>JARQZK010002898.1:1155000-1242500 GCA_030704885.1 Cynegetis impunctata | reverse complement strand
CGTGTTGCTCGGGTGTCCACTTGTGGCGTTCCCTTTGTGCGGTCTTGTTTCTGTTCCTATTGCCGGGTCCGACTACGGGTTGCTGTTGCGAGCGTTGATTCCCTATGTAACCGACAACTTGTTGTATCTCCTCCTGGATGTCCTGGTAGGAAGCTGTAGCTTCTTGTATGGCAGGCGCCCGCCTCCTCAGCATCCTGCCGTTGATGTCCCGCATGCTGTCACGTCCAGCACCAATTCCAGACGTGCCCTGGCGATCCCCAGGCAGCGGCTCTTTTCCGAGGCTTCGTAAATTGCGATCCATCATTGGTGGAGATTGACCGGGGTCCGCGGGATTGTCACACCCGTGTACTACTAAGTAGTACCCCGTGCGGGTAAATCCTATTATTATTATTATTATTATTATTATTAATATTATTCTTGTGTATGTGTGTATATGTTTTATATTTAAGCATCTGACTTGTATTTTATCCCAATTTTAGCTGATGAAGATGGAAACTCCATTGGAACGTCCTGGTAATTTTTAATTTTGATATGTAGTGTTTTGAAATAAACCTGTTATACCAATAAATGGTATAAATTGGAATAAATACGATAAACAGGTATATTTCAATTATTGTCAACTGAAGATAATATATTTTGGTGTACAATACTCCAGTAGTAAACGAATGCTTTCAAAGACTCATAACAGCTATTTTTATTTTTTTATTGACTCTTGAATAATGCTTAATTCATCTTCACTAATATGAAATTTACTGAAACGAGTTTGCATAGCAAAAATGAGAATGAATGGAAAAATTTATAAAGTGAAACTGCCCATTGTTGATATAAATAAACATAGTGCTAATGAAATAGAGGAAAATTTCATAGTAGTATTCCACTTTTATTTGATAAATTATAACTGCATTCAACTTCTATAATTGGTTTCAAAATTTAAAATTTGCGTCGAAGATATTAAAAACTACATAAACTAACAAGTTGGACCTTGACTGATATTTCATTGATGTATTTTGTCAGAATAAATCAATTTTTAATATATCACTCTTCCACCTTTGACTTTCAATGATACAAAGCAACGCTGCAATGGTCTACAATGATCCAGTGAAATACTACTGAAACTGCGAATATTTTCTACTAGTGGTATATTGGTATGTGAAGATATTCGATGGAGCGAAATCTTTCTACTGTGACTTCAGACTGAAAGAATTTATAAAATATTAGTATAGGCCACCAGTATTACACTAGGTTGTATGTGAATAAACAGACCTTTGAAATGATTTATTTGCCAATTATTTGCCAAGTATTTCCAAATGAAATGTAATCAATTCTATATTCATTTAAGAAATTAGTATATTTCAGAAATTCAACATGAGGCGAGTGTGACGAACTATATAATAAGGTTTC
Source organism: Cynegetis impunctata (assembly GCA_030704885.1). Taxonomy (NCBI): domain Eukaryota; kingdom Metazoa; phylum Arthropoda; class Insecta; order Coleoptera; family Coccinellidae; genus Cynegetis; species Cynegetis impunctata. Next base: position 1,241,099 of record JARQZK010002898.1, on the reverse strand, counting down.
AATTTCAACTATTGAATTTCTGGGGTACAATTTTGAATAAGTGTTCATAGCAGGCCAACTTCCTATTAATGGTTTAATTGAATGAACAACATTAAATTTTATTTTATTTTTTTATTACCAGGAAAACTGAAAATTCGTCGAGGAGTTGTTTTTTAGAAATTATAAAAATTCATTAAATTTTCATGAATAAAACAGATTTTTATTGAAGCATAGCTGTAACAAAATAAATACAACTTTTCACTTACAGAGAAGACAAAATCAGTTATAATAAAACTGATAATCTGAAAATGTACACTCTTGTATAGATATGTAATTGCCTAAAAAATTATGATAAAAAAAAACAGTGAAACAAAAATTGTTTCAACAAACAAACATTATTTATATTAACTTACATTTTACTTACACAGCAATAGAGTTTCTAAAAACTTTAGACTTATTTGTGGAACTATTTAAAATGTCATCATATTCAACTGACATTTTTCAGAAGACATTGACATGAAAGCCTTCACATGATCTTAAGACAGACAGCTTCTTACTCTATTTAAAATAAATGTTAATGTAATTTAGAAGAGGACCTCTCACATGCAATTTGTAAAATGTAAAGTGTTAATAAATATTTATATGCCTCTTCTAGATCAGGGTAGGCATCTGCATACAAATTATTAGGGATGTGAATAAATAATCGATTTTTATTTTAATCGATTTTTTTTTTCATTGTCGATTTTATATAATCGATTCTACTAATGGTAAACATCGATTTTCAATAAATCGATTATAAGAATTACACATTTTAAATCGATTTTTGTGAATGGTGCTATCTGAGCGATAGATGAAAAAATGGATAAGTTTACTGAACAAGTCGATAAAAAAATCAACGCCATCTGTACGTACTAATACATAATAAGTTTTGATCAGTAGAAACTCCTACTTAAAGTTGCCGGCGAAAGTATTTTGTAATAAATAACATTCACCAGCTAATTTCTTTTTTAAAAATGTTTAACTATGTGCTGATGATTTGTGATAATAACAATTAATATTCGTTTTTTCATTGTCTAAACTTAAATTGTAGCGAGTGATGTGCTTTGTCTTTTGGTTTTGAGACTAAAAAATTGTTACATTTTTTACTCTTATTGTGAAGTACATTCTTTTACTGTAATAAGATTATTAGAAGTATTGAAAATTTGTATGTGAAGAATTCAAATCTGAATTAATAAAATCTGAAAATGGTCCATTTGGCTATTTTTTGATACTTATTATTTTGAATAATTTTCACTTTAATTAAATTAGAATTAAATATTCATAATATATTTCCACTAATACATCGAATAGGCATTTTTCGTATAGAAAGTCGAAGTATAAAGAAAAATCGATTATTTTCCTTTTAAATCGATTTTTCACTAATCGATTTATCTCTAAACAAAAAAAATCGATTATTGACTAATCTATTTTTCCGAATCGAGGTCACATCCCTGCAAATTATATTTTTGCAAGACAAAGTAGCAACAGAAATGCATTTTTTGCAAAATTTGTGATCAACATCATAATCAGATTCTTCCATAGTGTAAGAATTTGGTAATCGAGATGACAAATTATTTCAAACTAAAATCTATAGGTTCCATTTGTAGCTTAACTAGTATGAATTCGGGATGAAATTTTGTTAATTTTTCACAAATTTTATGTAAAATATTATTTGTCATTTGTAAAAGAACTAAACACTTTGATGGGTGAAAATATTCAAAATCTTGATATAACTCTCGTCGTGAAATCTTCATTTCACTCGTGCACATCTATGATGTGAGAAGATAGGGATTTCGCTGCGCGACCAGAAGGACACCCTACTGCGTAGCACTAGGAATTATAAAACCCCTCGGCGCATGTGCATGTCGTCAATATTTTTTGAATGTACCTATTATATAAATTAAATAACAATGAAAGTCGATTTTACGAATGAAATGAAGGAAAATTGCAATAAATGTATTAATAAGTCGATATTACGAATAAAATCCGTGAAAATTTAGCAAAAAAATTCATTGTTTGACTGTCGAATTTGAATATCCTATCCCGGCTCATTTTGCTGCAAATTATGAATCACATTGATAAAATATCTCTATGGATAGGAAGCAGACACAGACGCAGAATCAAGCTTAAGCTATCAACGTCGCTTGGTTACCGTGGCACACAGAGCACTTCGACGCATGTTTTGTAGGACTTCGTACATATCGACCTTGGCGCATGCGCATGTCGTAATGCCTATCTAAAAAAACGCTATAATTTTTTATTCTTCGTTGGGAAAAAATTAGGAACAAATCTTCTCTGATGAAATCATATGTATTTTATCGATATCCGTTGGAATTTTTAAAATCGGACCAGCTCCCAACTTTTTGTAGTGAGAATTTAGCTTCACCTCGGGGTAAAAACGCTATATTTTTTTATTCTTCGTTGGGACAAAGTGGTAATTCAAATTCCCTAATGAAATCATATGTGTTTTATCGATATCCGTTGGAATTTTTAAAATCGGGCCAGTTACCAACTTTTTGTCGTGAGACTATAGCCCCTTTAGCTTCGCCTCGGGGTAAAAATGTGATACTAAAACCGTAAGTAAACATATAACGGAAGAGCAAAGTGCATGCGTCATTCTTTCTTAATCCTTTTCTCCTTCTGCCGCGACATATACATGAAATTCTTGTCCAAGCACGTGGTGTACACTCACATTATAAATTCATTTTACTCGTAAAGGACACGTTTATTTTCGTATAGTTTGTAAATCTTCAATCCGATATTATTATTATATTAATAACTATATTATAATGTCGAATCCGAAGGATCTTCATTCCTACCTGTGTCCCATGACACCACATCTTTTTAGGATTCCGTACCCAAAGGGTAAAAACCTAACCCTATTACTATGACTTCGCTATCTGTCCGTCCGTCTGTCTGTCACCAGGCTATATCTCAAGATCCGCGACAGCTAGACAGGTAAAAATTTTCACAAATTATGTACTTCTGTTGCCGGTATAACAACAACTACTAAAAACAAAATAAAATGAATATTTAAGGGGGGCTTCCATACAACAAACGCGATTCTTTGCCCTTTTTTGCACGATATCAATAAAACGTACTTAATTGTATATTTACTTTAATAATAAATGATAAAATTAAAATAAAATGAATATTTAAGGGTACGGATTCCTTCGTGCGTGAGTTCGACTCGCATTTGGCCGATTTTTATTTTTTGATTAAACTCTTCAGTTTCTGCGCTTATTTTCTGAAAATCTCGGGACCATAACTTCAGCGCTTCTACGGAGTCAAGTACCATGCGGTATCCTTGCAAAATATCCATAACAAGGAGTAGTATTCATGAAACTTTTTCTAAACAATATAGCAGTAATAATAGTCTCATTCTTTAAAATACCGCCAAGCAGAGTTTGTGCTTTAAATCTAACCTCGGCATTAATGTTTTGTGATTTTGCAATTTCATATAAGTATAACTCGACAAAAACACCGTTTCGCTAGCCAAAAATCTTTTTTAGTTATTACTAGTTATTCCAAACGTTCTTTCTTCAATGGAATTCTCTAAGAAATAGTGCTGCTTTGTTGATAAGCCCAAATAAGTGAACGACCAGGACTGTTAGTTTCGAAATGTCTCCTTAAACAAATTTAGCACGTGTGCATAGCACCAAACATGAATTTGGCCAGGAGAAATTTTGAGAATATGATGTAAAATCGTTATACTACCCTTGCCCCTGCGGCAGAGTTTCAAATACAATTAGCTATATCAAGCCCCAACTCGCTTATGTATTTAGCCACAACTTCATACATGTCTTTCGTTTGCCAGAGGTATAGTTAATTAGTGTAATCAATCGCTCATATATTTTATTAATAATGAATTAATACTGAACATTGATCACCAATATGTTGTCTTGAGTTGCTTATTTACTCGGTTGCAGGTTGCTTATTGACACATAGACGAATATAATGCAGATGCGTTTGTAAGAAATTTCAAATTTCAATTATAGTAAAATAATTTTGATTATTGCCGAATAAAGTTAATATTGTTCGATGTATTATGTTCCAATAATTAGACTCAAAGTAACTATTTTTACATTGACTGTTAAATAACGGTTCTTCACGAATATGACCTCTAGTGAAACGAATTGCAATAGCAAAAATATACAGAACCCCAAAACAGGATTGTGAAATTCGAAGAATCGGTGAAATTGTAAAAGGAAAAGTTAATCAAAATTAGAACTGGTTATTGTTGATATAAATAAACATAAACGCTAATTAAATCCAGGAAAATTTCATAGTACCATACACATTTTAATATATAAATTATAACTGTGTTCAATTTCTGTTTATTTGAAATGGTATTTCTATGTACCATATAATTTGCAAAGATAAATTATTGCGAGGAAGTTATAAATATCTACATAAACTAGCAAGTTAGACCTTGGCTGATATTTTATTAATGGATTTTTCTAGTAAGGATATGTCAATTGATAATTTATAGTTGTTATATACGAATGAGAATTATTTCCTCTTCGAATTAAAGTATTTCGAAGTTCAGTGCCCATTTTAATTCTTATATCTGAATAACAACCGATGAAACGATAACAATTTGTTTGAAATATTATAATTTCGAATATAACCATTACAAATAGTACCTACCTAGTATATACATGAACTCAATGTAAATGAAAATTTATCCAAACTTCTGAATTCCTCAAGTAGAGTCATTCAGGGTAACTGAGTAATAAAAGTGAGAACGGAGGGATGTATCTCCAGAACGGGTAGCGGAAGAGAGGGGTTTGTTTGGATGAAACGGGGACGCCAAAGTGGCCAACTAAACGCGATTTGTCACGGTGGGGCTTGTGGTAGTCGGATAATTGTGTTTCCCTAAAAATCTACATTGGTCCTTTCATCCGCAGGTTTTTGTTTAATGGAAAACAGTGTAGCGTCAATGTTATTGATCTCTCAGAGGCGAATACTCGCCTGTGTCCCATCATTCCCTTTAAACAATAAAACGTTGTTGATCTCACAACGGTGAGTTGTTTTTTCTATGAATAAGAAAATATTTACGCTTTATATATAAATATCTTGAGGTTACATTTGCTTTCTATATATTATTTTGCGATTCAGTATTCTGAGGAATGTGTGCGCATGCGTTCACTTCCCCTCATATGTTATTTTCGATTGTACATTATTTTTTTCGGGAACTTGTATTAATAACCCTCTTGTATTATTATATTTTCAGTATTTCATCACCATACCGCGAATAGGTATATAAGAAAAAACCTGAACTTGCACCGCTCACCGAAGAACGAATCTCTAGAGCAAAAGTACTTATTGAGCTTAGAAAGAGCTAAATAGCTGCTAAAGAGTGCCATTGGTATTAGTGAGTCTCGTTGCTACAAACGACTCAAACTGTACACTGCTGCATCGTCAATGGGCTAATTTAAACCAAAATTCAACAGTGAGCAACTGAAGTAAGACCAAATCCTTTAATGGCATCTAATTTTATCCTTTATATGAAGAAAAATATACAGAGCCAAGTACTGAGGAACGGATTGCTACGACTGATGGTATGAGAATGTACTTCGTACGAGTGAAGTTTTATTTGTGATAATTGCATTGATGATTTCTAAAATAATAATATTTTTATTCTGATATTGAATTCTCGCACATCACTTGGTGAAACATCATGAAGAATAAAGTTTCAACTTTAAAATAAATTGTAAATAACACTTACATTACATCTTATTTTATAAAACAGACAAAAGCAGAAGTGATACCTGAAAATCAGTTTGTTCGTTTACAAGGGGTAATTTAGTATTATGGGCGGAACTTATTTCAAGAATTTCAAGAAGGTCAAGGCGCTTTCCTTTGTTGCCTGAATGCAACAATTGGATTTTGTTGAAATCCAGGAAGTGTTTAAATTTTATACAATGTTCCGAGAAGCCAGTGGTATTTTTATTTTGTAAAATTGACTTTTTATGACGACACGAATGTTTATATTCCTTCTTGTTTGTCCAATATAGAAAGCAGGACGTTCGTTGCAAAATATTTTGTAAAAAACAATGTTTTCTCCGATGTCAGATTTTTCTTTATTATTTACCAAGAATGACTTCAAGTTTCTTTTTTCTTTTGAGTAATCTAAAGTTGTACAAATCAAAGAAACTTGAAGTCATTCTTGGTCAATAATAAAGAAAAATCGGATAAAACATCGGAGATAACAGTGATGTTTACACAATATTTTGCGACTGTCCTGCTTTCTATATTGGACAAACAGGAAGGAATATAAATATTTGTGTTAAAGAACATAAAAAGTCAATTTTGAAAAATAAAAATACCACTGGCTTCTCCGAACATTGAATAAAATTTAATCACTTCCTGGATTTCAAAAAAACCCAATCGTTGCATTCAGGCAACAAAGGACCTTGACCTTCTTGAAATTCTTGAATTAAGTTCCGCCCATAATAGTAAATTACCCCTTGTAAGCGAACAAAGTGATATTCAAGTATCACCTTTGCTTTTGTCTGTTTGATAATGAGCTTATAACTCGAAACATGTGGACTATCCTTTACTGCTAAATACAGTATCTAAATATTTTCATATAGTGAAACTTGAGCCAATTGTGTTTTAATTTATAGTTTAAACTTTATTCTATATTTTTATTTCATTTGTTTCTACCTTTCAGATGTAAATATTGAGTTAAATCACCCAAAATTCTATATTGTTGCTATAATTTGTGTTATAATAAAGAACCTTTCTTCCTGATTATTCTGTTTAGTTACATTATAGTAAGCAATGCGCTTACTTACCTAATACTGGAGAGCACAGTTACCCAAAACTCGGGTCACGTAAATAAATGATTACAGAACAAAAACTCCTTGCATTTCTGTTATTGTTTTTATTTCAGTTTACAGACCATTTAATGGTTTATCTCAGAGTACTACTTGTATATACTTAATTATTTGAGATTATACGTATTGATTGTTTATTTACCAAAAGACGTACACTTGACCCGACTGACTCTATGTACTATCAAATTTCAATAGAAATATAGCTGCAAGCAACGCCAACAAAGGGTACACCATTTATCTTATAATCGATAGCATCAAACGCATTTAATTAAAAATATGGAAAATTATACTAATATTAAGATCTGACATGAGTCTTCTATAAAATAGTATATTGTTTTATTAGGAGTAAAAGTGATACTCTTTTAGTCGAGCCACAAAAAGTGCTTTTCTCCGAATAAAACATGCGATTTTTTCCACAAACGGTGTTCAAACGATAGAATTAAGATGATATTTCTAAAAAGGATTAGATGTGAAGAAACGTGAAACAAGATTGCTTTCCTTACTGGTTTTGTAGATGTCAAGGCAACACAAATTTGACAATTCTACAAAATAATTGTCAGAAACATTTAAAGTCACTTATCTACTCATTATAGGACTGTGCGTTTTTGTTAAGTACCCGAGTATTAAGAAATGACTTGTATTAAAATATATAAAACTTTTCTTACAGATTACATTAAGTCGGATTCGGAACACAACTGTACGCCGCCCGACGTTCTTGATATTGACGTCAGAGTACAAAAAAGTGTACTTTTTTGTACGCTCACGGCCGGAAAAAAAAGTAAAAACACACGGACGTCTGTGAAATTAAACTTCAATATTGAGATATGAGGTTAATTTTTTGACCTTTCCGGAAAAAGATTATTTGTCAGCGGCCTTGTCAAATAGGAAACCAAAAACACAAATGACAAAATTCAATTTGCATAGAAAAAATATATAAATAAAATGAATCCAAATTCTTCAATGTAAAACATTAATATTCATCTGAGATGTAAAATTTGCGAATATTTTCTATTTTCAGAAGTATCCTAACTATTTGACCCCGGATAAATAGATTAACCCAGAAAAATAAATGAGTATATGATAAAGCAAAATGACTGATCATTAGTGTGAGCAACATTCTTTGATAATGCCATATCAATATACAATTGTCAACAATAACAATGTTCATGAAAGATCAGTGATCTGAAAACTAGAACGAAATTCTGAGAGAAGGATTTTTACTATCCTCAATAATTATTCTGAATTGGAATGTTGAATTGTTTAAAAATTTATTTATTCGAATGTATATATGTGTATATATATATATGTATATATATATATATATATATATATATAGTTCACATGGATGGACTCTCTTGGTAGTTAAAAGAAATATTCCACTAAGTCCATGACTTTACTTATCTTGGCCATTAAGGTTCCATGTATCACTAAACAAGATTTCCTAACAAAGTATTATTAATTAACAAAGATATGTATTTAAAAAATATACCTAACAGTATGAAATATCGATATCAAATTTTCTAAGTACCTAATGTGTGTTCCATTCCGCTTATAGAGGTAATTGTAGAAACTGTCGCACTTACAGAGGCAATATCCACAAAAAATTGATTCCATTGATAGAGGTCAAAACATTCCAACGAAAAAGTTTATTTGTGGCAAAAATTATGGGACTACAAATTTTGTAGTTTTGTACTACTTACAGGTATTCCACGTATGCAAGTACAATTTATCCTAGTTACACTATATATATATATATATTTATATATATATATATATATATATTTATATATATATGTATATATATATATATATATATATATATATAATATATATATATATATATATATATATATATATATATAATATATATATATATATATATATATATATATATATATATATATATATATATATATATATATATATATATATATTTATATATATTTATATATATTTATATATAATATTTATAATATATATATATTTAGAATTATATATATATATATAAAAATATATAAAAAAATATATATATAAAATATATATATATATATATTTATAAATAATATATATATATATATATATATATTTATATATATATATATATATATATATATATATATATATATATATATATATATATATATATATATATATATATATATATATATATATATATATATATATATATATATATATATATATATATATATATATATATATATATATATATATATATATATATATATATATATATATTATATATATATATATATATATATATATATATATATATAAATATATATATATATATATATATATATATATATATATATATATATATATATATATATATATATATATAGTAGCTTAAATCTTTAAGATGGACGTTATAAAAAAATATTTCAATTTAAGTTTTGGGCATATAGAGAGAGGGAGAGAGAGAAAAATCCGTTTTATACACAATTTTTGTCACATTCTATGGAAATACTCATCAACAGTATTAGGTCTCTATGAAAATCAAAGTATAGCCTCATCTTTGCCCAGCATTTTGTTTTTTTTATTCACAATTTTATCTTACTTAGTAAATGAAATACGGGATTTAATGTCAGTAACAACTAAAATTTACTGAAAAATATTCGAAACAAAATCATGAATATTTAAATTAAAAGTTTACACCGAATGTTTCCTCTCTATTCCTTATAACCGATTGACATCGACAACCCATACTTTGAAGCAGACGTCTAATTTTTGCTTGATCGATATTTGTGCATATTTCTCTGATAATGTTTTCTACATTATCCAAGGAGGCAGGTGTGGGTTGATGATCTCTAAGGTAGCATACCATAAATGTTCTGTAGGGTTAAGGTCTGGACTATGTGGAGGCCAATCAAGGGTCTCAATATTCACCTGATTTACATAATAAGCCAAAGGGATCACGTGCTCTGATCAAATTTCTTCATTGCAACTTTCGCTGTTCAAAGTACTCCACGCAAGGACACGATATCTGTACGACCTGTCAGAGAAATTCCACCCCAAACCATCACAGAGCCTTAATTAACTAAACTCGGTTTGGCGAATATTACATTATGAGTACCTAACGTTCATATCGTCGTCGAATAAACCTTGATCGTAGGTCGTTGCTGTAGAGACAATACCTCGACTTATCAGTGAACAAAGCTCGTTACAAATCTCCAGCAGTCCAGTTCACATGTTCCCCAGCAAATTGAACACTTGCTCGGATATGGTCTGCATCTAACCGCGGTCCTGTTGCTGGAATTCTGAACCTTAAATTCCTTTCTAAATTAACCAAATCGAGCAGTTCGCGAGGAAATTAACTTTGAAATAGACTCAAATTTTAGTGGTGCTTTAGTATATAAGTATAAATATATATATATATATATATATATATATATATATATATATATATATATATATATATATATATATATATATATATATATATATATATATATATATATATATATATATATATATATATATATATATATAAGGTACCTGAGGGTATTAAGGCCTAGCTAAGGGAAATTTGTAATAAAATTAAAAATAATCAACATGTTTTATTGTTAATCAGTCATGTACTTAAACTACTACAGAGTTCAAACAAAAAATAGCTTCTCTAGCTTAAAACCAAAACAATATATAACTTTTTTTAAAACGCAGTCTGTAGGCCTTATTATACTAGGGTAGGGTAAAAAGGCCTATACTTTAAACTATCCAGAAATCTACTTATACTACGTGAATTGGTATTCTTGAGATCAATAATCATTAACATAAAGCAATAGGAAGCATAGTGCTCTTAAAAATTAAATAAATTGCCTTTATTCGCATCCATTAGGACATTGAAAGTCATCAGTATCTTCTGCAGTCAAACCGACACATTCTTCGTGGTACCACTTGGAGCATCGCGAGCATTGCCTCATTGCATCGTCCATTCTATCTTCTTTGTAGGCATGACAGTACCAACTCACTTGTTTTTGTGATTTACCTTTGACGGTAGTATTTCTACCTGTTTTATAAGTGAAGTTTTCGTCTTGTTTATTTTTCTTTCTTTTGTTACCTTTCACTTCTTTACTATTTATTTTTTCTTGATTATATTTATCAAATAGATCTTTTGTGACTGGAGTACTTCGATAATTAATGGCTTTTCGTCTAACAGTCGGTGTGCAAGTTCGAACTTTAACAGGCGTCGGCAGAAGATCATAAAAATCATTTCTTTTCAACCGACTGAGTGGTAAATCATCAGATTCATCTGAAGTAGAGCTTGTTCCATAAACTGATTCTCTTGAGACCTGACCTGTGGATGTTGATGCTATAGCTGGTGATTGCTCAGATTGTTCTGGAGTCGCTGGTCGAAGATGATCACGATCAGGCGTTGAGGCTTCCGATAAAATAGACGGTGTTGTATCTCTGGATTCTGATGCTTGTACATGAAGATGTTCGAGAGCTGGTGCGTTTTCTTGTGCACCATCTGGTGCAGGAGCTTCCGTTATAATGGAAGGGGCATAAGCTGTTTCTGGTATGGCCTGTGGGTTGAGAGGATACAAGCCAGTCGCTTTAAAGCCACTCGTGATATTGCGTTGTAACAGGCAAGCCCATTTCAGAATACCGGATTATCCTTTGCGCAAGTTGAGATTCCTCTCTATCATTTAATATAGGTTTACGTCCCAAACTTTTCATTAAACTGCCAGACTGTAGATGATTTCTGATTGTTCTTCTAGGAACCTTATATCTCTCTGCAGCCTTATACGTACTCAAAGTTCCTTTTTGTACTGCTCTAACAGCTGCGATCAGATCGTCTTCTGACCACAATGCCCGTTTTGGAGGCATCGTGACCGTAAGCACTGAAAACAATGATAAATAAATTGAAATTGTATAACTACGTACTTACTACCCACCAACAAACATTTTGAAAACACGCTCCTACTTATATAGCAGTATAAAAAGATAGGAGTATAATAAGGCCTATAGTAAAATTTTATAGGCCTTAATATCCGCCAACCATGTGGTCACAAAAAAAAAATTATAATAAAATTTTTACAACTACGAGTCTTTTAATACGGTAAACTTGGGACAAGCATACATTAATTAATAAAAGGAAAGTCAATACAGGTTTGTAAATATGATATTTTCAAAATAACTTACGTTTTACTGGAGCCAATTTTTATAATTCGTGCCACGTGACCGCACCGCTGAATGATTTCGACGACACTGGCGGGAGAAGAAGTTCAAGCGTTCGTCCGTCACTTCGCAGCGACTTGTATACGCTCTGAGCTTGTGTGAGTGTAACCTTGATCGTCGCCTTATTACCCGACAGGCCTTAATACCCGCGGGTATCTTATATATATATATATATATATATATATATATATATTTTTATATATATATATATATATATATATATATATATATATATATATATATATATATATATATATATATAAATATATTATACTTTTTGAGATATTCAATAAAATAGTTTTGAGCAATTTTTCGAAAAACCCCTGTAGCTCGAGAAACTAGATTTTCATTGTCCTCCAAAAACTGCATATTTTGTCTTATTTGACCAACCTTGTAGTTCTTATAATTACCGAGGCCCATGGCAATTAGGACACCCTATATATATATATATATATATATATATATATATATATATATATATATATACATATATAAATAATTGATGTTATCTTTAGAAATATTTTGTTATTATCAGCATCCGCTCCCATTTTTTAAAAACCATTCTACTGGGTTTACCAAAAGCCGTGATTCATTTCAGCAGTTCGATATCTGTGCCAACTTATTGGTAAGTAAAAACAATCATAAGTAAGAATAAAATTACAAAGCACTCAACATCAAATAAAATATTCAATGGAAAAGAATTATACTTCATCAACTCACTTATATGCAGCTAAAATATTCAACAGTGAACTTTTTCCAGCTCCTGACGGTCCCAAGATCGCTGTTAGCTCTCCAGAAACGAATTTTCCACTAACCCCTCGTAAGATAAGTTTTGAAGCTGGAATTACATGAACAAAATCATCAAGGATACTGAAAACCAATCGGGTGAATTTTTTAATTTGAATCAGTTGAAAATTTCGAAAAGGAAACATCTCACGGAAAAATGTTTCTTATAAAAAGTCGTTGGTTTTCAGGGGGACGTCCACTTATGCTATAAACTTCCATTTCCTTTACCCTTGTGGGAGGGGGAGGGGTCAACTTTGAAATTTTAAATGGGAACCTCTGTTTTTTATTGCAGATTCGTATTATACGGCAAAAAATACAAAAGTTTTGTACGAACAATATTTTACGACTACTCACAGATGACTCTGTAATAGAACTTGAAGTTAAGGTCTGAACGACCTTAAGGTCAGAATTTCATTTCAATGATTAATAGAACGGATAAGTTAATGCCATTCAGAAGGTGAATTTAAATTCGATTACAGAGTCATTAGTGAGGATTCTGCAAAATTGTTTGTACAAAAATTTTGTATTTTTTGTCGTAGAAGAGGAATCTGCAATAAAACAGAGCTTTCTTAATTAAACACTTTCCCCCTACAAGGGTGAAGGAAATGAAAAAATTTTCAGCATGAGAGGACTTCCCCCTCAAAACCATCATTTTTATAAGAAACATTTTTCCGTAAGATGTTTCTTTTTCGAGATTTTCAACTTATTCAACTTAAAAAATTCACCCTGTATATATATATATATATATATATATATATATATATATATATATATATATCATGTATATATCTTTTATTTATATTTATATATATATATATATATATATATATATTTTTATATATATTAATATATATATATATATATATATGTATGTATGTATTATATACAAGAAGAAAGAAATCTTCTGGATATACATCCAGGTAAATTATCCAAAAAACAGAAATATTTATTGCAATTCCTCTGTAAGCGTTAAGCATGATGAAGTTACGATCGACCATCTTGAATAATTTTCCTTCAAGAGCGGAAGTTTGAGAATATAAATGTCACTTTGATATATTGAAGAGATAGACAGGCTGTTGCGGTTTTATTAGACACCAGATATCAAGCGATTGCAATGAAAACATTCTACGTCAATATATACAAGGCTGCACAATACTAAACATCTAGAAAAATACTACAACGTCGCACGTCTGAAATGCTATATATATATATATATATATATATATATATATATATATAGATATATATATATATATATAGGCATATATATATATATATATATATATATATATATATATATATATATATATATATATATATATATATATATATATATATATATATATAATATAGATTTCGTTTGATTTTGGTTGTTCCAGGTTCGTAAAAATACTTTAAATTACTAGATTAACCCGTTTAATAAATGTTTCAAGAGTAGTACTCCCTTCCTCAGTATCTAAAATATAAATATAAAAATCTTCATAGACAACATCGACTACACAAATATTACACGTTTAACAGCTCACCTTAGCATGGACAATATAATAAAAATAAAAACAAAAACATCTAGAGTAAAAAACAATAACGTAGAACAATTATAATATATAGGTATTTTGAAATTGCCGTAGTTGCTGCTTTTGCCCACAAACACAAATCAACAGAATCACGATTCTAACTACGAAGAAACAAAAATACTAACAATAGAAAGAAACAAGAAACATAGATAAATACACGAAATGTTCCATATACAAACAAATTTGGAGAACATAGTGAACGACAGACAGGACATCAAACAAGTTAGTCATTTCTACTTGCCATTTCTTAAAAATAAGTCAAACTGAAAAGAATAAGAAAAGAATGAATACATCATCAAGTTTGACATTGACATGCCAGATAAATAAAGAAAATCATTTTCAAAATATATATTATAATTGATCGACGATATTGTTATACACTCTAGATGTTTTTGTTTTTATTTTTATTTTAATTTTATTGTCTATACTAAGGTGAGCTGTTAAACGTGTAATATTTGTGTAGTCTATTAGGATTTTTATATTTCTATTTTAGATACTGAGGAAGGGGGTAGTTAAAAAAACAGCATTTTTATCTACTCCAGTGAGTTAATAAGTTCTTGCCACACGCATTTTGAGTGAGTTAAGAGCTTCTTAACTCACGAATTTTCATTACCGCTCTCTTTCTTTAGATGACTACCAAAATAAAAAAAAAGCTTGTAAAACATTTATTTTGCAATACCTACTAAATACAAGTTTAATAAACTACCTATTCTATTAACAAATTATAAAAACATGAACTTATTTGTTATAAATGTTAATGACACAGTTGACATAATCTTGACTTTAAAGTGACATCAATATTATTTAATATCAAATTGACATTGCCATGCATGTTGTTTCAGGTACTTATTTGAACAAAGGTATTAAGGTAAAATTAATTATAATAAAAATGAATCGTATAAAAATAAGTATCCCGGTGGGGAGTAGATAAAATATTGTACAATACACGCGAGTTACCCCCATTATAAGACACTTGTGTGGTTGCACAACGAGTGCGTAGCACGAGTTGTGTACTTTCACACGCGTATCTTAATGATGGTGTTAACTCACTTGTATCGTAAATAACTATTACGAACCTGGAACAACCAAAATCAAACCAAATATCTATAATATAAATGACCAGGTAATAAGGTGAAGTGAGAAATTTTTAATATATATATATATATATATATATATATATATATATATATATGTATATATATATATATATATATATATATATATATGTATATATATATATATATATACATATATATATATATATATATATATATATATATATATATATAAATATATATATATATATATTAATATGTATATATATTTATATATATATATATATATATATATATATATATATATATACCTACACAGATATATATAAATTCATATATGGTTGGTATAATAGAAATATGATGCAAAACAAAAGAAATATATTTATCATCATTTGAAAAAGATATTGTAGAATATTTCACACATTATCATCATTGTTTTTTTACAGACTACCTTATTTTAGAGTATTTAGAATAACTCATTCGCCCATTCACAATATATGGTCATTGTCCGAAATAAATATGCAATGATAAAAAATATTTCATTATGCAATGAAAATTCATTTAAACTGGAAAGATTTGAGAACATTTTCAGATTGAGTTTGAGGGAAACAAGGAACACTCTTCCATCTCTAGAAGGTTTGAGTTCTAAATTCTACAATGAGCAATGGATAGTCAAATGAAGAAACCGTTTAAGAATTAATTTCAACGATGATACTTCAATCAATTTTTGCCTTATCGAAAATTAATGCGGTACATAGAAGAGTAATACTAGAGGTACAACTGAACACTCAATTTACGCAACAGAAAAGAATATATTGGAAAATTCAGACCGATTTTAGACATCCATATTCAGCTCATATAATGATGGTCAGTTTAACATAAACGCTCTATTACGCTGAATTTATTTATATTCACGATATATTTTTAGGGAAGTAAACAAAATAAATTTATTTTTTCACTATTTTCATCAGCTATCATGTTTATTGATCTATAATCTCTTGTATGATTTCCAATATACAACTTTTCAAAAAGTGAATGTTGAGATGGCCTATATGTACCTACAATACTATTTCTGCATCAAAAATATGAAGAAATTTATTCAAAATCTTTTATTTCGAAACTGATAGAAATCTCTTTACTACTACTATACTACAACACTTGTTTACACCCGATAGTGTAGAAACATCACGTTACCTCAAATATAGTGGCATAAAAGTTTCATCGACAACTCCTCATTATGTCAACTTGGTTGACAAAAATCGCACGACAATAGTATATTGTATAACTACACCACCACAGAATGATATTCATTTCTCAAAAGTAAGTACGAGGTTTGCTGCAAATCTTACGAGTGGGAAATGAGCATTCCATGCAAGTTACACGCTATACTATTTTGACAATAACATATAATAGCAAAAAACTTATTTTAGACATCTGATTTTATTTTAAGTTTTCTGAGTTGCTCTTAGTTTTGAATATTTTCTTCAATTTCTACAGTTCTGTTAATATTTAGTATGGTCTTTAACATGAAATATTGCTGCTATAAAGTGGAGAACTTTTTTTTCGAGATAATTCAATGAAATATCTATGTAATACAGTCTCTGAATTTGACGCAGTAGGCTTTTCCCTTTGCCAATCTGTGGAGGATTTGTAGGCTTTCACATATTTGTTTATGATATTTTTGGGATTAAATTGACATAGGTATGCCTGTTCTGCTGCATCAGTAATTTCTGCGGTACTAAGTTCTGAGTCACTTTCGCCACTCATCATTTGATTCAAGTTCTAAAATCTAACTAAACAGAGCTGTCACTATTCGTTGCATGAATTTTGACATTCGATGAGAGATGTGAGAAAACGTGTTATGATAACACAAAGATTTTATTGTGTCATCAGTTGAAGAAATGAAATTGAGCACATACAATTGTTTAATTAAAAGCAGTTAGGATAGATCAGTACTGTGCTGTAGTTGTAGAATGAAATTATTTTGGTATAGTAGGTGTAAACCAGATTTATTATCAGTTTTCACACAGGGATTCCAGATAATGATAAAGTAAAAAAATTAGCTAAATACCTTCCTTGGTGATTTCAAATAAGGAAAATGTCTTCCCACTTATATTTTCAACTTTTTCGCTATATAATAAGGAATGAATGATAGAAAGCTTATCAACAGGACCAAAAGGAAACTGAAAGAAATTCCACCCTGGTCGATGTGGTTCAAATCATTAAATAATGAGAAATCATTTATATGTTGGTTGCGAAGCCCTCACTCGTTGAATCCTCTCTATTTCCATAAAAAAGGATACTGACCTAACCCATTTTTTTAAAGGTGCGGAAATAGGAAAAGTAGAGCATATGATTTTGATGCAATAATAACCATTCTCGAATAACTGAACAATGTAACTCAATTAGCATTCTGAATGAAATCAATCAACCTTACCATTTGTGCTTTCTTTTGTCCCTTAAAAATATGAATATTTATGAGCGAATATTTGATTTATTAGTCTGATTAGTTTTATATTTTCACAGTTTAATTGAACCTAGCCATATTTTCTAACCTTTAGGTGTTTTTGTTACCTATCATCCATAGTGAAGAAAACAATAAGATCCACTTGTTTATAATATATATATATATATATATATATATATATATATATATATATATATATATATATATTTTTATATATATTAATATTAATATATATATATATATATATATATATATATATATATATATATATTTATATATATATATATATATATATATATATATATATATATATATATATATATATATATATATATATAAGGATTAATTCAATACCTACTTTCTTCACAATGTTTCAGTAGAATTCGTTTCGGTGAGAATGGATAATAGGATACATAAATATCTCCCATATTAATACACTTTCCAAGTGTAGTAATGTATCTATTATTTGGGTAATATTTCTGTTCTGAAATTTCGAATTTTAATCCTTATTAGTTTGAAACAATGGTTCATCAATGACGATCAACGAAATTTATTGGTTTCATGCATGTGCAATATATAAGTGAATAATATGTTCTTGAGTGAATACGATAATAAATATTGATGTCCTTTCATTCAAGTTCAATGTACCCGAACTACTTCTCACGTCGCTATCGATTCCAGCCATAGTGGAAGTATTGCAATGCATTATTTGTTTTCTTGAATATACCACAGAACAATATAACTTTTAGGAATTTCTCTTGATGAAAACGAAAGCTTCGTAAAGGAAGTAGACGATATAATTTTATCGTCAACTACAGATACATATATATATATATATATATATATATATATATATAGATATATATATATATATATATATAAATATATAAATATATATATATATTAGATATATATATATATATATATTATTATATATATATATATATATATATATATATATATATATATATATATATATATATATATATATATATATATATATATATATATATATATAAGTTTTACTATAAAGAACATTAAATATTCTCATGTTGGGGTATTTTACTTTTCAACTTAGAATATACTTGCTTAATCTGACTTTACATAGTCTGCGCTATGTTGAAGTTATATCTTCTTCTTCTTCCGGTGCCGTACCCGGTTTCGGGCGTAGGCGACCTCTCTACAACTATTCGTGTTTTGAAGTTATATAGGATTGAAATATCTTCTATTAGTGAATCATAGATATAAGATAATTAAATGTAATTTTTGATGCCAAATTCTTTGTCTGCTATTTCTAACATACTGTTATGAAAATAGTTTCCTAAAATGCTTACTACTCAACTGAATACTTACAATTAAACTGCAAAATCATAAAAACATCAATTATTTAATTTTTCATTTTCAAGGAACTTATTTATTATAATCTCAAGAAAGAGGTTTATGATATTTTTTATTACTAATTTGTCTTTTCATATTAGCCTAATATTGATGTGATTAAAAATTGTAACAATATATTCTTTAATATTTTTTAAAAATATTAGAATAAGAAAGATAGTTCGCACAATTCAGGTTTAGCTTAATTACCCACTATCATAATTTGTTCAACTTAATCGTTTGTAGGTAAAACATTGTGGAAAATTTATGCAGGAGTGTTCGACATTTGGAATGATTTTCTCTGGAAAGTTTACTTTGGAAAAAAACTTATCAAATAATAGTATAATTATAATCGATTATCAGCAAAGTATTTCGTCTGAAGTTTCCAATAATTTTAAATTATACAAGTCAACAAAATACATGAATTACCATAATTTAAATAGTGTGGATCAATAGCTTTCAAATGTGTACTTCAATGAAATTTAAACATCGAACTTAATAAAAAAATTGAAATTGTTTCAGTAGAAGTGAAGAAGTATTTCATTATTAAATAAAAATCCATTTGAAGTATGTTGGAATGGAATAGATAATCGAGAAGATTGTTGTATATATATATTATTCCAATTGATTAATAACAGTTGAGGGATGTAAGTTGTTTGAATTAGATGCGAGAAAATGAATTATGAAACTTGATGTTACTAAATAAAGTATAGTGTTCTGATTCATGTTGTGTAATAAATACATAATATTTTCATATGTAGTGTTGTTGTGCTCAAACGTATCATTTACGCACTCTCGTGTACTTATGAATTATATGAAAATTTATTTATATATATATATATATATATATATATATATATATATATATATATATATATATATATATATATATATATATATATATATATATATATATATATATATATATATAAATATAAGAGGAGGGTAGTCGCTGACTAGTTTAGAGGATAACTATTTGTAGGGACTGCAGCAATGTAAAAGGAAACTCTTTGAAGTTTTTCCAAGCTTTCGGAATTGTTTATTCCATCATCAGGGAGAATCTATCATGACGATGATTACATAGATGTTGACAATACGATATAAGAAACATTGAAAATTATGGTATTTGTTAAAAAATTAGAAAAGTTGATACATTTTTGAAGTTATAATTAAATTTCTGAACGAAATGACAAATCGGTGTCACTCATTTTTTTTTAATTTTCAAATTGAAGTTTGACATTATTTCGTTACGTTAAATTAATTTGATTTTGTGTTATTTTATATCAAGTGAAAGTAAAAAAGAATAAATTTCACTCAAATGGCTTATATCTGTTTTTTTATTGATGGATTTATTGTCTTGATAAATAAAGGCCATTTCTAAAAAGATCTTTTTGAAAGATGTGATTCTCTTGCAAGAACAGTTGTTGAAAGGTAGTTCATCTGGTGGTCACAATCATTGACATGTTTAGCTAAAGCACATCTCTCAGGGTGTAATCTACTATCACTCTTATGAGAAGTGATTCTATCTTTTAATATTCTTTTTGTTTGGCCAATATAATTCTTATCACAATCATGACAAGGAATATTATAAACAACATTTGTGAGTGATAAAATAGGAATTTTGTCTTTTACTTTCGAATATATTTGTCTCATTGAAATAATTGTTCTATTTGCAATTTTGGTGTTTTCAAAAGATTGAAAAATTCTGGTCAGTTTAGGTGTTATTTCTTTTATATAAGGTAACGAGGCATACAAAATTGAAACTTGACTCATATCTGTAACAAGTTCATTATGATAATTGTTATTTTGTCCTATAATTTCATTTTCTGATAAGGATGTGCTAAATAAAATTTTCTTGACTAAAGATGGTGGGTAGGAATTTTGTATAAAAAGTTCTTGAAGTTTATTCAAATTTTTGTTATGAAACGATATATCAGAAATTTTGAGTACTCTGTTCTTCATTTGTTTTAACAAATTCACTTTCATCGGAAATTTGTGATAAGAAAAGAAATTCAAATACCTTCCTGAACTGCATGCTTTTCTATACCAATCAATCAATATTATGTTATCAACCGATCGTATAAGTTTTGTATCAAGAAAAGGTACTGAAAGATCTGAGTCTTCTGTTTCGATTGTGAATTGAATGAATGGGTCGTAACTATTGAAAGTATCTAAAATTTCTGTTATACCATTATTAGGTAAAGCTAATATTATATCATCCACATATTTTCTGATGAAAAATAAGTTAAAAGAGAGTAATGGAATCACTGTGTCTAGCAATTCATCCATAACATAAGCTGCAAGAATAGGTGAGATTGAAGATCCCATTGGAGTTCCAAAAGTTTGTCTGAAATATTTTCCATTGAATGAAAAATAGTTATTTTCAAAGAGAAATTTTATCAAGTTGAAAAAGTAATGTTTTTCAATGGTGCAATGTCTGCTGATACGGTCACAATTTTTATCTATTGCCCTAAGGCAAATATCAAGATAAACTAACTGAAAAGAGAGACAACATCCAAACTGGCCAAAACGTAATTATCTGGTAATTTGATTTTATTAAATTTTTCTGAAAATTCAAAGGAATCTTTGATAGAGTAAATGTTATCTGAATCATATGCATTAGATAAAATATTCTTTAAAAATGAAGCAATTTGTTCTGTAGGAGAACCTATGCAAGCTATTATAGGTCTCATTGACAAAATTGGTTTGTGAATTTTTGGTAAGGAGTAAAATTTTGGAGAAATACCATTATAGGTAGTAAGCTTTTTTTTAACATTGCCATCTATTTGATTCTTATCATTCAGAATTTTTATCAAATTATTATATTTACTTTGTATTTGTGCTGTTGGATCATTCTTGAGCTCAATGTAGGAAGTACTGTTATTAATAATATCATTAGATAAATCTAGATATTGTTGTTTTTCCATAATAACAGTAACATTACCTTTATCTGACTGAGTAAGAATCAAATCTGGGTTATCTTTCAAAAAACTTTTTGATTTGTTGTAAAGATTATTATTATTTATCAAGACAATAAATCCATCAATAAAAAAACAGATATAAGCCATTTGAGTGAAATTTATTCTTTTTTACTTTCACTTGATATAAAATAACACAAAATCAAATTAATTTAACGTAACGAAATAATGTCAGACTTCAATTTGAAAATTTTAAAAAAATGAGTGACACCGATTTGTCATTTCGTTCAGAAATTTTATTATAACTTCAAAAATGTATCAACTTTTCTAATTTTTTAACAAATACCATAATTTTCAATGTTTCTTATATCGTATTATCAACATCTATGTAACCATCCTCATGATAGATTCTCCCTGATGATGGAATAAACAATTCCGAAAGCTTGGAAAAACTTCAAAGAGTTTCCTTTCACATTGCTGCAGTCCCTACAAATAGTTATCCTCTAAACTAGTCAGCGACTACCCTCCTCTTATAATTATAGACATGGGGTTTTACGAAGGTATAAGAACAACATTTGGAATAATAACAGTGAAGAAATTCAAATCATGGTCAAATACGAAAATGAAATTAGCAAAAGAATACAACAGAAGATGTTTTTTACTTCAGTGCAGACTACGAGGCATTCTTCCTAAACACATAAGTTCTACAATAAGTCCAGTCCAGAATGCACATACTGACATTCCTGAACGAAATCACAGGTTAGGAGTACAACTTATTAGTATTGAAATTGCAACCAATCAAATTTTGATCAACAAATTGGAAAATTCTTTAATAATATTGAAAAGAGACATTATTTCTTTTACAAATGAATTAATTTTTCAAAATTTTTATAGTAAACAAATCATTCGATATAATAGATTATTTCATGAAATAAAAACAAGGAACATCAGAAAATTGTGTGAATTGAAAGAAAATGAAAATAAAATTAAATTGAAAACAAATCCAAATTGGATAAAAAATTTATCAAATACAGTAATTCCTGAAGATATTTCACAATTTTTATCATTGGGTCCGAAATTCAGTATCGAACCAGTAATAAAAAAAGACATCCCTATAAAAAACATTTTATC
Organism: Cynegetis impunctata; assembly: GCA_030704885.1. Taxonomy (NCBI): domain Eukaryota; kingdom Metazoa; phylum Arthropoda; class Insecta; order Coleoptera; family Coccinellidae; genus Cynegetis; species Cynegetis impunctata. The sequence goes on along the minus strand of JARQZK010002898.1, from coordinate 1,217,732 downwards.
AGATGTGGACTACATTACTTCTTCTATTAATGATAATAATAAAAGAAATATCACTATAGCTAGAGCTACTAATGTCATTACTAACCATTTACTCAATGTTGATTTTAATAAAAAAAATGATATTTTTCGTAATCTTTACAACAAATCAAAAAGTTTTTTGAAAGATAACCCAGATTTGATTCTTACTCAGTCAGATAAAGGTAATGTTACTGTTATTATGGAAAAACAACAATATCTAGATTTATCTAATGATATTATTAATAACAGTACTTCCTACATTGAGCTCAAGAATGATCCAACAGCACAAATACAAAGTAAATATAATAATTTGATAAAACTTCTGAATGATAAGAATCAAATAGATGGCAATGTTAAAAAAAAGCTTACTAGCTATAATGGTATTTCTCCAAAATTTTACTCCGTACCAAAAATTCACAAACCAATTTTGTCAATGAGACCTATAATAGCTTGCATAGGTTCTCCTACAGAACAAATTGCTTCATTTTTAACGAATATTTTATCTAATGCATATGATTCAGATAACATTTACTCTATCAAAGATTCCTTTGAATTTTCAGAAAAATTTAATAAAATCAAATTACCAGATAATTACGTTTTGGCCAGTTTGGACGTTGTCTCTCTTTTCAGTTATGTTTATCTTGATATTTGCCTTAGGGCAATAGATAAAAATTGGGACCGTATCAGCACACATTGCACCATTGAAAAACATTACTTTTTCAACTTGATAAAATTTCTTTTTGAAAATAACTCTTTTTCATTCAATGGAAAATATTTCAGACAAACTTTTGGAACTCCAATGGGATCTTCAATCTCACCTATTCTTGCAGCTTATGTTATGGATGAATTGCTAGACACAGTGATTCCATTACTCTCTTTTAACTTATTTTTCATCAAAAAATATGTGGATGATATAATATTAGCTTTACCTAATAATGGTATAACAGAAATTTTAGATACTTTCAATAGTTACGACCCATTCATTCAATTCACAATCGAAACAGAAGACTCAGATCTTTCAGTACCTTTTCTTGATACAAAACTTATACGATCGGTTGATAACATAATTTTTTATGCCTCGTTACCTTATATAAAAGAAATAACACCTAAACTGACCAGAATTTTTCAATCCTTTGAAAACATCAAAATTGCAAATAGAACAGTTATTTCAATGAGACAAATATATTCGAAAGTAAAAGACAAAATTCCTATTTTATCACTCACAAATGTTGTTTATAATATCCCTTGTCATGATTGTGATAAGAATTATATTGGCCAAACAAAAAGAATATTAAAAGACAGAATCACTTCTCATAAGAGTGATAGTAGATTACACCCTGAGAGATGTGCTTTAGCTAAACATGTCAATGATTGTGACCACCAGATGAACTATCTTTCAACAACTGTTCTTGCAAGAGAATCACATCTTTCAAAAAGATCCTTTTTAGAAATGGCCTTTATTTATCAAGACAATAAATCCATCAATAAAAAAACAGATATAAGCCATTTGAGTGAAATTTATTCTTGTTTACTTTCACTTGATATAAAATAACACAAAATCAAATTAATTTAACGTAACGAAATAATGTCAAACTTCAATTTGAAAATTAAAAAAAAATGAGTGACACCGATTTGTCATTTCGTTCAGAAATTTAATTATAACTTCAAAAATGTATCAACTTTTGTAATTTTTTAACAAATACCATAATTTTCAATGTTTCTTATATCGTATTATCAACATCTATGTAATCATCCTCATGATAGATTCTCCCTGATGATGGAATAAACAATTCCGATAGCTTGGAAAAACTTCAAAGAGTTTCCTTTTACATTGCTGCAGTCCCTACAAATAGTTATCCCCCTCCTATATATATATGTATATATATATATATATATATATATATATATATATATATATATATATATATATATATATATATATATTATATCATATACATATATATATACTATATATATATATATATATATATATATATATATATATATATATATCTATATATATTATATATATATATATATATATATATATATATATATATATATATATATATATAGATATATATATACATATATATATATATATATATATATACATATACATATACATATACATATATATATACATATATATATATATATATATATATATATATATATATATATATAATTGTGTGTCCGTGTGTGCATGTGTAATGATACCCATCCTATTAGTTCAATTATAAGCGGTAGTCGGTGACCTTCTACATATTTGACACGATGTACCTACAATATGAAACAGGGTCATTGTTAACGACAATTGTCTTCATTTGAGACATTAAGATTGAATGAATTATAGGTATGCGCATCAGGTTCTGAGTTAGTGACTCAAGAATCTTGTTGACTGCCAAAAACACCTTGGCTCTGACGGTGAAACATTCTTAGCATTCAAGATATTTTGCAGGATTATAATGATCGTCCTGTCTGTGGAAATGTAACATCAAACGGCTAATCTCGTCAACTATAATTATAGAAACTAGTAGACATTATACGAAAATGGTGAAAAGATAATAATATTTTACCATAAATTTTATGGTTGCGTTATGATATACGAAACGTTCAATATGTATATCTATATATATATATATATATATATATATATATATATATATATATATATATATATATATATATATATATATATATATTGTTGCCTGTGATCTATTTTTAATCTCTTGATAAATAATTATTAGCAATAACAGGCTGGTTGAATCTTAAAAAACTCGATTTTATTAAAAACTTGACGTTTCGCTACGACATTCGTAGTTTTTCAAAACTTTTGAAAAAATTGAAATTTCTATGACATTTATTGATTTGAAAAAATTTGAATAGAACAGAGACTACTTTGTCTCGTTAAAATTTTTTTTCGGATGTGGTTGTTCTTTGTTATTTATTACTTGCTATTCAGTCTAATATTAACATTCAAAATTGTTATTATTAGATGGAAAGGGAAACCACAGAAACCTTTACCCACGTAATGTTCGAAAATATTAATAATAGGGTACTATTTATCTAACAACAAAGAAAACAGACGCGGGAAAACACTAAAAAAGTAGAGTAGTATTATCGGTACAGCACGCTTATATGGAAGCAGCCGTTGACACGTGTTTCGGACTCTTTGGTCCTCATCAGAACGGCGTAGCCAAGCATTGGATTGAAAATTTGGAGAAGAAAATAGTACAACAAACAAAATCTTCTGCTACGGAAGACAATCACACATTTGTGGTTTATTATTATAGTACCCTATTATTAATATTTTCGAACATTACGTGGGTAAAGGTTTCTGTGGTTTCCCTTTCCATCTAATAATAACAATTTTGAATGTTAATATTAGACCGAATAGCAAGTAATAAATAACAAAGAACAACCACATCCGAAAAAAAATTTTAACGAGACAAAGTAGTCTCTGTTCTATTCAAATTTTTTCAAATCAATAAATGTCAAAGAAATTTCAATTTTTTCAAAAGTTTTGAAAAACTACGAATGTCGTAGTGAAACGTCAACTTTTTAATAAAATCGAGTTTTTTAAGATTCAACCAGCCTGTTATTGCTAATAATTATCACGAGATTATATATATATATATATATATATATATATTTATATATATATATGTATGTACATATATATTATAATATATATATATATAGAATATATATATATATATATATATATATATATATATATCAGTGGCGGCTCGTGAGGATTTGGTTTAAGGAGGCTACAAGAGGTGTTAAAAAATACACCATAGGCGAAAATTTTTAGGATTTCAAGGTCAACCGCCTTATAATTTAAAGAAAATCAAAGTAAAACAAGCACCCTAAGCTATTAATTCGTTTTCACTCTGGAGTGTCTACCTTGAGACCTACAACTCCTATTTACAATATTCACAAAAACTCTTCTCAGCCAATTAATCAATTCATCTATTCATCAATTTTTTTTTTCTTTTACAAAATAGGTAGGTACCTACCTACCTACTCAACGAATTTGTTAACAACTGGTGAGAGCAAATAAAAAGTTATTATATATTTTTGAAGATTAGCGGAGTTCTGCGATCTTTAACGTTAGCAAAATGATCAAAATGAGCAAATCCTGATCTAGGAATACTAAAACGGATGCAAAAAATACTCGCACCTGACGGCTTTCTTTCGATACATTTCAATAGTATGTATTTATAGGATAAAATACGACTAAAAACGTAATACACAGAAAAATAGAGAGCTCTCCTGCCTCAGATAAGGCACCACCAACTATAGTACATCATAAGAAAGGTCTTTTCCCCTTCAATGGTGTGTGCATACCATTAGGTAGAGCACTTCGTAGAAGCAACAAGGGTGAGATTGGTGATACTTTGGTGTTTTTAAAAAACATTAAAGCTGAAAGTTCAATAAATGATAAAATCATTGTCATCGGATTCTAGTATTGAAAGAGTATTTTCCTGCTATCCATTAATTGACGGTTCAATTATTTAAATTGAAATTATCATGAGAGTGCTCTGATAAGCTAAGCAATCCCTTTCTATTGAACATGATAAATTAATTCGAATTTGTGTTATTTAATAATTGTAACTAGTTATTCAGGTTCCTTATCTGACTGCCGAATGTTCGTATAACAGAGACTCTAAAAATGATCACAGAAACAGTAAATACAACAATCGTTTTGAAACCAATACAAAATTTGTTTTGAATTTTGTACTGTTTCATTTTTCATTTTTTGACTTCAGAATGTAGATAATAATGATAATTGTAGAAGAGAGTTGTTTCAGTCACAAATAACCAAGGACGGATTAACCATTAGGCAGAGTAGGCAACTGCCTAGGGGCCCCACATCGACAAAATTTTATTTGAAAATTTGTATGAAAGTCCTCAAAAATATTGATGCTTTTTTTTTACGCATGTTGTCAATTGATGAAATACTTCATACATACAGAACCAGCTAGTATCGAGTAGTTGAACTAATAAACTGTCTTCGTTCAACAATGTCTCAGAACCGTTTGAATTCATTGTCAATAATGGCCATTGAAAATGATGTATTAGAAAGGGTCAACTTCCAAGATGTTTTAAACGATTTTGTTTCTGAAAAAGTTAGAAGAGTTACTGTACTGTACAAAAAAGATGAATATCTTGGAAGTTGACTTTTTCCAATTTGTACTTCACAAAACTGTTTTTTTTAGTTTATTGTATTTTATTGCGTTCAACAAGATGGAATTTAAAGTAACCGCGTCCCGTCTCATTTCTCTTTCCTAACCCATCACGCAACCTGGATCATCATTCATCACTTATCTTTAACCTAGTCATTAAGATCATTTCAATAAAGCTAACGAGTCAGGTAAGGTGATGTTGCAGCATCAAGCCAAATTAACCAAGTAACAGAATACCTGGAGTCGATCATCTGGAAGTTACTTACATCCTTTTATCAACTTGAAAAGACCTGAGGCCCGAACAGTGTTGTTGCCTAGGGGCTCGGAGAGGGTTAATCCGGCTCTGCAAATAACAGTTTCAAATTTTGAATTTCCAGGTTCCCTAATCAAGAATTTATTTCGTCTGTAATACCTAATATTTCAAGGAAAAATATGAATACATTCGAATGATAGTTTGAGATATATATTTATTAATATCGTACTGGAATGAAGTTAAAAAATTCAATTATTTTTATGCCGAATTCAATTTTATAATCCATATGGTATTGAAATGAATTCCTTGGTCACCTTCAAATTAACTTAGCTTCAGAGAAATTATTAACTCTACAAGGGCAAACGTGAAATATTTGTTAAACATCATATTTATTTCAACAAACTCTGATCTGTTTACTTCCATTTATGTTACAAACTCAGAGCATTATATTTTCCTCTGCTAGATAATTAAATTCAGATTATGAGTAAGTAATATGAAAAATAAATGCCAAATTTTCCGTTCACTTATGCAAGCAAATTTTACAATTTGAAAAATATCCCACAAGATTCAAATGTTTCTCACTCATTTCAGTAGGGTTAAATTCTTTCCAAGGAGTTTGATTCGAAATTTTTTAAATTGTAAACCTCATACATCTCATGCCACTTATGCTGAATAATGAAATAAGAAGAAAGAAGGATATATATATATATGTATATATATATATATATATATATATATATATATATATCTATATATGTATATATATATATATATATATATATATATATATATATATATATCTATATATATATATGTATATATATATATATATATATATATATATTTATACATATATAGTTGAATTTACTACGTTTATCACAAAAATACTTTGAAAAATATATAAAACTGCGATTGCAATTTCGGTCACTATTCTATAATCGGGCAGATTGAATTGAGAACTGAATACATAATGATAGATTTGCGCTTACGGGTGGGAAATAATTATTGCAGGTACCTAAATAGACAAGAGGAACCTATTTCAAGTAGGGCTAATCGAGTGGATTTCCGAAATTGGTACAATAAAATGTTCTTAGAAAAATCACTATTATTTGAATACACTAAATATAGGAGAATATATCAAGTCAATCTGGTCGTTTAAAAATTTCCAATGATTCTAAGTAAGTTATTTTGGTTCCTTTGTAATTTGTGCATAATTTGGAAGCTATCTATTTGTGGAAACTGTTGGTGTTGAAATGTATGAGGTTTACAATTTAAAAAATTTCGAATCAAACTCCTTGGAAATAATTTAACTCTACTGAAATGAGTGAAAAACATTTGAATCTTGAGGGTTATTTTTCAAATTGTAAAATCTGCTTGCAATAGTAAACGGAAAATTTGGCATTTATTTTTCATATTACTTACTCATAATCTGAATTTAATTATCTAGCAGAGGAAAATATAATGCTCTGAGTTTGTAACATAAAAGGAAGTAAACAGATCAGAGTTTGTGGAAATAAATATAATGTTTAACAAATATTTCACGTTTGCCCTTGTAGAGTTAATAATTTCTCTGAAGCTACGTTAATTTGAAGGTGACCAAGGAATTCATTTCAATACCATATGGATTATAAAATTGAATTCGGCATAAAAATATACCAATTATTCCACAGTGCTTCGTGTTGATACCAGTAATATTATAATTGTTCGTTTTAAGGATTTCACATTTTTTTTTCGAATCAAGCCTATAAGATGATGAAGGAATATATGAAATAATCAAACTAGAGTGATAATTATAACAATTAGGGAACCTGGAAATTTAAAATTTGAAACTGTTATTTGCAGAGCCGGATTAACCCACTCCGAGCCCCTAGGCAACAACACTGTTCGGGCCTCAGGTCTTTTCAAGTTGATAAAAGGATGTAAGTTACTTCCAGATGATCGACTCCAGGTATTCTGTTACTTGGTTAATTTGACTTGATGCTGCAACATCACCTTACCTGACTCGTTAGCTTTATTGAAATGGTCTTAATGACTAGGTTATAGATAAGTGATGAATGATGATCCAGGTTGCGTGATGGGTTAGGAAAGAGAAATGAGACGGGACGCGGTTATTTTAAATTCGATCTTGTTGAACGCAATAAAATACAATAAACTAAAGAAAACAGTTTTGTGAAGTACAAATTGGAAAAAGTCAACTTCCAAGATATTTATCTTTTTTGTACAGTACAGTAACTCTTCTAACTTTTTCAGAAACAAAATCGTTTAAAACATCTTGGAAGTTGACCCTTTCTAATACATCATTTTCAATGGCCATTATTGACAATGAATTCAAACGGTTCTGAGACATTGTTGAACGAAGACAGTTTATTAGTTCAACTACTAGATACTAGATGGTTCTGTATGTATGAAGTATTTCATCAATTGACAACATGCGTCAAAAGAAAGCATTAATATTTTTGAGGACTTTCATACAAATTTTCAAATAAAATTTTTCTTCAATTAAATTTTTTTTTCTTGGTGCGTGCACGGGCCCCTAGTCGATGGGGGGACCCTAGGCAGTTGCCTACTCTGCCTAACGGTTAATCCGGCCTTGGTTACTTGTGACTGAAACAACTCTCTTCTACAATTATCATTATTATCTACATTCTGAAGTCAAAAAATGAAAAATAAAACAGTACAATATTCAAAACAAATTTGGTATTGGTTTCAATACGATTGTTGTATTTACTGTTTCTGTGGTCATTTTTAGAGTCTCTGGTATACGAACATTCGGCAGTCAGATAAGGAACCTGAATAACTAGTTACAGTAATTAAATAACACAAATTCGAATTAAATAATCATGTTCAATAGAAAGGGATTGCTTAGCTTATCAGAGCACTTTCATGATAATTTCAATTTGAATAATTTATTCAATTAATGGATAACAGGAAAATACTCTTTGAATACTAGAATCCGATGACAATGATTTTATCATTTACTGAACTTTCAGCTTCAATGTTCTTCAAAAACACCAAAGTATCACCAATTTCACCCTTGTGGCTTCTAAGAAGTGCTATTCCTAATGGTATGCACACACCGTTGAATAGGACAAAACCTTTCTTATGATGTACTATAGTTGGTGGTGCCTTCTCTGAGGCAGGAGAGCTCTCTATTTTTCTGTGTAGCGCGTTTTTAGTCATATTTTATCCTATAAATACATACTACTGAAGTGTATCGAAGGAAAGCAGTCAGGTGCGAGTATTTTTTGCATCCGTTATATATATATATATGTATATATATATATATATATATATATAATATAAGATATTATATATATATATATATATATATATATATATATATATATATATATATATATATAAATATATATATATATATTTATATATTTTTTTATATTTATATATATATATATCTATATATATATCTATATATTTTTTATATAAATATATATATTAATATATATATATTAATATATAAAAAATATATATAAATATATATATATATATATATATATATATATATATATATATATATATATATATATATATATAAATATATATAAATTTATATTATACTGAAATTTGATACTTGGGATTGTTTCCGTTGCAGAACAAAAGTATCAAATTTTTTTGAAATTATGCAACTGAAGCCATTTGAACGTAGATATATCTAATTTTTATATAAATATTCTTCGCGGTACATACTAACATCTCCAGCGGTTCGTATCACATCAAATGAGCTGAAATTTGGTATCTGAAGTGGTTTCCGAGTTCAATCAAAAGTTGGCAATTTTTAATAGATATTTCTTGTTTTTTCGTGGTTTTTGAAAATTTGCCACACTCCACAGCTTCTGATAATTGAGTTAGATGGTTCAAAATTGGTACGTATAATGGGATATTGTTGAGGAAGTGCCTTTTGGAAGTTTCAATCGTTTTTCTCAGTCGCGCTGCCCTGCGCACTATTTCGTTCAAATCGCATCTCGACTTGCTTCGGTATCAGTATACGATGCACTTCACGAATTTTTTTTACAATAGAAGGTAGAAATATGGTACGTGAACTGAGTACGTTCCTTCGCTAGTTTCAACTTTTTTCTTCAATGATATTCAGGTGTGATTTTTCAAAATATAATACGTAAGAATCGCATCTCGACGCGATGCATTTTGCGCGAAAAATACGACCTTAGTGATGAAGTTCTGCTACTCACGAGCATTCTTCGTCTGTATTTAGGGTTGCCATCCGTCCGGGATTCCCCGGATTTGTCCTAGTTTAGGGGGCGTCCGGGGGTCGTCCGGACGGGGCTTTCAAAATATGTCCGGGTAAAATCCGGACAAATATTGTGTCCGGAGGTGTGAACCTTGAGTCTCAGTGATGGAGATAAGCTATTCAATGCAAACAAGTTGTGGCCGAATTTTACATCTATACCTATACATATTCTGAACTGCTCAAAATTGCACAGTAATATTTTTGTATACCAGCTCACAATGCGAATGCGAAGAAGCTTGCTAAATACACAGACGCTTTTTTCTCTGATCAAAATAAAGTCTAATTTTATACTTTATTTTGATCAGAGTTGCTCCGACTTTTACAAATTCATGATGGAAAATATGACATTTTGACATTAATTGGCAAGTCTGAAAAATTCCAAGTTAAGTTGAATAAGCAAAAAGAACATGATCTCGTTCAAATAAAATTTTGTTACTCACTTTTAATTTATAGTTAATAAATAATTTAGGCTTTTGGGTACCTTACCTACCTAACCGAACTAGATGACCTATGCTATAATTTCCTATTACAATGTAGAATGTAATCTATTTGATTTTTGATCTACCAAAAATTATCGTTATGAGTTGTTTTTTATTTGATGCTACCAAAACAAAAAGAGAAAACTGTAATCTGTGTTTATTAGAATCTTATTTGTTTCTGGTTGTTTTGTTTGTATGGCAAAAAAGCGGTTTAAAGTTTATATAAATGAAAAAATTAAAATCAAGCTAAAGAGCACAGCTCACAATAAATTTTTGTCATTTATAACTAGAACAACACTTCGAATTATAACAAAACCAGTTAAAAAAAGAAAACTTTTTCGACCCTTACAAAACAACTTTATTAAGTAGGTACATAGATACTTAAAATATGGTTCTACTTAAATACTTCTTTGAACAAAAATAAATCATCTCTACGCATAACTGAATGTTTCCGCATCAACGTCTTCTTTATGTACCTACTTATTTGACCAAATGCCTGCGAAGTTATAGAAAATGTGTTGTGATATACATATATGAAAAACTATATATCACAAGGTCTACTAATTGCACCAATGCACTCATTTTTTCACTCGGATCATCATAATGAATTATTCAACAAATTATACACATTTGCGCTAATTTGTTCTAATACATTTTATTCCTCAAATCTAGAGTTACCTTGAGAATAAGCGAAAGTGCCAGCCAATTTCATATTAGGAAATATTTCCTTCACATCTACCAAACTAAGAAAACTAATTTAAGTTAATTCTGTTTATTACTGTAATCTATAATGGGCAGCATTAGAGTTAAGCTTATTCTCTGATAATTGAGTTTCTTATGTATATTCATCAAACCATTATGAAAAACAGGAAATAGACGAATAGTGATGAATTAGTACCACTTATTTCAACTTTAGTATGTTACAAGGAAACACATATTAAATTAGTTTCTAATTGATTTTTATCCTGAATGCGAGGATGAAAATTATAATGCCTGGTTCATAGAAACTATAATTAAAAATAATTTCCTCATTCAGCTGTCCATTATTATAATGAATGAATTTGTATTAACAAAATTAAGAATTTTTGGTATGAGATTTGTGAAGTAATTGTGTCAAATGAACTACAATGGAAAAATCAATGAGTTTCATATAATTCACAAATAAAGCAAATATCTGAAAATCGAAATAGAGATTTTTCAATTTCGCTAACCGTTTTGATAACCTATTAGGGTAATTAAGTTTGTTTGATTAATAGCAAAATATCAATTTTCAAATTGGATTTTGATTGGTATAACGAGTTGCCTATTCTCAAATAAAACATTATTTGATGAAATCACTTTCCTTGAATTATGCCAAAACGATACATTTTCATATAAAAATGATTTTACTATTTCAAAATCTGATCCATATTACTGTAAATTAAATTTTTCGCAATCATTATAATCACAGATTACTACAACTTGCGTATGATCAGAAAAAGTTGAGTAGTATGTATAAATACGAAGCTATGTCAATTTTTCAATGAAAATTATAAAACTTGTATGAATAACTAAGCAGTTTTCTAATAGGTATCTCCATATTAGAACATTTTAGGAAATTGACATACACAATGATATTGTTGAAAAAAATTTATCGCTATATGTATGACATATAATATTTTGCTCTAGATTCAGTAAGATCGATGTACTACTATGATTTATTTAGGTATGCCTCACAAGGGTAGTATACAAGACAGAAATTAGAATATGAATATGAAATTTCGTAAATTTGTTACCTAAGATAATAATATATTTCGTTGCTGAACGTATTTTCATCTGCAAACATATATTGATATTGATATTTGAAGAAAAAAGCCATGACAATTTGTTTATAAAGACTGGAGTGTTCACCAAAATTGTTTTTCTTTTACAAAACTGATATTCCATGCCAACAGTGAAGTATACTCAATCTGTCCTGTTCCGACATATAAAGCCACAATTATGAGATAGAACACTAAACAAATGAACTGGCATACATGCTACAATTTGCTGATTATACAGCTCTGATAACTCACGATAAAACAACAGATAAATGCATAAAATAATTAAAGAAATCAACAGTTAACACCGTAGTAAGTCCCTAACAGAAATGTAAGTATTTGGGAAAACAAATATATTTATCCCATAAAATACATACTATTGCAGTTTATCGCAGTAAGGTGCGGGAGTAGATTTTCTATCCGTCTCAGACCTCCTAGACAACGATTTTTGAAAAATTGTTCAAGTTTGATATATATATATATATATATATATATATATATATATATATATATATATATATATATATATATATATTCACGGTACATATTGGCCTCTCCAGCGGCTGCCATCGAGACAAATGGTGAAAGCTGAAACTTTGGTACCTAGGATTTTTCTCGTTGTAGAACGAAATTATCAAAATTTGGGTAAATTGCTTCAACTGCCGCCATTTCTACGTAGATATTTCCTGTTTTTTGGCGATTTTTCAAAATTTGCCTAAGTCCACAGCTTCTGCATATTGAGTTAGAGCGTTCAAACTTGGTACCTAAGTTAAGTTAACGTTGAGGAAGTGCCTTTGGGTAGTTTTAACCAGTTTCCTCAGTCGCGCTGCCCCGAGCGGAGACTATTCCTTTCAAATCGCATCTCGACCTGCTTCGCATGCTTGATGAAGTTTCAGGATGTAGAGGTGAAATTATTGTTGCTGGAGATTTAAATTCAAAATCTAGATGTTGGGGGTCTAATATAGAAGATAATAGAGGTCAGTATATAGAGGAGTGGACAACCAACTTTTATAAGAGCAGAAAGTAAAAGTTGTATAGATGTTACATTGATTTCTGAACGGCATGTAGCATCATCAAATGGTTGGTTAATTCATTATGATAACCCATTCACTAATCATGGTACTATTTATTTTGGGGTTAATGATGGGTTTCATTCTATAAATGAACCTCAAACTAGATTATTGCGAATAGAAGATTTTAAGGAACAAATTCTCTCATTAAATCAAGAAGAGCAAATGATGCCCACACAGTTAGTATATAAGAAATAATTAGACAGTTTCAGGATGGCAACATCTAATAATCAAAGGACTCCGTATTGCAAACTATATTGGTGGAATGAAGCTGTAGATATAGCACATAATATACATTTAAAACAACCGAATAGATTTAATATAACCGAAGTTAAACCTTTATTTGAACAATTCAACCAATATTTTGTCCTATAATTAATTCATCAAAAGTAGCTGAAACAATGGAATCAGCACATAAAGAGTGGATAAATAGCAAACAGCTCATATAAAATTCAATAGAAACGAAACTAAAACTTGCTTCAGTACACGATGCACTTCGCGAATTTTGTATTATTAAAAAGAGTTCAAAATTTGGTACGTGGATCGAGTTGATGTTGAGGTAAGTTCCTTCGTTGGTTTCATTTTTTTTCCTCATCCACGATTCATTTCACAAATATTTTTTGAAATAAATTATTTTCAACTTTTTTATTCGGTTCACTATTTAAGCGCGATGTTTCAAAATGTAATTCACTTCGTTAGAATCGCATCTGGACGCGATGCATTTCGCGCGCAAAATACGACCTGAGTTATGGAGCTCTGCTGCTCACGTTTTTTTAACTAGGCTAATTTGAGAAAGAGCTCCTCAGAAAAATAACCAAACTCGGAAATTCCAACAAGCCATTATACAACCCCACCAATCAACTATCATAACAATCCACGGAAATAGAACCAACAGTCACAACAATGCACAGACTGAGCAAAAAAAAATGATCAAAAAGAAAAGGGATCTAGAAAATATTATATTCCATCTAATAGACCAATGTCAAGAAAAATATTCTCTTAGAATTATGGAATACCTACAAACTTTATAATAACACATAATTATAATTAAATAATGCATGTATTTTATCAAACACATATAGCCGGCAGGAAGACCTCGGTAGATTGATTAATAATGAATAGAGTTTAGTATTATTATTATAAACATTTTTAATAATATGTTTCTGTTAAAAGTTACCTACTGAATTTGTGTCGAAAATACAAATTACGTTGGCGAAACAATGAAATTTATCAATGTTCAAGCGGAATAAAATTTATGAAAGCTACCAATCAACGTTGTTCGAGTTATAACGTACCTATAAATTGACTATAGGTAAAAATTAATTTCATGTTTAATTACATGAATCACCATTCATTTCTATTAATTCTCAATTATTTCTAGATATTGCATTTATTTTGCTTGCCAATAAATATGGCAGGCAAAAGTAATAAACTATATAACCATTATACAACTTGATATTTGTGAAAAAAGAATTCTTCAAACAATATGAATAAATTTTTTTTATATGTGAAATATTCTTTCAAAATTCATCATTTTCGAGGATAGTCATCCTGTAGGCTTCCTCAAATATTTTTTTCAAATCCATAAAATCAATTATTTTTCATAGAAGTCAATAATTACTTTGAGGAGTATATGCAAAATATACTATTTTCTCATAAATTACTCTGTTTATTTATTTTTAACAATGAGATTGAAAGTACTGAAAAAACTTTTGAATAACTGTGACGAAGAATTTTGTTTCTTTTAATTAAAGAACTACTCAAGTATGACTAAGTAAAGAATATGAAAAATATGAACAGTCATGTTATTACTATATGATACAATTTAAATACCTTTCTTACACGAAAGTACATAAAACTTGTGTTTCATTTACTATTTAATTAACTCCACCATCCATAATTGTTGTTCTTGTATTAATTAACTGATTCATTGAATTAAAAATCTGTTGGACTTATATGAGTAATACAATACAGTAATTATTACAGTTCGTCATTCAATAACACCGAGTGAAATTTGATTACATTTTATCTCTATCTCAATTTCAGTCATTTGCTTATGTTTATTTCAATTGATTGAAAGTTCTAGGAATATGAAATATTTTATGTTAAATTTGAAAAACCAGTCTTGAAATTGTGATTCAGTTTCCTTTATTTTTGTAATATTTTTTAAATTTCTCTGTTTTACAGATTTATAGTATTTATTCTGCTTTCCCAATGAGTTCGTTAATTATCAATTGTATTCCATTTTGCCATTGTTTTTCATTGTCGTATTCTCCTGATGAACTTATTAAACTATGGCAAAATATTGATACATACATATATATATATATATATATATATATATATATATATATATATATATATATATATATATATATATATATATATATATATATATAAATATATATATATATATATATATATATATATATATATATATATATATATATATATATATATATATATATATAGAAAACAGCTCTTGCTTAGCGAATATAGTAACCACCTTCGGGTGTCAGGACGTACGAGTTCTCGTTGCCGAAATGTTTTCATCTATCTGTAAGATGTCTGGGTTCTATAGGTTATTTTGTGGTGGTTTTTTTTTTCCAAATTTTTTCTGGTGTGTTATTTGTTTCCGGACTGGCTGGCGCTGTGTCATATTTATATTGCCATTAAGTCACTAGAAGGAAAATATAAGACCGTTGGAAAATATTTGGTTGGTTATCACTTTCGATGGATGGATGATACTGATGAGCCCCAAATAAGGGCGAACAGACTGTCTATCATTTCCATGATTGTGATAAACAACTTAATGTTTCTAACATACACCGCCCAAGGTATATGGAGGCATTTCGATGTTTCGTGAACTCGTATAACTAGCTCCGCTAGGAGGTTTGTTTGATTAGTTTCAAATGAATGTCCTAGTTTACTTGATTATATATATATATATATATATATATATTATATATATATATATATATATATATATATATATATTTATATGTATATATATATATGTATATATATATAATATATATATTAAATACATATATATATATATATATATATATACATTATATTATATATATATATATATATATATATATATATATATATACCAAGAGTATATTTATGCCGTTTCCTGATGAAATGTTGACTATTATATACTATATATAAAAAATTATCAATTGTTTTCATATATTTCAAAACTTTATCATAAATTATACTGTTAGTCGATGCGAAAAACTTTTTTTTAATTATATATGAACAATTTGAAATTGATGAAATTTTACAGAGAATCGCATGACTACAATTGCGCCATGATGCGTGGCCATGTTTGTGACATCATAATGTTAAAGGAATTTCTCGATAGACAAACGTTTTCTACTTGTAAATTGACTGAAAAGATCCCAAATTTAGTGCAATAAATTAGCGACTTTTATTTAATCATGGATTCATAGAGGCTAATCCTGGTAATATACCTGATGCGGATATATTTATGGTAACAGATTTTCTTAAAAATGATATTTGCTTTAATTCAGCTGAAGTTCGAGGTGGTAAGGCATCAAAGTAACTTCATCGAATTCTATTTATTCAATTTACATGAATAACTACTTATCACTATACCATTATAAAACACTTATATCAAAATGATTTTCACGTGTTGCTTTGGTATTGGGACGTCGCACTGCTCGAATCCATTTATTTCGACGTTTGACATCTTGCGGAATATTCAGAAACATTACTTGTAGAGTTGTTTTTGTAATATTCGTACATTTTTTGTAACTCAAGAGACCTACTGTTTAACGCCGATTCCGAACGGCCAATGGGCTTGAATCTAAGTCATAACCTAACAGCATATCAAATTTCTGAACCATTAAATTTCATACATACACAACGCCCAAGAGCAAGGTGGGACTCGAACCCACGATCCTCGGTTTACAAGCGATAACACCTCACCGCTGGGCTACCGAGGCCTCTTTTATTCGAACATAATTATAGGAAACAAGCACGATAAGTTTTTAATTTTGACATTTCAGATATATTTATAAATATACCTATTGTCGATAACAACAACATTGAATCGATTGAAAGTCAGAACACTGTATCAGTTATGTGGTACGAATTAACATTGTGGCGTCGCACGCGCTCAGGTTTGTTCGATAACTGTCGATGTCGGCCTCTTTTGGGTACTGGATTCAAAACTTTATTTTTCATTCGATGTAACTTTAGTTAGAGCAAAAAACTGAAAATAGTTTTGTTATAAAACGTATATATGACCTTTCCATTCATCACAAAAAATTTTTTTTTTTTAAACCCAATTATATGTTTTGTTGTAAATGAACTAGACATGATTGAAAACTCAATTCAAATTGTTTTTCTCTAATTAATAAAATGAAGTTATAGGCAAAATCTGATTATTTCATTAGAAATTGTCGACATTTCATAAATACAAATTTCCATTGAAATATCGATCACCAAAAGTTCTTTTTATTTATTCAAAGTAAATAGATTAAATGAAAGGTTAATAACAGCAATTCATACATTTATTAGACAAAATACGCAAAACACACGTTTCGGTGAATGTTCACCTTCTTCAGATGCTGGGTGCAAAATGATAACATTTCGGTGATATATTTAATACGAGAAATAAACAAATTGGATAGAAACGGTGAAGACAAACATGTTAACAAATAATGAGTAAAAGAATGAATTCCATTCTGAACTGCAAATCAGGTAGTTCCTTAGAAGATAAGAACACTTCCTAAAAGCATGTCTCAACTGCTGTAACTGTAGGATCAATAACTGTAATTTTCTCAGAGGGTTAAAAATACGGCCGACTTTCGCAAAACACGCCCACTTAGGACACTTTAACAATAAACCTCATTTAACCATATTAAATAGGGAAATTAAGAATTGAAAATATTCAGGCACTAACTTTTTTTTTTTCAACTCGAGGGACCTACAGTTTAACGCCGGTTCCGAACGGCCAATGGGTACGATGTACATTACCCAACAATTTAATCATATAAAGAGAACCACTAAATTCCGGACATACACAACACCCTAGAGCAAGTTGGGACTCGAACCCACAATCCTCGGTCAACAAACGGTACAAGGCGGTACTCGCTTACCGCTGGTCTACCGAGGCCTCAGGCACTAACTTGATAGTTGATGTGAACAAAAATTCGGTGGCAAAAAATTTTTATCGCGATATTTCAATAAGTATACAATAGTTAATCTATAATTTTTTACTGCTTGAACAAGAACATTGCCAGTGTGATAACTGTTGAACTGTAGATCTGAGATTTTTTTTCTTTCTTGGAGTCAGTTTTGAGAGGCTTGTGAATAGATCCCCTTAAAAAAAATTTGTTTTACCAATACTTTACATAGTTGCAAAATAAAAAAAATTGATTAATCATATAATTTTTTTTTTCAATTCTCCTATGGACAACGCATTTGTTTGTAACAATTTTAAATACAATAGGAGACCTAATAAAAAAAAATTATGCAGCTTCCGATAATAAAAAACGGATCATTGAAATTATTTTAAAATTTTTTTTATTTTGCATCTACGTAAATTTATAATAAAAAACTGAAAAATTAAAATTATTTAATTTTTTCAAGGGAGATCTATTCTGGAGCCTCTCAAAAATAGCTCCAAGAAAGGAAAAAAATTCAGACTTATAGTAAAAAGTTATCACACATACAATTTTTATCTTCAAGCCCAAAAAAATTAATAATTACCTATTGCATAACTAATTGAAAAATCATGATAAAGATTTTTGCTATTGAATTATTCACAGTATCCAGTGCCTAAATTTTTTCTGTCATAAATTGTCGTATTCAATATGGTTAAATAATGATTATTGTTAAAATGTCCAAAATGGACGTGACTTGCGCAAGCCAGATTACCCGTTTTCGGTCGTATTGTTACCCCTCATTTTTTGGTAATCTCTGAGAAAATTATAAATATTTGTCCTACAGTTTCAGAACTTTGTTATAGGAAATTTCCTCCTCTTTTCGAATAATTTTTTATATATCAAAACTCTCAATTGGTTTTTGAGTTATTCGCAAAAAACCAAACTCCTCTTTTTGTCTTTCAGTAAATTTTTTATAATTTTTACAATTTTCGCGAGCGGAACTGTATTTTTCTCCAGAAACATCTACATTATATTCCGAACCCAATGACACCTTTCTCATATTTTTCCGAGACTGTTGAAAATAGTTAAACAAAAAAGCTTTTGTTGACTAGACTATATAAATGGTGTTTCCATAATATGAATGACTTTTAATTCAAAGACATTTGTGTTCTGAAATTCTTCTCTGAAAATTCTACACATGTAAAACTCAGCACAATCATCTCAATTAATTTTATACACTAAAGATTTTATTGTTTTTGTGAAATTTTAATTTATTATTTTTATATGATTTCCTAAGTTATTTTCTTTACGGTAAGCAATGTTGATGTTGTGCCTTGATAAATGTGATTCGAGTTTTTCACTTAAATTTCCGATGTTAGGCTGTTGGATTCGATATTATAATGTTGTCTATTATTTTTTGGGTTATAATTATTATTTACGGCAATTTGTTTAATTATATTTTTCTCAATGTTAAAATTGATGTTCAAAAGCGGAATAAGTAAACCTATTATTTCAAATAATTTGGATATACAAAACCGCTATTAGTTAAGTTTCCGTATTGAATATTGTTGAATAATTCACAATATTGATATAATGTTAAAGACGGCGATATCCTCTCTTCTACAAAAAATTCGTTTGTTGTACAGAGTGGTCCAAATTGGACACTTTTGATAGGAATCACCTATTTCTAAAGGAGTAAGAGAAAAACTAGCCTACATGTTACGAGATCGATTTTCGTGAGAAAATGAATGCCGAAAACCGCACATTGATATCTTGACTTGTTCGAAAGATACAAGGTGTTTTTCAATTTTGTGCATTTCTGACCCAACCCCGTAACTTGTTTATTTTTGAATATTTCTTGTTTCTGTGAAAACATTCTTCAGGCACTTTTTTAAAAGGAATCCAATGGTGTTACTAGATTTTTATTAAAAAATATGGTTTTGAAGCTATAACATAAACTTGTATTTTTTCTTATGGAACACCCTATATTTTTTGAAATATTCGTGTTTGAAATGAAATTCTCTTTACAAATATATATGATAGTTGCTACTTCTCTTTGAAAACATGCATTTTGTGGCTGTTTTCGAACAATTTCAGATGAATTTTCAAAATCTGGGTTGCCATGCCTGAATATGAAACAAATTACCTTAGCAACTACAGTCTATGCGTACTGTCAAACAATTATTATTAAATGCAGTTTACTTCACAAGTTTAGTGTGCTTTTTTGAACTGAGTTTTGAACTTACTAGAATACTTATCTGCCTGTTAATTCAAAATGTATGAAAATTACGAAAAATATGATATGCTAAAGTGTTATTGGGAATCACATGAAGATACTCAGGCTGCCAGCAATCTTTACTTTGACCGATATCCTGAAAGGAGACAACCGTTTCGGGATATGTTCACTAGATTGCAGCAAAACCTAGTTAATTACGGTTCTTTTTCAAAACCAAGGACAAAAGTTTACGAAGCAAGGAATAGAGATATGGAGTTAGAAGAAATAACGGTTTTGGGGGAAATACAAAACCAACCCAATATTTCACTTCGCAAAATGCAGTTGAATACAGGTATTCCAAAGACTACAACAATCCGAATTCTGAAAAAAAATAAATTCAAACCGTATAGAGTAAGAAAAGTTCACAAGTTACTACCAAATGACCTACAATTCCGGCTCGAATTTTGCCAATGGTATTTAGGAAAATGTGCTGAAAACCCAAACTTTGGACAGAATATCATATGGACTGATGAAGCATGCGTTAGCAGCTCTGGTATTTTTAATAGATACAATTCCTACAATCGGACTTCGGAAAATCCACATATTATAGTGGAGACACAAAATCAAGGCCGATACAGTTTCAATGTTTGGGTCGGTATTTTTCGAGGAAGGTTTATCGGTCCCTATATCTATGAGGGTAACCTTACGGCAGCGCGATATTTGGAAATATTGCGGGAATTTGTTGAACCAATAATGGATGATTTGCCATTACAACAAATTGGAGACGTATACTTCCAACAAGACGGGGCACCGTGTCATAACGCACACATCGTAACGGCGTTTTTAAATGAAATATTTACGGACAATAATTGGCTTGGCAACCGGGGTCCTGTTCATTGGGCGGCAAGATCCCCCGATCTTACGCCTCCAGATTTTTACCTCTGGGGAAAAATAAAGGACCTCACATATAAACACCATCCTGATTCCCGAGAAGCGTTGGAAGCAGCAGTGCGACATGCCTTTCGTTCAATACCTGCGATAGAATTTATTAATGCTGTCAATAATGTTAGGAAGCGAAGTCAATTATGTTTTGATTTAAATGGTGCTCAATTCGAACACATGCTGTAAATAGTTTAAAAATATTGTTGTTCTTGTTATTCTATTTTTTGATTAAATTTATGCGTTATTACAAAATAGGCACTAATTCTTTTTAACAGCTGTTATGTAGAACTATTTTGTTTCATATTCAGGCATGGCAACCCAGATTTTGAAAATTCATCTGAAATAATTCGAAAACAGCAACAAAATGCATGTTTTCAAAGAGAAGTAGCAACTATTATATATATTTGAAAAGAGAATTTCATTTCAAATACGAATATTTCAAAAAATATAGGGTGGTCCATAAGAAAAAATACAAGTTTATGTTATAGCTTCAAAACCATATTTTTTAATAAAAATCTAGTAACACCATTGGATTCCTTTTAAAAAAGTGCCTGAAGAATGTTTTCACAGAAACAAGAAATATTCAAAAATAAACAAGTTACGGGGTTGGGTCAGAAATGCACAAAATTGAAAAACACCTTGTATCTTTCGAACAAGTCAAGATATCAATGTGCGGTTTTCGGCATTCATTTTCTCACAAAAATCGATCTCGTAGCATGCAGGCTAGTTTTTCTCTAACTCCTCTAGAAATTGGTGTTTCCTATCAAAAGTGTCCAATTTGGACCACTCTGTACAAGAAGATAAATAGTAATTTACTCAACAAAATTTCATATTCCCTGATTCAGTGCAAATATTGGATTAAGCTTTCAATACAGGTTTCTTCGAAATATTGTTTCATATGCGGATATGCTGACTTTGATAACTTACTATACCAAGATAACAGAAAAATTATTAATTTAGTCGAAATATGGAAAAGACATTAATTTTCAATTAATTCAGTAATTTCTATTTATCTTCTATCACGGTATAAATAATGTGAAATCTTCAAAATATATCATAGACTTGTCGTAATATACATGTTATTGATAATTCAAATAAATACCTGGTAAAGCATTTCACGATTGTTTGAATAACAAGAATTGTCTTCATGTTACATGTAACGAACCCTTTACCAAGTTCTCATTAAACTAATATAAAATAATCCCAATTATCAAGACTTACCTTGTTAGACCTGAAAATGGGTTCGATAACCGAAACATGTTCACAATTGATTTACTAAATATAAGGTGAAATCTGAAAACAGGTGTTTATTTCAATTATCAATATTTATCATACTGAACACATAAAATCACATTTTGATCGAACAAAGAAAAGAAATATTTCTGCCTCAAGAAGTAGATACCGTAACGGCTGAAGTAAGAAAGATGTGCCAGACGTGCATTAGGAACAAGGGAGAATAGTTCGATAAAGTTTAAAAAACTAGAGGACAGTTGTATATTAAATGATTGTAACTACTTTAACTTTTATTCAAATAAACGATCCTAAAAATAAAATTGTTTTCCTCAGTCCGATCGTTTTTCGTCCTTCTTAAGGAATATCCGCAATTTGAAGCAGAAATGTTTTTTTTATGAATGTTTAGCAAACCGTTAAAAAGTTAATTAAGTGAAGAAGTTTTTACAGGAGAGTGAAGCTCTCAATTATTGTAACATTGAATTTTTAATTTGATTCATTTTCACAAAATCACTAATTTTGTGGAATAAAAATCCTCGTATGCGCCTTTGGTACCAACAGTTGTGATGAAAACTATTATCTATTTGAACAAGCACACATCACAGAATATTTAGTTATAAAAATTTGGCGTTTACAGGTATTAATAAAAAACTCATGAGGGTTTAAAGGCGGAATTTTATGAAATTTTAGAAAAAAATTTAAAAAAATTTATCTCCTTAACCGTGAGTCTTAGGAAACAGAAAAGGTAGCAAATGACACCAGCAATACCCCGAAAACTTTTGGTGCTTCATGTGCCGAACACCCTGTATTTGTATATATATATTTAGAATGCTTTTCCTATTTTACTAATTATTTGTAACCATTCTTCTATTTACCCTTTCTACACATTTTGCCATCTATCTATTTTTTGTATTCGATATAAAGGAGAAATATATTTAGTTTGCATTCAGCATCTGAAGAAGGGAAAGTTTCACCGAATAAATGCGTGAATTCTTTTTATAAACCATTGTTTCAATATATTTATAAAGATATATATATATATATATATTTATATAAATGAAATGGTAAAATCCCTATGTGAGTTCATATTTAATAAGTAAGGAATGAAAAAACACAACTCTCACAACTCCAAAGGTATTTAAATGTTTATTTTGTTAATAGCTACCGGTTTCGCGAAATTTCCTTCGCATCCTCAGGCACAGATGGCTGTAAGAGAAATATTGAAAATGAAGAGCAATGTGAAAATACAACCTATCATGACTTACAGTGGACCACAGGGGTCAAATTCAAGACATGTCAAACTTTGTGTGTCAAAAATTAAAAATAAGCACAATATAAAATGGAAGTTTTGGATAGATACAATAATGGGTCGTCAAGTTAGTTTTGTTGTTCGGTTAGCGTCGTATTCGCATTGTCTAGTGTGCTTGAGCATCAGACTTTGATCAATTCTAAAATTTTAATAATGTCCGCATGTGAATGTCATGGTTATTTGTATTTTGTATATGCTTATATTTGTTTTATATTTAAACGACCCATTATTGTATCCATCCAAAACTTCCATTTTATATTGTGCTTATTTTTAATTTTTGACACACAAAGTTTGACATGTCTTGAATTCGACCCCTGTGGTCCACTGTAAGTCATGATAGGTTGTATTTTCACATTGCTCTTCATTTTCAATATTTCTCTTACAGCCATCTGTGCCTGAGGATGCGAAGGAAATTTCGCGAAACCGGTAGCTATTAACAAAATAAACATTTAAAAACCTTTGGAGTTGTGAGAGTTGTGTTTCTTCATTCCTTACTTATTATATATATAAATATATATATATATATATATATATATATATATATATATATATATATATATATATATTAATATATATATATATATATATATATATATATATATATATATATATATATATATATATATATATAAATATATATATATATATCTAATAACACTATTTGATTAGGTGATAAAGATTTTCACATAATCCATTCAGGTCAGAGTTTAAAACTTTGATTTGAATATTCCAGACAATTAAAATAATTGGACAGTGGTCATTACATCATACAGGATCAATTATAACAGAGTGGTCCACGAAACTCTTCTGGTATCGCTAGTTTCGTATCCGAAACCTGCTTTAAGATGAACAACCATTTATATCAATAAAATTAAATGTGGAAGAAATTAAATTATTCTTTTTTCTACGAAAGTGTCATTTCATAAGTTCATTGTGAAAATATATGAGACTGAATGGATTAAGACTTATCCTCAATAACAACTTGAGTAAAGACTAAACCGTCAATAATAACGGATTTTTCATGGTTACAGTTACCTTGTTTTTCTGCATACGGCATACATCATACGGCCGCTATTTTTATGTAGATATTAATTATTATTTCGTAGTGTTTGAGAATTTTAGCTTCTCTAGAGCTGATCCAAATTGATTCTTACGTGGATTGATTTATAATTGGGAAAAATCACACTGTGCGAAATGAAGTTGTGTGTTTAGAATTAGTCTAAAGCTGCACAACACTTATTTCCGTATTGATTATTTTTGATTGGGCACTTTGCTGTTATTATTTAAAAAACACATAAATGTAAGGATATCAATTTATTACAATAGCCCACTTGGTTTTATCGATACTAGAAATGGTCAGCAGGATTGAAAAATTAATTAAATTAAAACCATATCTTGTATCGATAAAACCAAGTGGGCTAATGTAATAAATTGAAAACCATGCATTTATATCATTTCTGGAAATTCTATGATTTTTCGTCTCGTGAGAATTCTTATCAATAATTACACAACCCCACTCACTTGCAGCTTCTTTGTTATAATTTTTTTAATACTGCTGGCCCTTTATTGCATCGATAAAACCGAGTGGGCTAATGTAATAAATTGAAAACCCTGTATTTTTATCATATTTTCGAAAATTCTATGATTTTTTGTCTAGTGAGAATTCTTATTTATAATTACACTACTCTACTCATATGCAGCTTATTCGTCATTACTTTTTTAACCATACTTAACATTTGTAGTATCGATAAAACCAAGTGGGCTATTGTAATAAATTAATATCCTTACATTTATGTGTTATTGGCATATTTTTTCGAAGCGATACTTATTTTTTGGAATTGTGGCATTGTAATGAGGCCAGGAATGGTTGTAGTTAATTGTACTCAATTGTAATAAATTTTAATTAATTTTAATCAATTGTAATTAATTGTGATTACGTGTAATTAATTGTAAATAAATACACAGCAAACCAGACTGCTTAATAAAAAATATTTTATGCGGTGTGAGTGTGTTGCAGATTTAGACTAATTATTCTAGACCACAACCTCATAATTTGAGTTCTGCAACTGTGATAAATTCGGGAATAGCTATAGTAAATTGTAATTAACGTTAAGTGAAATAGATTTTGGGGTATAAATGCTGGTGCACCGTGAGGGACATCAATATATTATTTCGTTAGTGGCCGCCAAACATAATAAATATTCATGACAGTGAAAACTAGAGTAGTTTTTGACGTGATGTGTAATAACTCAAATTATCAAATAAAAAATTGTCAGTCTCTAGATCGTTCTCTGGCAACCAAGTTTAAAATTGTTTGCCAGACGATGGTCAATGACCAAAATTGCAATCCAAACAATTTGTTATTTGATATTCTGTTGAATACTCTATTTTATTATTAAGATAAATTAACATATGTATACTAATGATGGATTCCATCAATAATGTTATACTAATAAATGAAAAACAGTGAAAAATTTCCTATGAAATTCTCAGGTCTGAATCGTAATTTTGATATACCCTCGGATATACTTATTATTACAAATTAGAGGGAATGCTTCGAATTAATTTTTTGAATTTGGTATTCTGATCTTATTTTTATGTGAGAAATTAATTAAATCAACATCATAGTTAGTTGATGACACAAACTACTCAGGACATAATAGAGAAAATTTTCATTTGTTTATTTCAAAACATTTATAGAACTTGAAATCTTAAGAAACGTATATATAAATTCAGACTGCGAATAATTCACTCCTCAAATAAACTATTCATTCATGATAATCATTCAAAAGTTTATTTAAATCTTTAGATGACAATATTGGTATATACTCGAATGAAAAATGATAAAATCTATTCAAAATGTACCTTTTCAAAATTACTTGGAATGATATTTAAGTTCGACCGAAAGTTTGTGAAACTATGTGAAATAAAAAATCTATCTTGAAAAAACTGAAAAAACATTCATGGAATATGCTATTCAAAATAGTTTTAACTTACTTTTTCTTCCCTTGGGGACACTATAACATATATCTTGAAACTCAATATCCACTGGAAACCTTTTTGGCAGATAAGTCAATTTCTTATTAGCTACAATCGACATCGTGTTAATTTTGCGCTAAGTTGTTCACAAAGCCTATATCGAAAAATATCCAACTGATGATGACAGCGAGAGCGGGAACTGAATAAGATCCCACTAGGCTATAGCCGGCATTTTCCGTAAGCGCTCCGCGATAGTTTTGTTTATGTTCGTAACACGGTGCGAAATTAACAGGTGTACTTTGATAAACAACAGGGCAACGCCGCTTCCCTCCAGACCCAAGCTGTTCTTCATCCTCTACGCATTGTATTCAATATGTTGCAGGTATTACGTTGAATACGCGACTATTTGAATGCGAAAACATAACATTGATAAAATTTATGTCAGTCTTATAAGGTTAATGAATTACTCACAATGATAGATTAAGAATATTAATTTGTTTTGGCTACAATCTAAAATGTGACAGTGGTACAAATAAATTCATGTTATGGATATCCAGGATTACATAATATTGTCTAACACTGAATCCGAGAAATTATGCCTCTCGAAATATATATACATATTTGTACGATTTGGGTGAAATTTGAATGATTTTTCTTCGTGACTGAAAGTTCATATAGATATCTTATATCATGATAATCATAAAAATATACGCATGAAGTCGACATACAATAAAATGCAACAAATTGGGAAGTCTCTCATTTTTACAAACATTCAAATCATAAAATCTTCAAATAAATACAAATCGTGTTATTTCCCTCTAGAAGTTAAAAATTTGTATTTTGCATATATATATATATATCTTTATATCTTCTTCTTCCGGTGCCTTACCCAGTTTCGGGCTTAGGCGACCACTCTACATCTATTCGTGCTGTGCGTGATACAGTGATACACGAATAGAAGGGACCTACAGTTTTACGACGGTTCCGAACGTCTTTATAGGTAGAATACTTCTTGGTGGTTTGCCATTGCCTTCCGACAGGCGGCTCCGCATTAATTCGTTGGTTCGGACGGGACCTTCTGTTCAGTAGCCCAACGCACTGACCAACGAACTACGGAGCCACTATATATATATATATATATATATATATATATATATATATATATATATATATATATATATATATATATATATATATATATATATATATATAGAAATATATATATATATATATATATATATAATCTTTTGATAATTATTAGCAATAACAGGCTTGTTGAATCTCAAAAAACTCGATTTTATTGAAAAGTTGACGAATGTCGTGGCGAAACGTCAACTTTTTAATAAAATCGAGTTTTTTGAGCTTCAACAAGCCTGTTATTGCTAATAATTATCAATAGTTCACAGGCAACAACAAATCAAAAAAATAATTATATATATATATATATATATATATATATATATATATATATATACATATATATATATATATATATATATATATATATATATATATATATATATATATATATATATATATGTATGTATATACTAGCTGACCCGGCAAACGTTGTTCTGCCATATAAATTATTTTTATCTATTCATCTGTCTGCCGATGTATATCTGCCTATCTAACTATATATCTTTCTATCTAGAGTGTTATCTATATTTTCTATCTATCCATCTATCTATCTATCTATCTATCTATCTATCTATCTATCTATCTATCTATCTATCTATCTATCTATCTATCTATCTATCTATCTATCTATCTATCTATCTATCTATCTATCTATCTATCTATCTATCTATCTATCTATCTATCTATCTATCTATCTATCTATCTATCTATCTATCTATCTATCTATCTATCTATCTATCTATCTATCTATCTATCTATCTATCTATCTATCTATCTATCTATCTATCTATCTATCTATCTATCTATCTATCTATCTATCTATCTATCTATCTATCTATCTATCTATCTATCTATCTATCTATCTATGTGTCTATCTATCTGCATATCCATCTATCAATTTATCTGACCGGGCAAACGTTCAGCCATATAAATTATTATTTTTATCCATCTGTCTTTCTATCTATTCATCTATCTGCCGATGTATATCTACCTATCTATCTATCTATCTATCTATCTATCTATCTATCTATCTATCTATCTATCTATCTATCGATCGATCGATCGATCGATCCATCCCTCCATCCCTCCCTCCGTCCGTCCGTCCGTCCGTCCGTCCGTCCGTCCGTCCGTCCGTCCGTCCGTCCGTCCGTCCGTCCGTCCGTCCGCCCGCCCGGGCGGGTTGATTGTAGGAGGGTGAAAATTTGAGATTGTATGTATTTTTGTATGCTGTATCATAAAAAAATAAAAACAAAAAATTTTGTTCAAAAAATAAAATAAAAAATTTAGGGGTGGACTACCCTTAACATTTAGGGGGATGAAAAATAGATGTTGGCCGATTCTCAGACCTAGTCAATATGCTCACAAAATTTCATGGGAATCGGTCAAGCTGTTTCGGAGGAGTATGGGAACGAACTTTTAACACGAGAATTTTATATATAAGATATATATTTATATATAATATATATTTCTAGAGTGGATCTCTAGTTTTCTGTCCGACCGCTGTTTATTTGTTGAGAATAAAAATTTCAGATCTAGAAATTATCTCCAATCTAAGGGTTCTGTTTTGGGATCATTAATTTTTCTACTACTCAATAACGATCTTGCTGATTATATTAGTGCCGACTCGATTACTCTTTTCGTTGATGACACATGAATGGGAGTATCAGCGACGACCATGGATGAGTTGAGGGCTAAATGCCGAGATTCTTATCCGAGATCTTTCTGACCTGTGTTATCGTAACTCACTTATGTTGAATCTGAGCAAGACGGAAGTAATTAATTACCAATTGCGGAAATCTATTCCTGATTCTTGTCGATTTCAGTCGCAGCCTACTTAAATCGACTGGCAGCGTTAAGTTTCTGGATGTACACGTCGACAGAAATTTACGATGGCACTGTCATGTCGAACATCTCGTCAGAAAATTGAATGGTTTCTTTCTTTGATCTTAGTCGCCTCAAGCAATACTGCCTCTGGAGGTCATGCTCACTATTTATTTCGCCCTAGTGTGCGCTCACTTGAACTATAACCTGGTTCTATGGACTAATTTGGCAGCAGGTGCAAGAATTTTTTTTATCACAGAAAAGATGTATACGTCTCATTTTCTACTTGAAACCCCAAGAATCATGCAGACCGATATTCATCCAACACAGAATTTTATCATTGTCTTGTTAATTTACATTTTGAATTGTCTCCTGTTTATTCACGGCAAATGGTCAAAGTTAGATACGATTTCCAGTTTTCATAGTACAGGCTGTCCCATTTTCGATGTCCTAACGGGGTAACTCCCTTATTTTTAAAGATAGAGATTTGCGGTTTTCGCGAAAATTTTCATACCTTGCTTCGTTTTTTAGATACAGGGCGAAGTTGAATTTATTGCATTTTGGTCCCCCTCCTGTATCACAGCTGTCTTTCAACTTATAGAAAAAGTAAAAACTGTTCTTATACACTTTTTTACGTAGAATCCAGTGGCGTAGTCACTTGGAATGAGCTGTCATTGTTTAGATACAACCCAATGTTATAATTTTTTGAATGGAACACTGTATATTTTTCCATATTCAAAACATAAATGTTTTGCGCTTTTCAAAAATATATACCTAATACTTATATAAAATTTTAAGTATTAGCCCTGTATTTAGATAATTTTCTTTTTTTTATGTCAAGTCAAGACAAATATCACTTTGATAGATCGTTCGACGCAGTAAACAAATATATCACTTCCATTTATATAGGTAAGAATGAAAAGGTTTCATTAAAAAATATTGTTTAATATACGTTATTAAACAATTTGACAAAACAATAAATTTAAACTAATGAAACACTATTTATCAACTATATACGCTCTGGACCTGATTAGTAGGTGGCTATGAAAAAAAAGCAAGCGCAAAATATTTATAGTTCCTGTCAAATTGTACAAATTTTTCTTACAATGGCGAATGATAATCCAGTATATCAAAACTACGAAAAATTAGATATGGTTGGGATATATTACCAAGTTGGTTTAAATCAAAATCAAGCGATGGGCCTCTATTTTGAAAGTTATTTACTATTACTCAGTTACTGGGTGTGTTAGATAATAAGATAGAAATTTTAAGTTTCCTTTTTCGGATCTTTTGAAAAGCCTAGGCCAGAAAGTTATAGAAAAGAAAATGCCGAAAATGATGAAATTAGTGTCCTCGCAAAGGTAGAAGAGAACAAAAATACTTGCAGAGAAATTGAAGATTCGGTTGGCATTCCAAGGGTTTCGAAGATATTAAAATATATATATATATATATATATATATATATATATATATATATATATATATATATATATTTATATATATATATATATATATATATATACTCCCTACATATCCCAAGCTATACATCATCTGCACCCAAGTGAAACAGAGAAGAGTATTTAGTTTTGTAGGTGGTATATTGATGTCCGATTTTGTTTCGTTTTTGGAGGAAGATTAGTCTACCGTATTTTCGACGGTAACTTGAATCATCAAAGATATTTGAAAATTTTGGATGATTTTCTTTCTGAACTACTTAACGAAATTCCGTTGGCTCAATATAGAAAATATTTATCCTAATGAAAGATTCTAAAACCAGTGTATTGATAAAAATGACCCCATTAACTGGCAACCAAGATCCCCTGACTTATCCATATTAGATTTCTTTATATGGGTCTACATAAAAAATAAAATAAACAACACGTGGCACGAAAATCGAGATGCTCTGATGAATGCCACGAGAGAAGTTTTCGAAGTAATTTGAACAATATTTACAAAACATTTTCAACAGAAAAATAATAGAACTTTGTTTTGTAGCAGTGTTACATACAAGTTTCTATTTTTGTTATAATCATTAAATATATCTCTGTTTAGTAACCTATACTAAATAATATTTTTTTAATAACTACTTTTCATTCTTACTTACATAAATGGAAGTGATATATTTGTTTACTGCGCCGAACGATCTATCAGGGTGATATTTGTCTTGACATGACATAAAAAAAAAGAAAATTATCTAAATACAGGGCTAATACTTTGAATTTTATATAAGTATTATATATTTTTGAAAAGCGCAAAGTATTTGTGTTTTCAATATGGAAAAATATACAGTGTGCTCCATTTAAAGAATTATAACATTGGGTTATATCTGAACAATGACAGCTTATTCCAAAAATCTGACTACGCCACTGGATTCTACGTAAAAAAGTGTATAAAAAGCAGTTTTTACTTTTTTTATAAGTTGAAAGACAGCTGTGATACAGGAGGGGGGTCAAAATGCAATATTTTCAACTTCGCCCTGTATCTCAAAAACGAATCAAGCTATGAAAAGTTTGTTTACGGTATCGTGAGATTAACAAAAAAGTAGCCAACGTTCGCGAAAACCGCAAATCTCTATCTTTAAAAATAAGCGAGTTACCTTGTAAGGGCATCGAAAATGGGACAGCCTGTACACACGGCATAATTACACCATCTGCATTCCGGCTCATAGTCTAAATTTGAATTGTCTGCAACATATGTAGGAATCAAACTGTTCAATCACCTGCCCAACTGGATTAAGCTTTAAGTCGATCAAAATTCAAGAAGGAAGTTACCAGAATATTATTGCATAAATATTTCTATACTCTGGAAGAATATTTTTATACATAAATTAGTTAATTCTATGTTAAGTGTTTTGACGTGCCTTATGCATTAATGTAATGTTCTTCAGGATAAATATATATTATTATTATATATATATATATATATATATATATATATATATATATATACATATATATTCATTGCTCTTGCCTGATTGTATTGCTATTTATTTTTCTTTTTTTTTGCAATAACAGGCCGTTTGAGAAGAAAAACTGGCTATATCAAACAGCTAAAGTTTCGTCCCATAATTAATTCGTAATTTTTTTTTAAGTTTTGAGAAAGTCACTAATTTCTTGACGAAATGTTAACTGTTCAATGAAGTCACTTTTCTTACTTAAATGATCTGTTTTTTGCTTCTTCAGTTAACACTATTGGTTATCAAAAAGATGAATAATGTAGATGATGGAAAAAAAACAGTGCCATTGTTCAATTTCTTCTGAATGGATTTGATTTAAGTTTAACAATGATCCATCAGTATTCACCACAAGATACAATACATTTTTTTTCATTTAATTCATTTAATTGTGTCTGCCATTTAATACATAATATATAACGAAAGGAAATTAGCAAGGACATATCGTGTTTTTATTTCTTATGTTTCAGTATCAGTTTTTTCGATTTGCGTAATATCATGTTTAGATCACCTTAATCTTTTTGTTTCACTGAATGACTCCACTTCCCTACTTATTCAATTTATTGAAAGTTATTTTTCACTTCTTTATGTGATTGCTGCATCAAATTTTAAGTTCTTAGACACCTGAAATGTTAGTTCAGACCTAAGTTCTGAAACTTGCATAAATAATTTAAATAATTGTATGCGTATTTTGGTAGAAAATACCAATCCAACTGTTTACACTTACTTCACT
Organism: Cynegetis impunctata; assembly: GCA_030704885.1. Taxonomy (NCBI): domain Eukaryota; kingdom Metazoa; phylum Arthropoda; class Insecta; order Coleoptera; family Coccinellidae; genus Cynegetis; species Cynegetis impunctata. The sequence continues at coordinate 1,184,188 of JARQZK010002898.1, read as the reverse complement.
TACGTCATTTTTGAACCAATTGAACCATCTTGTTCAAGACTGAAAAACTAGAATGAAAACATAATACTTTTCTAAACCGTTAATGATCTAAAGACAAACCAGCAGAATATCCTAAGTTAAATGATCAAATAACAGCAAACAGTAGGTTTTCAATTTGAACGAAATCTTTGCAAAGGACAATATAAATTACAGGCAATATTCATTTCAACCGGATTATTAAAATATACTCAGGAGAGTTAACTATTAATGAAATTTAAAAAAAACTTTTTCTCTACTTCATATCTTACTTTTATTATAACAATCAGAGTTTATAATTAAAGGTTGAGAATTTTGTAGGAGATGTTTGATTCGAGAACATCAAAACAATAAATTTGCATACAGAATACAGGATACGAAATCAATAATTTATATCATGTCAAAATTAATGGGGAATTGAAATTCATGTAGGTACCGACTTAGTATCAGAATATCACGTCATGGAAACCATGAAATATTTCCTCAAGGTTTTATTGTAAATAATATTCTATAAGTTCGATCATATAAGCATTATTATATAACAATGATTCTATATTTTTTTCTGAATTTTTTTCTTACACTTGATAATTATTTTAGATCCAATATTAATCAAGTCATAATTACTTAGATGCTTTTTTTAGGTCGTAGCATATCCAAGAGAAACGATAATTGAAAAATTTTGAAACATTTTAGAGAAAACACACATACACACACCAAACAAAATACCTTTTTTTTTAGATGGTACTTTCATTGTACGTTATACAAATTATGATGGAAAATTTGGCCGAGAAAACGCTGCTCTACTAGATTCTAGATCACATGTATTTTGATATTTATATCAGTCGTTATCGTTTGTAGTTCTTCGCCTTCCTGAAAGTTCACCTTGAATAAAGCTGGTAGTATGATGTTGAAATTTAGTTGTCTGCATTCTCACGATTGGAAACATTGACGTAGGTTCTTCATATAAAGCGTCTACCTCAAGATCTTTTCCACGAATAAAATTTTTGACATATTCGGTTTTTTCAAAGTTTTTTTCACATTATACTATGAATGACATATTCACAGCCTTCGAAATAAAATCACCAAAATATTTTTGATCATTATCAGATTGAAGATATATATTTTATATACATAGCATGTCCATGTAAATACCAAAGTGATATTTTTATGCGAAGAAAGAATCATTTAAAATAAATCAAAATCACAAAAGTGATTATTTATTGTGCAAACTTACTTGTATTTAAACCATTTAGCTTTTTGAAATATCATATGTTTCTTGAAATGTATTATATATTACCAGTTAATAAAATCTGTAAATGGAAATTTTATTGTTTCATCAATACGTACTGTAATAATTTTACGTATCTAGGCTCTTATATATTTTCATTCTACTACTTTGATTGTATTTTTCCCTCTACTTATTCACTATTTTGAAGAAGTGTGAAGAAGATACTTGATAGCTTAAGCTGTTTATTCAAACCGCTAGATGTTAAACAATATTGAGGTTATTATATTATTTTTCAAAAATTTTTGAAGAACGGCTTAGCGAATTATCGCTGCAGGTATTTTGGAGCGCTTTCTCCCATGCTTACAGCCGAAATCAACACTATGTTTCTATCTACATTGCTGCATAGATTATGTCCCTCACGGTGCATCAGCTTTTATACCCCACACCCTCTTCCACTCTACGTGAAATTTTTGCACATTAATTACAATTTATTACACCTATTCCCAAATTTATTAAAATTGCAGAAATCAAGTTATGAGGGTGTGGTGTAGAATTCGTCTAAAGATGCACCACACTCATACCATATTGATTATTTTTGTTTCAGATTTTTTCTGTAATTAATTACAATAAATAAGATTAATTACAATAGATTACAATTAATTACAATTAATTACAATTAATTACAATTAATTACAATTAATTACAATTAATTACAATTAATTACAATTAATTACAACTATTTCCGGCTTCATTACAATTCCACAATTCCAAAAAATAGGTAGCGCATCGAAAAATTATGACAATAACAAATAAATATAAGGATATGCATTTATTACGATAGCCCACTCGATTTTATGGATACGAAAAATGGTCAGGAGTATTAAGAAAATAATGACAAAGAAGCTGCAAGTGATAATAATTGATAAGAATTTTCACTAGACAAAGAACAATTGAATTATCAAAACTAAGATAGAAATACAGGGTTTTCAATTTATTACAATAGCCCACTCGGTTTTATCGATAAAAAAAGGTCAGCACGATTAAGAAAATAATAAAAAAGAAGCTGCAAGTTAGTGGGGTAGTGTAATAATTGATAAGAATTTTCACGAGACAAAAAATTATAGAATCAACGAAAATAAAATAGACATACAGGATTTTCAATTTATTACAATAGCCCACTCGGTTTTATCGATCCAAAAATGGTCAACAGGATTAGGAAAATAATAAAAAAGATGTTGGAGGTGATTGGGGTAGTGTAAAAATTGATAAGAATTTTCACGAGACAAAAAAAAATAAAATTATCGAAAATAAGATAGAAATACAAGGTTTTCAATTTATTACAATACCCCACTCAGTTTTGTCGATACAAAAAATAGTCAGCAGGCCTGGGAAAATAATAAAAAAGAATCTGCAAGTGAGTGGAGTAGTGTAATGATCGATAGGAATTTTCACGAGAAAAAAACAATAGAATTATCAAGACTAAGATAAAAAACAGGGTTTTCAAATTATTACAATAGCCCATTCGGTTTTATCGATAAAAAAAAGGTCAGTACGATTAAGAAAATAATAAAGAAGAAGCGGCAAGTTAGTGGGGTAGTGTAATAATTGATGAGAATTTTCAGGAGATAAAAAATTATAGAATTATCGAAAATAAAATAGAAATACAGGGTTTTCAATTTATTACAATAGCCCACTCGGTTTTATCGGTACAAAAAAAGGTCAGCAGTACAGTGAACAAAATAAAAAAGAAGCTGCAAGTGGGTACGGTAGTATAATAATCCATGAGAATTTTCGCGAGACAAAAAATTATAGAATTATCGAAAATAAGATAAAAATACAGTGTTTTCAATTCATTACAATAGTCCACTCGGTTTTATCGATACAAAAAAAGGTCAGCACGATTGAGAAAATAATGAAAAACAAGCTGCAAGTGAGTGGGGTAGTGTAATCATTGATAAGAATTTTCACGCGTCAAAAAATAATAGATTTATCGAAAATGAGATAGAAATACAGGGTTTTCAATTTATTACAATAGTCCACTCGGTTTTATCGGTTCAAAAAATGGTCATCAGGATTAAGAAAATGATAAAAAAAGATGCTGCAGCTGAGTGAAATAATGAAATTGTCGGAAATAAGATAGAAATACAAGGTTTTCAATTTAATATTTTTTGACTCAGTTTTGTGGATACAAAAAATAGTCAGCAGGACTGGGAAAATGATAAAAAGAAGCTGCAAGTGAGAAGGGTAGTGTAATAATTGATATAAATTTTCACGAGACAAAAAATTATAGAATTATCGAAAATAAGATAGAACTACAGGGTTTTCAATTTATTACAATAGCCCACTCGGTTTTATCGATACAAAAAGAGGTCAGCAATTTTAAGAAAATAATAAAGAAGAAACCGCAAGTGAGTGAGGTAGTGTAATAATTAATAAGAATTTTCACGAGATAAAAAATTATAGAATTGAATATAATTATTGAAAATAAAATAGAAATACAGGGTTTCATCGATACAAAAAATGATCAGCAGGACTGGGACAATAATAAAAAAGAAGCTGCAGGTGGATGCGGTAGTGTAATAAATTGAAAACCCTGTGTTTCTATTTTATTTTCAAAAATTCTATTATTTTTTGTCTCGTGAAAATTCTTATTATTACACTACCTCAGTCACTTTCAGCTTCTGTTTTATTATTTTCTCAGTCCTGCTGACCTTTTTTGTATCGATAAAACCGAGTGGGCTATTTTAATAAATTGGAAACCCTGTAGTATCTCATTTTCGATAATTCTAAAATTTTTTGTCTCGTGAGAATTGTTATCAATTATTACACCACCCCACTCACTTGCAGCTTCTTCTTTAATATTTTCTTGATCGTGCTGACCTTTTTTTGTATCGATAAAACCGAGTGGGCTATTTTAATAAATTGAAACCCCTGTATTTCTATCTTATTTTCCATATTTCTATTGTTTTTTGCCTCGTGAGAATTCTTATCAATTATTAAACCGTAATTTATTTATTTTCGATACTGTGGTTATTCAATGATGACACTATGCCATACATCACGGAGTTGTTATTATTCAATATAAGTAACAAACAAGAGCAGATTTGGCGTTCAGCTCCATCGGAGATCTTGAGTCGGAGTGAATTGCTCTTTGGTGGTTTCAATTGCTTTCTTTCACCGCCGCAATATTTACCAAGAAATAAAATATTTTTTTGATGGTTTTAGAGCATTGCTCACCGCGTCAGCAACTCAAACAAAATTGAATTAGAAGGCTCATAATTTGGAAAAATTAAATTTTTTAGTCTTGGTCTTTTCTTAGCGCCTCCAAATCAACTTAGGGTTAAGAATATAAATGAGTGGAATATACAAATTTAGCGACAGAGTTCGGCTGTTTTCGAGTTTTTTTTGTTCAAAATATTTTTTGTCAGTATCAAGTCTTGAAAACAACACAAATTATGAATCCCATATAAGCTTATACCTACTCATATATGTAATAGTTGCGGAAGAAATTAATATTTCATCATAATTAGCAAAGGGTTAGTGATTCATAGGTTTTTGTCACAATTGTTGTAGCCCTAATTGCACAAATAAATTTCTGCATCCTGAAAGTCTTGAAAATAGACATTAGAAACCATTTTATTTCAAAAAATATGTGAAAAATTTTGAATCCATGGTCGAACAAACTATAACTGTCATTTTCAATAATCGTCTCATTCTCTAACTACATTACGTCCTCAAATAAGTGAATTAGGAAATTATGTTGATATCAAATTCTAAATATTTTTTAGTACCTGCTGAAGAAATAATATGATATTGAAACTGCTATCTAATTTTTTCTGATAAATTTTGATTTTCAAAAGACTCATTGTGCAAAATCATTTCAAGATACCTATATAAGTAGTTTGAGCCCACAATTATCTATTCGCCATTATTTTGGAGTCCTTTGTAATGATATATCTGATTAGGATGTTTCAAAGCATTGAAAATTTCCATACTAATGTAGAATAAAACATCGAACAACGTTGATTAATAAATTAATTTCTAATTCACTCTGTCGAAATTACCTGAATTGCATCTTAATGATGATATCGACCATACCTGTAATCGAAGAAATCGTAGCTTGGTGATATAATGAATCGATGATGAAATTGAGTGGATGATGCTAACTAAACACTACAATAATATAAGACAATAAATTTATTACATATACAGGGTGTTTCAAAATAAGTGCGAAAGTTTTCAGGGGGTGATTCCTTGTCGATAATTAAGGGGGTCTTTCATGTAAACAAAAATTCTTTGGCCTATCCTTGAAAAGATACATGCTTCCAAAAATTAGAAATTTTTTTTCAATTGCTGAAGAGTTGAATAAATTACATTTTGTGGATATGTTCGACGAATAAATGGCTACCTATGAATATTTTTAAATTTTGTTGTGATCTTTTACTGGGATGAAACATGCAACCCCTATTCCATGTTTTACCAGAACTTAATAAAATAAAACTTCTAGATTTAAAAATATCTATTAAAAAGAATGATTCACTGAACTTCTTCAATTGCAGTCTTCCCGTAAAAGTAATATTTTCGTAGTAAAAATATAAAATAAATCATCGTGCATGAACGGATCTTCTGCAAATGGCATCGAAAAAATCTAGTAGGTGAATCAAATCTAGCCGTCAAGATGCTTTGATTTTTATATGGTAGATGAAAATTCAATTGGCTTTGAATTTTATGTGGTAATTAGCTGAATGTTCAATTGCGCCTCTTATATCTTCAATATCAATTCTCATTTTTGGAAGCGTGTAACTTTTCAAGGACAGGCCTAGGGGTTTTTGTTTAAATGAAAGACCCCCATTAAGATTCGTCAACATACCAACCTCCAAAAATATTCGCACTCATTTGGAAACACCTTATATATATATATATATATATATATATATATATATATATATATATATATATATATATATATATATATATATATATATATATAAAAGTAAGAATTATTCGTGTTAAACGGAAAACACGCCCGTGGTTATAAAATTAAGTGAACTAGGATTTATTTGAAACTAATCAAACAAACCTCCTAGCGGAGCTGGTTATAAGGGTTCACGAAGCATCGAAATATCAACATCTACCCTAGACGGTAATTGTTCGAAATGTTAATTTGTTTATCACAATCGTTGGAAATTGATAGACAGACTGTTTCGCCCTTATCGGGGCTCATCAGTATCATCCATCCACCGAGAGTGATAACCAAACCAACATTTCAAACGGTCATACATATTTCTTCTAGTAACTCCATGACATATAAATATGACACAGCGCCACCAGTCGGAAACAATTGAACCACATCTTTCAGAACAGAAAAAAACATTTCGGCAACGAGAACTAGTACGTCCGGAACACCCGAAGGTGGCTTCCATATTCGCTAAGCAAGAGTAAAGCTGACACATCAATTCGATGTGATTCAACATTACACACCGCAGGCAGCAATCGCTTCGAATTTTATCGCAATGGCAAATGAATATAAGTAAGAATTATTCGTGTTAAACGGAAAACACGCCCGTGGTTATAAAATTAAGTGAACTAGGACATTTATTTGAAACTAATCAAACAAACCTCCTAGTGGAGCTAGGAGGTTTCAATTGTTTCCGACTGGTGGCGCTGTGTCATATTTATATGTCATGGAGTTACTAGAAGAAATATGTATGACCGTTTGAAATGTTGGTTTGGTTATCACTCTCGGTGGATGGATGATACTGATGAGCCCCGATAAGGGCGAAACAGTCTGTCTATCAATTTCCATCGATTGTGATAAGCAAATTAACATTTCGAACAATTACCGTCTAGGGTAGATGTTGATATTTCGATGCTTCGTGAACTCTTATAACCAGCTCCGCTAGGAGGTTTGTTTGATTAGTTTCAAATAAATGTCCTAGTTCACTTAATAACTATATATATATATATATATATATATATATATATATATATATATATATATATATATATATATATATATATATATATATATATCTTGAAAGGAAATTATATATCAGGAAGCTATTTATTATTGACTTCCTCAGGAAAAAATCTACAAATGTAATATACAAACAGTTGAGAAAACAAACGACAAAAAAGCCAATCTACTTACAAATACACAAAGTCAGTCACTAAATAACTTATCACGAACATTCAACAACATGTTCGGAACGAAACTTAACATACGAAACATCACAAATAAAGAACGTGTTGTGGTTGCTATATTGGACAGACACAGTGGATTAAACAAAGATTAACACAACACAGGAGTGAACGCCAATTAGGTAAAAAAACTTGTGCAGTAGTAGAACATCATAAAAACACTGGCCATTGCCTTGATTATGACAACGTAAAAATATTAGAAATAGAGGAAAGTTATAAAAGCAGATTGTTACTTGAGATGTGCCACGTCAAGAAAAATAAAATGCTATTAATTTCATATCAGATGTAGGCCAGTTAAGTAACATTTATTGTAACATTTTAGAACTTATTTAGATCACTCTGAAGATTTGTTTTTAAATCATAGTCCCACGTGCACCCGTTCTTTATTTGTGATGTTTCGTAGGATAAGTCTCGTTCCGAATATGTTGTTGAACGTTCGTGATAATTTATTTAGTGACTGATTTTGTGTATTTGTAAGTACCTATATTGTTTTTTTTGTCGTCTGTTTTTTCAACTCTATGTATATTACATTTGTAGATTTTCTTCTGAGGAAGTGAATAATAAATTGACGAAATATTGAGATTATGAAAGAATAAGTTATCTTTGTCACAAGACCGCTTCCTGATGTACCATTTCCTTTCGACGTATAATACGGTCAATTTTTAATTCTTTCTATATATATATATATATATATATATATATATATATATATATATATATATATATATATATATATATAACTCTTTGATAATTATTAGCAATAACAGGCTTGGTGAATAAAAAACAAGATATGTTCTTTATTGAAGAATTAGCATAGTTGAAAAAGAATGACAATTTGAAAATTATTTACCGAAGTTGAAGGTTACCTAATATCGCAACATTTTCGAACTTAGTGCAAAAATTCATAAGGTATTATATGAAATTCAATATAAAATGGAGCATGTTCTGAAAAACTTGAATTCTATTTCATTTTATGGGGTTTTTGAACAAGTAAATTTTTTTAAAGAGAAGAGCCTTAAAATTGAGAATTTTTTCTTTTTAGAAAACCTCACCCGTAGACATGCTGCATATATATATATATATATATATATATATATATATATATATATATATATATATATATATATATATATATATATATATTTATATATTTATATTTATATATATATATATATTTATATATATATAAATATATATATATATATATAGTTGATGGAATCCGTCGTTACTACGTGATAATTTAACATGATTAACAAAACTAAATTTGATTTTACTACGTTTATTATCACAAAATATTTTGAAAAATATAACACTGCGATTGCAATTTCGGTCACTAGACCATCATCGGGCAGATTGAGTTAAGAACTCAATCTGCCCGATGATGGTCTAGTGACCGAAATTGCAATCGCAGTGTTATATTTTTCAAAATATTTTGTGATAATAAACGTAGTAAATTCAAATTTAGTTTTGTTGATCATATATATATATATATATATATATATATATATATTTATATATATTAATATATATATATATATATATATATATATATAAATATATATACATAATATATATATATACATATATATATATATATATATATATATATATATATATACATATATATATATATATATATAGATATATATATACATATATATATATATATATACAGGGTGTTTTATTTAGATTATTAAAAATGAAATTTGTTCATTACTCGAATGCTGCTTGATATTTCTTTATGATATTTGGCAGTAAGATGAAGAAGATTGGGACAAATCAACTTATAGTAAAGAAGACTTTCTCACTATCACCAGTGGCGTACGGCAGAGGCACGCGAAGAGTCCTTGTTTCCTAAATTCTACGCCACTGGCAGAATTGTCATTTTAGTATAATTTTTCAATTCTCCAATATTTTCTCTGTAAATAAAGCACTCTTGTTTCGTAACGCTAGAGCCATTATTTTTCGAGATATTTAACGTTGAACATATGGCTGCACAATTCTTTTTATTTTTATGTAAGAGTCATGTCGTTGTTTTTTTCATACGATTGCATGTATTACTTAAAAAAATCATTATGAGGTATTTTGTTTCAATTTATAATGATATTAACAAACATTTTAAAACAGAACAACTACAAAAATATCCTGTGCTACATAAGAAAGTTCAAAATAAATACTTAATTATCAAGATCTTCGCTAAACGATCTTCTAACTTTAAAAAATATGTTTGACTGATTCGCAATAAAATTTGCGGAATTTACAAATTGCTGCCATAGTTCCTGTCAAGTATTTATCGTTTGGGATATTTTTGTAGTTGCTCTGTTTCAAATTGTTTGTTAATATTATTATAAATTGAAAAAATACCTAATAATGTTTATTTCACGTAATACATGCAATCGTATGACAAAAAACACCGACAGACTCGTACATAAAAATCAAAAGAATTGTGCAGTCAAATGTTCAACGTTAAATATCTCGAAAAACCGTGGCTCTAGAGTTACGAAACAAGAGTGCCTTATTTACAGAGAAAATATTGGAGAATCGAAAAATTATACTAAAATGACAATTCTGCCAGTGGCGTAGAATTTAGGAAACAAGAACTCTTCCCGTGCCCCTGCCGTACGCCACTGGTGATAGCGAGAAAGTCTTTTTTACTATTATTTGATGTGTCCCAGAATACTTCAACTTACTGCCAAACATCATAAAGAAATATAGAGCAGCATTCAAGTAATGAACAAAATTCATTTTTAATAATCTAAATAAAACACCCTGTAAATCAGAAAGGAGAAATATTTTGTATGAGCAAATTGGGTTAGATCTTCATAATTTAAGCTCAAAATTTTTCCTTTAAAATATTTACACTTATTAATGAATCACCCTGTATATATATATATATATATATATATATATATATATATATATATATATATATATATATATATATATATATATATATATATATATATATATATATATATATATATATATATATATATATATATATATATATATATATATATATATATATATATATATATATATATATATATATATATATATATATATATATATATATATATATATATCTATATATATATATATATATATATATCTATATATATATATATATCTATATATATATATATATATATAATATATATATCTATATATATATATATATATATATATATATATATATATATATATATATATATATATATATATATATATAGTACAGGAAATGAAGCATTTTGACAATTTTTTCGTCCATCATGGAATTACAAGAAATGTTCACAGAAGATAAGGAATAGCGCAAGGATCATTTTCTATGTCATGCCGGTGTACGCTAAAACCTTGGGGATGGTTGCCACCCCATCTCGGGGGTGGAAATTTTTTACTACATTTGAAGTACAGAAATCGATGGGAGAAGTAATTCTGAGAAAAAAATGTTCCTTACGTTTTCTTTGTAAAACTGATATTTTCTGAGTTATTCGCGCTTGAACGTAACAGTTTTTCGACGAAAAAATCGATGTTTTTAAAAGTTTTTTTGCGAATAGCTCGAAGAATATGCAATTAATCAAAAAAACTGTGGACAACAAAATTGTAGCTTTAAAAAAAAACAAAATACTTGTTTTATTATTTTTCTACGACCAATAGGACCGAGGTACGGCATGTTAATCTTTAACTTTTTTTTCGCCAAATGCATAATTTGAAAGATTCAAAGTCAAATAACAGGAAAAATTTGCATTTCTCGAGGAAAACTATCTTCATCTTCTTCAAAGTATTTAACTAGACATTTCAAACGAAGAAAAATGTTCTACCATAAAAATTAAGCGACTTGATCAAAATAAGGTCGGTACCTACTTTTTTCTACGAAAAAATCAGTGAAAACAACCCCCTAAGTACCCTCCTAATTGAAATTGATCCTTACCCTTCATTTACAATTTACAGAATCTTCCTAAAACGAGTGTAGGTCTTTGGATCCTAGGGCCGACACAAGTGACCTACGGGCTAATCGCACGAATTTCCCGTCCCTCAATTGGCAGTTATCCTGGTGCATTTTTCCAAGGCAGGGAAAAAATAGTGTCTCATAGAAAAATTGACCCTTTGCAAGGCTCTTCTGACCCAGTGAAGGGTCAGAACAAAAGTGCAAGTGTGATACATCATAAGGTTTTGCCAATACCTACCCACGGTGTGTATACCATAAGGATTAGCATCTATGGCAGATAGTGATTTTTTATTGTTTTCTCGAAAACAAACAACTTGGAACAAACTGGAAGTTCAATTATGATTTATCGACTTGTTCCAAGTGTAGTTAATTTTACAACATTATTTTGAAGCAAATCTGGTAACTGAGTTGAAAAACAATTGAGTTCCAATGTCAATCAATAACGACGTCCAGATTACCCTAAATATCAGAAAAACGAAACTGTCATATCCTCCAAAGATGAATGAAATTGAGTCAGTTGAAAGAGGTTTAAACATTCATAAAGAATTAGATACCTTGTCTGGTAATATCATATATAACTTTCGATATTTGGTAAACCGCGTCCACTTGTCCCACAGAAGGTTATCCTGAAATGTAAATGAATCTGCAATTTTTTTTTTCATAGTTGTTATGAATATTAGAGTTCAACTAAAGATAGAAACCGGTACTTCTTGTTGAATTTTTATTCCTTTTTATTTTATGATGATGAGTTTTTTATTAAAACATTGTTTCGCTTAGAACAAGGCTGCCCAACCTTTTTAACAGTCGGGCAAAATGGATGATTCAAAAATCTCAGGTGGGCCACTTACCACTGACAGTTCGTATTTTCGTTATTTCTTATAACAATAAGCCTAACTTGAACTAAGGTGGTTTGGAATGAAAGAAATATAACATTCTGAAATACTTGTTTAATTTAATAAAGTTAAATTTAATCAGTTCAATTGAAATAATAACATAAATAGCATATTTTGCCATTTAAAGAAATGCAATTAACAAAAATTAAAATCAAACTGAAAATTGTTTCTGTTTCGATAATTTTCCTATATTAGGAGTCAAATCAGATGTGGACATTAACAACAAAAAAATTTATATTTTACATAATTCGGATTTGAAAAAATCTTTTTACAAACATATTTCGAAACGAAACTACTTAGAAATTGAAAGGCCAGGTCAGTTATTGCAGGAACATTTTCTTTTGGTACCAGTTTCCAAAAATCTACAAATTCTTTTGAAGATGTTTCTTAGTTTGACAATATTTTTTCTGAGCAGAGTTTTTTTAGTGCAGAATGATTTTGAGTGAGTTCCAACTGAATATTAGCAGGATAACTGATTATTTCAATCAAACTGATCGTAAAAGGATTCACAAAAAATTGTAAATTTGTTTCTATACTTTGAAATTTGGCACCTGTATTGCACTAATGTTAGGAAAGTAGATATCTTTTTTTTCTTTACTGCAGCCATTTTAATGTAGAGATTCCATGGTCTTTTGTGGTTGTTGAGGCTTTGCTCAACTCCACAGCACTCTGTTCAACTCCATAGTATAGAAGGTTGAAAATTTGTAAGTGCACTGAGTTAATTTTAGGGATTTCATCAGTTTCTTTCACAGCTGCAATTTTGATGTAGAAATTTCATGCATTTTGTGAATCTACCTACTAGCTTTGCACAACTCTACAACTGAAATTTTTTTTTGTAATCCCATACTGTTATTTTGATTTTTCGTAATCCCATACTGTTATTTTAATTTAACGGTATTCAGATGACAATTGAAAAGTCAGTGTTAACGGCCGCCGGCCGTTATAATTTCATAACAGCCGGTGGCCGTTAAGAAATCATTTGTTCAAATATTTATTTCAAAACATCATTCTGCTTACAATAACAACATTGAAATCTTGGTCTACTGCGAGTAGGGAGAATAAACCTCTGATTTTTATTTCGCATAGGCTAATAATACATCTTCATTAACCACCTTTACATTCTTGCTTTTATGCCACATTTCAAAATTTTCATATTCTTTTTGATATCGCTCTTGAGTTATTTTCGGCAGTTAATCAACACTCGCTGCACTGCACATGATTCTCCCAATATTTCTAAAGGAATTTGATTTTGTTCCTCAAATTTCATCAATTTCATCCATGGTCGTCGTTAAAGCGAACTTGAGAACACAAAAAACTGACGTTGTTTATAAAACTGTCAAACTGTTCCATGACAACAGAGTGCGCGACGTTGGGATTTTTCTTTAGAATTGCAAGGTACGGGGTTTTTTCTTTCTTCGGAATCAAAATATAATCTTTCAACGGGATTACGAAAATTTTTTAACGACACACGGCCGATACGGTTAGTTATAATCCTCGGCTGCGCCTCGGATTACAATATCCAACCTCATCCGTTATTTGCTACATATCGGCCTTGTTACGTTAATAACTATAACATAACAGAAGGCGGAAGATTTGTAGAGATGTTTAATTCGTGGTTTTCTGAATCCATTTAAAATTAGTTTATAGGTTAACAACTTGTGTCTACAAAAAAGACAAACATTAGGGAAAAATACGACAGTGGCGAAGCTCTGCTGATTACGCGGATTTTTCTGTTCTACATGTACTGAAAACAACAAGCATCATCAATTCAAAAAATGTTTATAACCACTTATCACATAATATAATAGGTACGTCACTGTAGCGAAGGGAGTTAATATTTTATTATAATTAGATTTATAAAGTTGGTAATTCAAAGATTTTGTTACAATTGGTATAGCTCTTATTGCAGAAACAAACTTCTGCAGCCTGAAATTCTTGAAAATAGACGCATTGAAATTTTTAAAAACTGTTGAATTCATGGTCCAAAAACCTGCCTCTGTCATTGATAGAGTCATACTTTAACTACCTTACTTCCTCAAATACATGAAATAATAACGAAATTATGTTTAATTATGAAATTCAATAGTATATTTCCTAACTAGTGCAAGTCTTGTTATCACGCTTCGCGTCGTTCGGGCAGCAGTCGAGTGCGAACAAGACACTTTGCGAAAGAGTTAGGAACAGTATTTTTTCTACGAGTAAGAAAATTTATAAAAATAAAAAATCAGATAATCAATTTGAAAAAATTTTATTCAAAACAAAATACTAAGCAACAACTAACAAACTCTATTTATTTCATTTAATTATTATTCACAATATTAAAAGTGAAAGAACAATATGAAGCATTATTCAAGGTTAATGCTGAAGATGCAGTTCCTTCAATGGTGGGTAATATTACTTGTTTTGGGGGTATTAGTATTAGACTATTGCAGGCCTCGGCGGCTTTGTATAATATGTGGGTCGGTATTTCCCCGTTCTCTTCTGCTGCATTGTTTTCCATTTGTTCAATAAAATCTGGGATTGAACTTATTAGATGTATAATGGACTTAAATCAATTAGTTTGACACTGACTGGTCAATGTCATAGAAACGTTTTTACTGGTGTATAAATTGTTAATGGTAGGTATTTTGTTTATCAAAATTTAAACCCTGTCAGAACTAGTGCGCAAGGTACGTCTTCTCCGCACTAGTGCGCAAAGTTGAATTTTGCTCTTCCAAATGCGTGCGCAAAGTACCTATTTAGCGCACGCTGGTAGAAAATTAGTATATTACACTAAAAGGGCAGAAAATTTGAGATTCCTGCACTGCGCACCATCCATCATGGCGCGCAGTGCAGGGCTCTCAAACTTTCTGCGCGTCTAGATGGCACGCGCACAGCTTGACCAATGCATATAAATTAGAGTTTCTGCCGTGGAACCGGGGCCGAAAGTACATACTTTCGACCGAGTTGTAAGAAATAGCTGTTTTTCTATTAAGTGTGCGAAATCAGTGTTTTTTTAATGGCGCATAAGAATGTAAATTTTTAGCCGAGATCGTTAGATCGAGGCTTGAAATACGCCATGAAATACTGATTTCGCTCACGAAATACAAATAGTATTTTTTGTATAACTGCCAAAAAAGTATTTAAATTATAAGTCATTTTATTTTAAAAATTAAAATCCATGCAGTCAAGTATGTTTATCAATATATTCTATGATCTTATGTCAGAGTAAGTGTATCCAAGGACAGTTTAAATAACAAAATTGATATTTCTAATAAAATTTTAAACTGTCAACCATCCACTTCCAACGGAGACATATCTACTAATAATCACTGCATTTCTGATGAGAACAAGACAATTTCTGGCAACCAACTAGCAGCATCGTCGTCCTCGAGAATAAATATTGGAAATAATTGTTCAAATTTTACTATTAATTATTATTGCAATAATTAATTTTGTTATTCTTATTAATTTTCATTAAATTCATTATTTCTATATTCTATGGTCTTTCCTTCAAGGTGAAAAAATATCTTTTTCTCCAACCACCAAAAAATGTTAACATTTTTGTACTATTTTCAGGTGCAAAAGCCATCAATTCCCTTACCGTACAAAAATTTGCTCGTTGCTTAGCAACACTTTTAATTCTAGGATTAAAAATGCTACTTTTAATCCTAGGACTGAAAATAATTGCATTTGAGCTCTCTAATTGAAATTTGAAGAAAAAAACATTGTCTCTTACAAACTTAGTAAAACAAACTAATTGGGAAACTATATATAGGTATTTATTTGTTATTTATATTGATATATATATTTATAGCGAATGTCCAGTATACTCCTTCCAATTTTCTAACTTTAAAAATTTTGCAATTTCTTGCGGCACGGAACTAATTTTGTGAATACCAACAACCATTCTTTGAAACTTCCCATTAACATACTTCAAAAATAAACGACGTTCCTGTATATTTGATGGCCGTAGTGCAACATATTTTCGAAATAAACGCAAATAATTATCGCCTATAATGATAAACAAACGAGGTTTCTTGTTTTTTGTCTGCAAAATTTTTACGACCAGGACCGAGTCCATATCTTCAATGTCATCAATTTTTAAATGAACTAGTTCGTCACAACGCATAGCACCTCCAATTCCTAATACTAGAACAACCTTTATCATCAAATATACATTATCAGGTGCCATATCCAGGAACCGATCCACTTCCTCCTTTGTAAAAACCCTAGACTTTTTAGGTATATATCCATCACTTTGCCTTTTTAACAATACTCGTAATTTTGAATACTTACTAATATCCACACCATTTTTGATATCCAGTGTGGATCGCAACATTGAATACTGTGACCAAAGAGTGGATGGCTTGACGGTCTTCGTTAAATTTGAGAAATACACCATAAGAACACTCTCCGCATAGTTTTGCACATTTTTTTCTTTACACCAATCCATGCATCGCTGATATGCAAGTTCATAAACTTGGCGAGATTTGGGTGGCAAAAGATTTAGATATACTGCTTCGGCACTTTCTAATATATCCGCAGGTATATTTTCATCGTGTTCGGGATTCATTTTGAAAGCAGCGTAAAAACTACTACAAAAATTATATGATTAGTACGTCTACTGACGTCTACTTGACATTCAATATTTACCAACAATACCAGATATCCATGACTACCGACTTGCTATCGCTGTTATAATTAATAGGTGTTCAAATTTATTACCAAATTATTAGCGATTTTTGAATAAAACTAAATTTATTTTAATTTTGACTTGGTTGGAGAAAAAATAGTATATATCATACGGACTAAAAGTGCCTATTTTTACTCGCAATTGTGCATTCGCTAGGCTGCGATGCGCTCCGCCTCGCGGATATTGCTCGTAAAAAAAATATGCACTTTTAATCCTTATAATATAATATACTATTTTTTCACTAGTTAAAAAATGGAAAACTTTGCGTATCCATAGCGATTCGTGAATGTAGTATTTTTTGACAGTTGTACAAAATAGTTATTTTCCTAACAAGTGCGGAAAGTGATACTTTCCTGCACGCGACTGCAGTTGACCCGAACGACGCGGAGCGGAATTCGGGCAAGCAGTCAAGTGCGGGAAAGACACTTTACGCATGAGTTAGGAACATTATTTTTACTACGACCGTATATACAAAAAAGTATACCAACTCATTTTTCTAAAATTATTTTGTTCCAACAAACATAATAATATACAAAACTTTAACTAAAAACTACTAATTATTATAAATATTATTATTGAAAACACAATTTGTTGCATTCTGTAGACTAGTAAGAATTGCCGGTCCAGTGGAGTTATTTGGTTTCAACTGGAAGGTAGATGACGTCGATGAGGATGGCATCGGTTGCAGGTCGCATAAAGATAACGATGACGTTGACGGCAACGGTTTTAAGTCATTTGTAGTAGAGATAATTTTATTTGATATAATATATATAATATAATTTTATTTGATATATTATTTTTTATGTTAATTCACATGTTGTTTCCATAGTAACGTCGTCGGTGGCGTTCGGTGCATAGAGACATATCATTATTCAGTTTATTCTTTAATAAAAGCGTGCGGGAAAAATCCCCGCTATTCCATTCCCGCACTAGTGCGGGAAAGTGACACTTTCAAAACTAAAATGCGTGCTGGAAAGTGGGTTAAAACGCACGGTCGTAGAAAATAGTTATTTTCCTAACAAGTGCGGAAAGAGATATTTTCCCGCACGAAACTGCCGTTACCCGAACGACGCGAAGCGGAGGTCGGGTAAGCAGTTGAGTGCGGGAAAGACTCTTTCCGCACGAGTTAGGAACAATATTTTTTCTACAAGCGCTTATTTTAACGGAGATTTTAACACACCGATGAAATTCGATTTGATATATTCAAATAATTTCATACTAATGACATATTATGTTAATTCACATGTCGTTTCCATAGTAACGTCTTCGGTGGCGTTCGGTGCATAGAGACATATCATTATTCAGTTTATTCTTTAATAAAAGCGTGCGGGAAAAATCCCCGTTATTCCATTACCGCAGGAAAAGCAGGAGTTTTTCCCGCATTGTTTGGCAATGTGACTCTTTACGAATTGAAATGCGTGCGGGAAAAGGGTTGAAAGCGCACGCTTGTAGAAAAAATAATTTTCACCACTATATTTGAGTATTCATAGAAATATATCGATAAAAAAAGTAAACATATATTGAATGTTTCAATTTGCAACACGTCAGGGCATGGATTTATGTGAATATTAAATATACATAAAAACTTTATATATATATATATATATATATATATATATATATATATATATATATATATATATATATATATATATATATATATATATATATATATATATATATATATATATATCATACATATACATATCAGGCAAATTTACCATTTGAACGATATTTGATAATTTCTGTGATTAACACAAAAATATATTTCTCATTAGAAACCAATTGGAATCTGAGAAACAATATTTATAATCCTCATAAATTAATTGAATAAGAATTTATAAATTTTATTAGTTCAGTCAATAAAATATTTTAAGAAATTTCAATATATCGCACATCCCATTCAAAACTGTATTAACTCAAAATATGAATATTTTTCAGGAGAAGCAAAAGAAATTTTGAGTTAATACAATACGCTACTACTGAGTTTATTATTAACCAAATAATATTTTATTTGGGTTTTTAAATAATTTTGTTTGTATTATTTGAAATATGTATGGAAACAAATAACACATTCTCAAATTTGCTCCTAAAATCGAAATTTGATTTTAGATAATACAGTTTTTCCCGAAAATTTCCAGTTATGGTTAATAGTTGGTCTTGTTCGAAATATTGAATAATACAAAGTAATTTACTTGAAACATGCTTTAATATATTTTGTGATAAGGATACAAAGTTGAATTAAAAAAATGGAGTTTCGAAAGTAAACATTTTTCCATTAATTAGCAAACGAGTATGATTAAAAACTTGAAAACAATGAAGTAATTGAAATGGCAAGTTGAAAATTCTGGCCAGGTTATACAAATGAAGGTTAAAATAATGAATTATAAAAGTTATGGTAATAACTCGGTATGAAATTCTTATCCAAAAGAAATTTAAGATCTTTTTTTTTTGTTCTCATTCAGCGATAATTTTGTTTTATAAGCTTTTTCTAAAGCAGGTAAGGTATCAGAAAATATTACGTTTCCGGAACCCGAAGTTCTTCTGGATTTCATTTGACGTCTGAGGTCAACCATGTTCCATTCATTATAGCTCTCAGAGTACGAATATTTGTAACAAAATGAATATGGTATATGTTTTTCTACTTTCACAACCTTCATTTTACTTAAAAGAACTGCTTTCCCATTCTGATTAACGTTAAAATTCGAACGCATTGCTGCTGTCAATTGTTTAATATCAATGAAGTCGTTATGGGATAATTCCTTCACTGAATATGGATTTCCTTTTTTCTTTGCAGTTCTTATCAATGTGATGAATTGATCAGGAACGAATAACGGCCCAGATTTTAAGCATCTTCTGACCTAAAATAGGAGTTTACCACGTGCATCTTCCGAAACAACACCTGAACTATTCGTTTTATTGCTGACTGTGAGAATAGTTCTGTCATTAATATCGAGGCTAGTTTTGAAAAAAGTCTTACAAACTCTAATTTTTTTATTGCCAAATATCTCAAAATAGAAAGCATAATTCAATCTTCTATAATTTCTGTTCCGAACATATCGATATTTGGGTTTAATCAGTTCCATGTGTTTTGAAAGAAAATCTCGCTTTCTATTCACATTTCACATTACACAGGCTGTAATATTCACTGAACAAATTCATTCTTTGTTCATAATTTATTTTGCTTTTACATCGGAAAATACATTTATCTCCACATGGTTCTCTCATGCTTCTAGAAGCTATAACTTTTTTAGTTTTAGCAGAAGAAATATACTCTTTTCCGGCATTTCGTAATGCTTTTTTCTTGTTTTTCTCCCATTCGTTTTCATTACGCTGTCTTTTTTTGACATTCTTTTTTTGCATCTTGTTATCCATCATTTCTTGCACCCTTTCGTCTTCGATTGTGTTTTTTTCAGTTTCTTCTTCATCGGACGATGTCGAGGACGAACCTGAAGAGCAAGATGAACAAGAACTTTCAGATGAAAATGTCAAGTTTTTAACTCACTAAATTCATTATCGGAATGTATCTCCCCCAGCGTCTTCCTTACTATAGGTGAACTGCTACTTGGCTGAGAAGTACTAGGCAGTGGTGTTTTCTCTATGGTATTAGGTGTTTGAAATCCTGAACAAGAGTTGGAGGTTTCATTGTATGCATCGTTAAATTCCTCAACAGAATAAATCTCCCTTATAATTGGTGGACTACTATTTTGCTGAGGGGTATAATTTTTTTTTTCTATGGCATTAAGCGTCTCAATTTCCGAATGAGAGTTAGAATTGCTAACGTTTAAGGCTGCCATCATAATTCTCTCACTTCTTGATTTCCCGTAGTAATCCCTAAAAACAAACATGAGAAATGTAAGCAATAAGTATATTGATGTATTTTCTCACGCTGTGTTTAGGTGCACGTAACATGTATCTACATAAAAAAGTTATATACATGCGAAAGGTCAGCAAAAGTATATAAAAAATTGCGACAGGACCTACAATGTGCACCCAGACACAACGATTTTTTATTAATTAAGTTAGTTTTTTTTAGTTAATTCAATTTTAACATTTCTCTCGTTTTGTGAAAAATAGAAGAAAAGAGTACCAAGTCGAAATAATACATTTCTTTTTTCAAAATTTCCGGCAAAAACAGTATTAAATCAAAATAATACTATGTTCTTCTACACTTGACATTGAAATTTTAAAAATTTACCGAGGAAAACCGTAATAACTCAAAATGATACAGTTTTCTATCAAAAGTTCACACTGTACTTACCATTATTTTAGGATAAAAATGGCACTAATTTGGCTTAATACACTTTTCCTTGCAAAACGGCAGACGTTTTCATGCGATAAATCTGAATAATACACTTTTGGCCGGAACTGTCACTCATGTAGGTACGTGTAGCAAGTTCAGTTGATACTGTTTTGAACGGTATGTGTCCGCAGTTAAGCAGAATGTGTGATGTCAGGTGGCGACATCTTAGGGTGATACTTTTAATTTACGATAATACGGTTTTGCAGGGGAATAAATCACATTAAAAAACGTCTGTTTCTAGAATAATCCCAAAAAAATTTTCTTTTGAGATGATACACTTTTGAATGGGATGTGCGATATGATGATACATGGGTATGCATTAGCTTGAAAAAGTTTTAATAATACGAAACTGTAGTCGCAAACATTTTAAAAAAATGTGATATAAAAAAAAGTATATTGTTTCTTATTTATAGTTACATAGCTAGCTCATATTGTTGTGAACAAAATTCTAGCTGAAAAAATAAATTTCAGGCTTTTGATTCAAATTTTCTCCTTTTGAAATGTGATCTTTTATCGAAATAGGAAAAATGAAAGTTTTCTTGCTCAATGATTAAGAGAGTTTGAATTGTAATGACCATCACGACAGTTACTCTGAAAAATGAATAGATCTACATAAAAAACTGAAATATAAATTCAACTAATTCTATATGTGACTAATGTATTTATAATTTTAACTTCCATTTTCGAAGGTCCCGAATAATGAGAGTGTATTATTTAAAAAGAACTTGAATTAATTCATCATAACAATTACTTAGTTTCACGAATTGCTCAGAAAACAGATAAGAACTAGGTACTGTTAAAATTTAAAACGCTTTTCCTAATGATAAACTTAATACAGAACTCGTTTTAGGTTTTTTAGAGTAACAATACAATAATTATGATATAGATAAATTTCTGTGTGGTTGTAGTGTACAGATATATCAAGTAGAAATCACATTGAAAATTAAATAAAGTGAGTAAGCAAGGATGATATAAATCTTTGATTCAATATAGTATTGTTGATTTTGGATTTCTGGGGCTTCTCCTGAATTTGAATCTAGAACCATATAGAAAATATACTCATTTGTATTGACCTTTTTTTCATATTCCATACACTTACTTCTTACTATAGATATTTACATGACAAACCATGAAAACAACATATTATGTTTTATCTATCCTTGATCTTTGTTTTCATGATATGCTGGAATTCTGTCTTGGAATAAATATGATTTGAAATTAGCATAATAAAATAACGTGATATTGCTTTCTATTTCAAATATGCATTCATGGATCAAGTTTAAAATTATATTCATTCAATCTCTAGAGAAAAAATGACTTCAATTATAGATGAAGTCATTCGAACCATATTCATTAAATCAATTTATTATGGTACCATTGAAAGAAACATTCAAAATAGTTTATCGATCGGTCATTGAATTTAAGAATTATATTGACAATTCCTAGGAAAACGTCAATCTCGCTTCGTCCTAATATCGTTTTATGTTTTCCAATTTTGTTGTCCTTTGAAATAGTTATTTATGTACCAAGTGCGTTATATAAATCCTAACGCGTTAGGGTCTAGTAACGCACGTGGTGCATACAAGATTTTATTTTTCACGAAAAAATTATTTTATTATAACGAAAAATCGGTTCATTGCTCCTATACTTTTCATTTTCCTTCTCATAGTAGGCATGTCATTTGTTGATATTTTCACGTTTGTGAATATTTTTGTCATCATATTTAGTGAATGTCACTTTGCTTTCTTTGTGTTGTCTTATAGAAATAATGGAAATGAAAATGAATTTACCCAAGAATATCATAGAAAATGCAACCAAAGCTGCGAATAATTCATTGCCGGAGAAATCCAGAGTCGTAGATATACGACAAGGATTATGAAGTATTTAATCAATGGAAGTTGCTTCAGTTGTCCTCGTTCAGTGAGCGGGGGTTATGATCCATAATGCCCGCTCATAACGCCCTACGGCATAATGAGTGTATTTAAAGCAACCGTATCTAAGGTGGAATCAACAAATAATATACAAGTGAAAAATAAAAATGATTTCGGTAATAATCATATAGATCTCAATTTAAGTTGCTACTTACGCAATATGTCAAGGCAATTATAGGATGAAAATATGTACATGATATTTAAGTTGTAACGAAGGTTGGAAAAGACGCTAATTTTCACAAAAAATATATAATTTTCATAATGCGAAATTGATGTTGATATGGTCATTATTTGCAAGAATGAAAAATAAATTTTTTTCAATTATACATAAAAATATACATCTCAACTGACTGACTAACGACGAAATATAAGTAATTCCATATTAAAATTATAATACGAAGATTTGTCGTTTCCTTAAACATGTAAAACAGTTTATTTGAAAGTCAAATTTGCTTAAAAAATTAATCTTTGAACTGAAATTTTCATATTCATATTATATTTTACGAATTTTCATAAATTATTAGTTAGTTCACTATAAAATGAACATCCGTAGGATATAATTTAAGTGTCGTAATGGTAGTGTCGTAATGGTTAAATCTACGAAGTTAGCATTCTAGAAAATGATGCGTTTCAATGCTGTAGATACGCAAAAAATAATGCAGCCATAATAATCACTTTTTTCTATTAATCAAGTAATCAATGGGATTTCTATAGAAGGTTTCAAACAAGAAATGATTTTATGTAGGTACGAATCACTCTAACATTAGATAACAATAATTACCTGCGACTTTCAAAAATTTCAATTTAATTTAATAATTATTTTTCATATACGTACTTATCAGGACTCCGAATGATCCCTGGGATACTTAATAACCACAAAAAAAAATCAAATATGAAAATTAATTATTGGCGTCTGAAATTAAGATCGTAGCGCCGGAACGGCTAATATCGGTACTAGAGCATGGGCCATTAGCGGTTTGTTTACATTGATTGGTAATGGTATTCACGTTCATTTCATTTTGAGTTTTCCAACGTTTAGCTTCGTAATTTGTGTTTTTTTGGACTGCGTATTTTCCAGTGGTTCATTGTGTTTCGATTGAGGACAATATTATCTCTGTTCAACAGTAGATAACCTACCTACATCAAGTTGAAATTTACACTATTTTTTATCATTGAACATGAAAATCAATAATAATATGAAGGATAGGACGAATAAATTAATTGGTTAGAGGAACTACGTATACATCATGAAAAGGCTGTATGATAGAACACCTATTTATTTAAAAAATAAAAAAACTTTCAAAAGTTTCAAGAAAACATCTCTGACATGTCTACTTTCATTACCAACTGAAGAAGTTTTGAGCATAATGGACAAAACTAAGTACTTACCAGCAAAATTGAAAGAAACAACATGAAATAAAAAAAGAATTAACATGAATACTCTGCTTGAATGATTTGAACGTAATGAGTTATTATATTTTTTGAATTTTCCTGACGTATAACAGCTCTCCTAAACGAACGGTGGACTTCTGAGAGTCTGAGTTTTTTTGATAAAATCTCTGTTTTCCTGATTATATAATTGAATATTTTAGTTTTTACCTAGCTATAGAGTCCAGTTTTATTTCATATTCTTGATGTTATGATAAACTGTTATTTTGGTTGTGCAAATGAACATTATTTGTAATTATTATTTTAATAGTATCTCTGGTTGTTACATGAAAGAAAATAAAATTATTTAGAATCTCTGGATGATGGCCCAGGTTCAGATTCCGATAAAAGTGGAAGATTTTTCGTTGGAATAGCATTGGACTTCAGAAACTCTACGTTTTCGGTTAGCTGAAAATTGCACATCATTAGTTGGTATAATTCTATATGGAAAAATTCACAAACTTACTGCAGGGAAAATAATTATTCTCAGTAAACTGTAAAGAACAACTTTCTTATGTTCAGTAATTTTTTTCAATTTTCCTGTTATGAATCCACACCTTTCTTCTGTCCATCAGTTCCTTGTTTCCCAGCTTTGTTTGGAATACAATTTTAATTTGCCCAGCTTTCGGAAAGGTATGTAAGCTATATTCGGGTTTTTTGCCCAAGATGAACAATAGGATACACAACAATAGTGATTCATCTCTTCTGAACGTTTGTAAACGATCCAAAACACAAT
The DNA here is from genome assembly GCA_030704885.1 of Cynegetis impunctata. NCBI lineage: Eukaryota > Metazoa > Arthropoda > Insecta > Coleoptera > Coccinellidae > Cynegetis > Cynegetis impunctata. The sequence goes on along the minus strand of JARQZK010002898.1, from coordinate 1,158,829 downwards.
TAAAACTCAGCAACTTCTCAAATAAAATACACGTAAACAGATGTAAACAAAGCAATATATGGCCCATGCGTTAGTAATATTCGACACCGGTAGGGGCGTATCGCTTATTATGTTTTACCAATATATTAGTTAGCTTTTAATGAAAAAACTTTGCATGAAGTGAATATTGACAAGTAGTAAAATAGACAAATAAAATTTGACAATAAATTTTTTCCTTTTTCCCTCTTATAATTAATACTTGTACAGGGTGGCCTAATTTCGAAGGGATTTGGGGTTTCAGGGTAGGTACTTCTAGCATAGATAGCGAAAAACGAGTAGAAACGGCTTTGAGACAAATTTAAATTTGAAAACCGCTTTTTGATACGTCAAGTCGTTTTCTTTTTTATTATCAAAATTGTCGATTTTTCGAAGAGGCATATTTTGTGGTTTTTTTGAAGACCAATTCACCACTGAAAACTAGAATGTCTAATTACTTACATTGACTTTTTGAGATATAACACAAACTTGATATTTTTCTTATGGAACGTGCCATATTTTATTTTTTGTTAAAATCTACATAAAATTTCCTTTGAATTGATGTATCACGCGCAAAGTTTTGATTATTAGTTATTTCAATATTTCAAGTTTTTAAAAATTACCATACTTGGCTTTTACTTTGACATTGTGTGTAACACAAAAAGATATTATTTTTCTAAATAAAATGAGCTGTCTTCGAAACTGCTTTTAAAACTTAGTCTATTTTTACTTCCGTTTTTACTCTTACTTTTACTTTCAGTTTTACTTTGTACCTTTACTTGTAGTTTCCTTTTATCGTAATGTGAAGTATCGTATTGTAACGCATCCATACGCTAAATAAATAAATAACTATAGTTATTTTATTGTCTTTTTGTGCATTATAGGCTTTATGTAATTTGATTTTTCTGTACGCCTCCTTATGTGTACTTGAAAGACTGAATTTAAATAATCACTAGGGATGAAGCTGCTTTATCCCCTCAATTCTTGATCACGACAAATTGAAGAAACTCCCATCAGTTCACACTCTTATAATGCGCCAATAATTTATTGGTTCATAAATTTACAATTCCTGTTTCAGGTACCATTTTGTTGTATTGGATTGAATATGGATCTTGTTGCATAATCATCTTCATTGCTTTCTTCAGTGACTTTCCTTCATAAAAGTTGAAAACAATACCGACTACCGACCTCAATATGATTGTTGAATTTTTATCCGATCCATTTTCTGAAGTTTACACAGAGGTCACAAGAGCCTAATTTTGTCCTAATTTATACAGTATAAATTATATTACTTCAGGGCCGGCTTTGCTGATGCATGATGTACCTACTTGCTCATTTGGACCGTTTGTTGATATAAGGGATAGATATTCAATTTAGAGGTTGAATAATGTGAACTGTGTGAAGTAAAGCAGATTATAGTTGTTTGTAACTGTTTATATTTGAATCAAAAAATTTAATAATCCTGAAAATTTTCAGAAAAAGAAAGGCCCCCTCCTCTCAAAATCAAAAGAAATCAAATGTCCATTCAAATGAGTTTGAGTTTATAAATCTTACAATGTATCAAATGAAAAGTATGTTGTCTTTCAAGTATTATAATTCATGTTATGAGTAGGTTTCCATATTAAAGAATTTATAAAAGATGTATTTAGTTGAAGACTTGTAAACGATCTCGTAACAACAATGGAATGTAAAAGTAATATAATCATTGTTTCAAGAATAATTATTAATCTTCTTATCTACTGTATGAGGCCGATAATTAATGAAAATTGATATTCATATTGAAATACTATATAAAATATATTTGATAATAGAAAATATATTCACATCACTTAATTTAACCCAAATTTGAATATTCAGATATTCTTCTGATTAGTGAAGTAGAGGTCACAATTATCCCCTTGCTGAAAAGATATTTACATTAACTACATTAGATAGTTTTCTATTTCTAACAAAGTATCTTACTTAAAAGAAAATTTGTCATTATTCATTCGATGCTGAAGATACATCGTACATTATCGGAACGTTTTTCATGCAATAAAATTCAAATATATTGAGACATTTTCATTGCGAATGCCGATACCAACATGCTGGAAATCAATGGACATCCTAACAAATAATAAATGCATTATATATTATATATAGGTATATATATATATATATATATATATATATATATATATATATATATATATATATATATATATATATATACCTATATATATACACAAATACCTATATATATATACACAAAATGCATATATTTTTTGTTAGGGTGTCTACTGATTTTCAGCAAGTTAGTATCGGCATTCGCAATTAAAATGTTTCTTAATATATCTGAAATTCACTGCATGAAAAACTTTCGAATGTACGATGTTTCTTCAGCATGTGAATTAATAATGACAAATTTTTTTAAGATAAGAACAGAAAACTACATGTAGTATATATCACTACTCTACTTCACTACTCAGAAGAAGATCTGAAAATTCAAGTCCTGGTTAAATTGAGTTATGTGAATATATTTTTTATTGTGAAATATATATATATATATATATATATATATATATATTTCACAATAAAAAATATATTCACATAACTCAATTTAACCAGGGTAGGGTGGGGTACCCCATACGACACGGTCCCTGTGAACCAGACCAATAATTTTTTCGGGAATTTCTTCATTTTGTAATGTGTATAATGATCAAGGCTACAAAAGGAAATTTTTTTGGAGTCTACAGGGTGGCTCAAAAAAGTGTGACATATCAAAGTTGTTTTTCTAAATGGAACACCCTGTATTTCGTTACACTTTTGAATAGATCAGGAAAAAATAATATGATTTCATATAAGGCACTATGTACCTAACTATAACCGTTTTCGAGTTATTGATTTTTTTATGAAAATGCTAGGTACAATTGGAAACTAAATAACATCGAAATTTATAGAAACCATTCCTTCAAATTCTGACCAAGCATGAAAGAGGTTTTGGGCTATTGATTTCGATAAAACCCGTTCATCAATATTATACAGGATGTTCAAAAATCATTGTCACTTTTACATAATTTCGGACAAAGTTGACTTTGTTATTTCAACTGTATTTTTTTGGTCCGAACAATATAAAATTCAAGTATCTTTCATTTCATATTGGGGTTCCCTATACCTAACCTTAATAGTTTTTAAGATATTGGCCTTTTCAAATAGTAGTTCTTATTTCAATGCATTCTTTGAATAAAGATAGCTTGGAAACGACATTTATTTGATTTGCTCACAGAATTCTCATGGACAGTTGTTATAGGTAGGTACCTACTACAAACAACTACAAAATATGAAACACAAATATAGTTAATTCAAAGCAGGTGCTCGAAATGACGATATACTGTTGAATACAAAGAGTCGCTCTCTCTATGAGACTGCTTAACATTCAATAATATTTGAGGTGTCACTCTTCGAAAAGCAGCCCTTATTCTATATTTTCCAGTGTGGTTGGAGGAGTATAGTAAACCTCATTCTTCAAGTATATCCCCATAGGAAAAAATCAAGTCAAATCTGGTGATCTCGCTGGCCAGTTTTGTGGTCCTCCCCTACCAATCCATTTATTCGGAAAGTACATATTCAAAATCTGTCTGTCACTGAATTTGAAATGTGCGGAATCCAAAAAATGTTCATCCTCACTAAACTTGTCCAGAACTCATAGACAAAACTCGATTCGTCGATGGAAGTCTATTTCATATAATTCCTGGTGCATCTGAATCCGGTACGGGTGAAATTTGTATTTTTTATTACCCTGATGAAAAAAAAAATTAATTTGAATTTACTACGT
>JARQZK010002898.1:1042500-1150000 GCA_030704885.1 Cynegetis impunctata | reverse complement strand
CTGACCTCTGAAATATGCTACTTTGCCCCCATTTAACCATCGCTCTATCTCTTACCGTTATCGATATCCCCATGCATATACTCGAATTTGAATAGCCCTATACATCTATATATATACTATATATATATTATATATATTATATATATATATATAGATATATATATATATATATATATATATATATATATATATATATATATATATATATATATATATATATATATATATATATATATATATATATATATACATATATATATAATTAAGTATTATTCTTGGGATAGCAGCAATGAAAGGCTCTACTCTTTTTTCCTTAAGCTCTAGCTTTCAAGATACATTTATCTCTTCATCAGGAGCACTACAAGATATGAAGAATGAGTACAATCATTTAAAACAAAACATACTACTTACAGAAATTGAGATTAATTCGGAAGATGTTATCTTATGTGACATGAAGGTAAGTTCACCTCTACTAATAATCATTTAAAGGTTCAAATTGAATACGATTGAGTTAGTACAGTTACAGATTATAAAATTTTACGGGAAAACTATTTATTCTAATGTAGTAAGTTGACGTTTCTGTCATTTTATTTTGGCGTCAATCGGTTTGACATTAATTGTGAGGAGTTTAGGTTCTTCTTCATTTTTTGTAACCAGCCCCCTCTCATTGCTCCAACTGTCCAGTTACCAACCTAGCTTTGTTTTCTGTAGGTATTCATAGAAATAGTAACATTATGTCACAAGTAAAATTAAAAGGTTACTATCACAAAACATCAAAATTTAAAACACTTTTACACAATTTTGTTCCAAAAACATTCCACAGGCCCCTTTGTAAAATTCGTAACAAACATCCCCAGTATCAACAATCGAGGAAATCAAAAATAAACAATTATTAAGCTAGATATTGTTTGAGTTTTGGCAATCCATTCTTATATATATATATATATATATATATATATATATATATATATATATATATATATATATATATATATATATATATATATATTTATATATATATATATGCTATTGAAATATTCCACGTCCCTTATAATAATGTTAATAAAATTTCATTCAGTTCTTCATCACCAAAATATATCAAATTCCCAATACTTGTATATGATTTATTTTAGTTCTTTGAACCTAGTTTAGTTTATCACAGTTACGATAATTATTACACTTGCAATATGGTTATAAAGGACCAATGAATTACTAAATTTCAATAGTTTAAAAATTTTATTGATTATTGTTCATGGTGTATACTTAATAACGATTCCAATAAATGTGTTGCTTCTTATATAAAAATACAAATATGTGATTTGGTTCTTGAAAATACCTAACTATAAAATTGGCAAAACATTCATCAGGCAAGCTCAGATTATATATATAAATAACATTTTCAAATCACAGCCCTACCTAGCATATTCTATCACACAATTGAATCTCAAGAAATCGCTCTTATTTTAAATCAACTCAACTAATTCAAATTGTTGTTTATAATTAACAGTAATAAACTACTCAAGTCATCTTCCTGTATATGATCATTTTTTCTGAATATCTTGCTATATCGCTACAAGTCACTGATTTCATAGGTACTTAAACACAATATTCAGAAACAATAATCAACGACACACAGACCAACTGACACTGGAACACAGTAAGAGAAATTAAACTCATATTTATCCAATTATCACCAATAAATTCCATTGACTCTATCAACTATTTATCTCAATTACAATAATGATCATGATATCCAATATGCAAATTATCATCTTCTTTGAATTAATCCGAATTTAAACTTCTGGATGACTTAAGAACTAATCTAACCAAAATATATAAATAAAACCTTTTTTCACCAGTGGAAAAAAATTAGATATATTCATTTAATTTTTCAGTCATGCATCAGTGATTTGATCGTAGTTTCCATCTCAGGAATATGAACGCAGCTATCCTAAGAATGAAAAATATTACAATGAGAGCTCCGATATCCAAACAGTAATTGGAATGGTCCATATCTAACTCTTCAAGAGTGGTTGTCGGATCTTTAAAGTGGCAATACCATTGGTTACACTGCAATTTGGTTCTGTTGAAACCGTATGTAGCTAAAGCAGTACCCTCGAAACCATATCGAATATAGGAAAGGTACGTGATCCATCTGAGATATATGGGAATTGCGTCAAATGATACGAAGAATCCAGAGAAAAGAAGAAAAGGCACCGACATTACTGGGGCTAAGAATACACCGTTCTGAAAATGAAAATATAATTATTAACAAGACAAACTACATATATAACGTAATGTTGTGTTCATTTCAGATTACAGAGACTCAGAATATGCTTGTATAATGTATAGTGTATAACGACTAAATGAAACAAATAAGTATATAGAGACATTAGTGGAAACTCAAGTATTTAATGCAAATGAATATGCAATATGTAACTAAAAATAAATATCTTTGGCGAAGGGCGCTATAGCAGTTCAGCCGCGATTTATATTGGGGAACAATAAAAATATGTTAATTCACTCCGAGTCAAATGAGCTGCAGTGAAGAGATCTAATAAGAACTGTATACAGATCTTGAGAATGACGTTTTCTATAATTCACTGTTGCATTGTGAATGCAAATTTTAATGCCGCGGAATACATATAACCGACTCCCTAGGAAAATTGTTTGATAATAATAATAATAATATAATAATATTCTTTATTGATCCTCAAATCACAAGATATGTATAGGACAAGTCAAGGTTGACATGAATTATACCCAAGAATAGAATATAAAAGATTCTTAAAAATAATTTTGAAATTCTACTAAATCATAAAAGGCTTCCTTAATAAGAGTTTGTTTGAGCCTTCTTTTAAACTTCGTTAAGGTAATTTCAGAACGTATTTCCAAAGGTAATGAATTAAAATAGTAACATCCTGCATACTCTGGTGTTTTCTTATACGATTGGTATGCGAATCTGGTTTCTTGTATGATAGCTATGTACATCTCCAACCTTCTCAATATGGTCTCTGCGGTTATATATATATATATATATATATATATATATATATATATATATATATATATATATATATAATTATATATATATATATATATATAACAGAGAACTTTCAGGATATATATACAGGTGAAAGTCATAATTTTTTGCTTTCTGAAAGTTGGTCTGCAAGACTCCAGGGGATCCAAGTCGAACATTAGACGGATTATTCTTTTTTGTGCGATAAATATTCTTTTACTTTCTGTAGCTCTGCCGTAAGCGATGATATTGTAGCTCATTGTTGAATATATTAACGCGTAGTATGCGCTAAGGACGCCCTCTTGGTTGACAGCATTTTTTAGGTTTAATAGAGCATAGTAGCCGCTATTCAATTTCTTGCATACTTCTTCCACATGGTCCACCCAACTGAGAGTGTCATTTAGGCGAACACCCAATAATTTAACGGTTCTTTCCGGTTTTAATATTTGATCATCACTTATCGTTATTATTATATCTTCGTCTTGGGGAATGGAACTCTTGTGGAAATTCAGACACACAGTTTTCGCGTGGTTCAGTATAAGTCTATTTTTAGAGCACCACTGACTGAACTCTTCCACAATAACAGTGGTTTTGTGATTCAGTTTTTGAATTATTGAAGAATTTTCCTTGTTCACTTTATGTGATATATGAAATAGACTATGGTCAACTTGTATATTTTTCATGAATTGATAGTTACAAATACAGCTTGATTTTGGAAAGAACAAAATTTAGTGTGTTCTAGTAAATTCTGTTCTGAGTAAATTTGAGTTAAACAGTGAGCGATGAACACTGGTGAATGAATTTAACTAAAAGCTTTATTTTTCAAACGGAACTGTTTTAATTATCTTAAGACGAAAAAATTACTTTCAAATTGAACAAAGAAACAGTTTTCGGAGATTCAAAAGTCAAAAAATGTTTTGACAAAGTTAAACAAATCTTATGAGGAAACATTAACAGCTTTTTAATAAAGTCAGTTCTTAGTAGTAGTTTTTAAAATGGTCTGAAATATGTATCAAATTAATTCCACAAAATATTATCGATATCTTACCTGAACATTCATGGCAGCACCGACGACCAGACCCACACTCTGAGCTACAAAAGATACTAGAAGGCAAGCCAATAGAAACATGCCGAATCTTGATGGATCTAACGGTTGAGATGTCATAAAGTAAACTATAGTTACATATAGAATACAACATATTGTCTGGAAAATAAAGTGATAAATTCAATTATTATCTATTTCTATTCAGGATAGTTATTTAATAAACTAGTTTATTAATGACAGCGATTAATGGTTGACATATTTTAACGCGTGAGCGGAGCGAGCGCGTTAATAGTTCGAGACCATTAATCGCTACATTAATAAACGAGTTTATTACAAGATTTTTCCGTCGACCTCATCATGAATTGAGTATAAATTCTTGATTGAAATAAATTTTTATTTCGCATGACAGATACACTTGACACAATATAAATTTCTATGTTCATTTCGATATATTTATATTCATGCTCCCGATGCAACAATTTGAGAAATTCATAGATGGAATATTAGACATGTGACATTCTGAATAGTTAACATTACCTACAATATCCGATAAGGAATATGTAGAACTGGTGGAAGCTGAAGTGTTATTTACTTTCGAACGATTATTGCATAAAATTTTTCCGCAGTTTCTACTTTATTTTGTATAGAGTTAAATTTTTCGATTTGAATTATGAATTCCTTTTCTCTGTGTAATAACAGTACAGACACAGAATAATTCAACTATTCCGTGCTGAATACTTCTGTGTTTGGTTGCCCATGGCAATCATACATTAAAATAGGAGAAATTGCACATTAAAATGGGTCATTAATGATCAATTTCGTGTACGTTAAAGTAAGCTTTTATTTAGAGGTCGACGAAAAAAAAATTATTGTTACTTGATGTAAATTCATTTCAATGAAAAGAGAAATAAATACATTTGTCATTTGTACAATATTTATACAATGTAATGAATAATGTGTATATCTCTTCAAAAATTGATTTTATTTCTTTCATCATTACTAGAAAACTTCGAAAATAATATCACTTCTTGACTCGTGATCAGTAAATAGACAGATTTCAAGTGACCAAATATTTAATCAATGAGGATATTATTATTGTGAAACAGTAAAACCTATTTTCGAACGTTTGCTATTAAAAGTATCAATTAAAAATTTATTTCAAGAGTTTATGAAGTTAATCATATAATTAGAATAATTCCGATTCCATTTTATTATCCTTCCGCCACAAGTGACAGCACGACTTTTCGAATTACAAATGTATCCTTATTTTCAACAGATTTATAATTTCTCAAGTCCAAAGAAACGTAAAAATGTAGTTAACATACATAATAAATTAATTCCTCTTACATTATTACAACAACTACTTGGGAATATATCCAACTGAATATTTATGAATATTTTCAAATATTTTTTCAACATAAAATTCTTAGAGGAATATCACAAAAATAAAGTGATTGAAAGATTACCTGGAACGGTATATCCGATATTGTTATAGCCAAATAATATGATCTCAATGAATACCATCTGTTGAAATGCTCCTTAAGCAATACTGGCATCTCTAGAGGAAACGACAATATTGTGATGGTCATCGAGGTATACATTAAAAATAACATGTTGAAGAACAAAAATCCAAGGTTGCTGAGTACTTTGGCTCCATCGTTTCCTATATTAAAGTAAAGGGCTCCAATCAAGAAACCAACGAGAATATGGGCAAACAGTCTAAGGTACATGAGAGTCTGCAAATAATACAAATTGATTATTACATAACTTCGGTAAAAATATTCACATGATTCATAATGGGTTATTTATATGATTCAATTAATTTTAAACAGAAAAGCTACATAATGATCTGAATTAAGAAGAGACTCGATGTAGTTCGAATTATGAAAATGCCTTTTCTATAAATTCAGAGGCTCTTATCAAACAACATAGAATTTTGTTCGTGGATGTATATAAAATCATAATCAACGCTAAAAAACTTTTCAATCTCTCAAAAGTCATGACAATTAAATTTCAATTAAAAAATGCAATACTTTAATAGATATTATTTATAGTTCCCTTCAATTTATTAACGGTAGAATTTAACACGTTGAAGTTTCACTTATTAAATGTAAAAGTCTCAATACGAAAATTTTCTTACCAAATGCAAATCCTTAGTTAGAAAGAGCTGAATTTTATATTCGAAAAAAGACTGAAAAATCGAACGCTAGAAATTTCTACATCTTAGGGATGTTTTCTAGTTTTTTTTTTAAAGTATTATTTATTTAGTCAATAGTAATCATAAGACACGATTCTATGATGCACAGGAAATATTTTCTCTGCAAAATATTTCCTCTGTGGTTTACAGAGTTTATTGTATCTAATCAGGCGCGGATCCAGAGGGGGGGGGGGCGCCCCCCCCCAAATGGCCTGGGCCCCACCTAATTGTTTTGATTGGGAGCTACTCGATTTACCATTGTTCAAAATACCAGTACCTTTTGGGTTTTGAATATATAAAAGTTTCCCACCCCCCAAAAGTCGGGCCTGGATCCGCTTAACATATCATGTGTGAAAATAGACCTAAAATTATCTCATGTTTTTATCCCGATGATCCTGGTCACATTAGGACAAACTGATAAAATTATGTATTGTCATTTGTCCTTATTACATGCGCCATTTTTCAAATTAATCAACCGTATTAAAGAAGGTAAAAATAACGTCCAAAAATTCCTTCACATACAGTTCAAGCTAATAAAAACGTGTTAATTACAAGTCAAAACGTAATTTCGCATATAATCAACAAAGATAAAATGTATTCTGCATTGTTCAACTGACCCAATCTCTTCTGCTGAATAGTAATGCCCGCTTCAGGATAATGAAGAACTGTTGAAACTCAGAATTTCCATAGCGCGGTTGATTTTTGGGCAGGACATCAGTAAGTAAAGAAGTTTCTACAGTTGCACTTTCTTTCTCATTGGCTGCTGGTATAACTGAAAAACAAAGCAGAACATGCTTACATCACTAATGTTTGATGAAGTGGTTAATATTTTATTACTGGTATAATTGGATGATTAAATTACTTACGATTCTTTTCTACAATTTTATCCACCGCTGTCGTATTCTTATCATAAGTAGTGTCTGACTCCTTAGCGAGATTATTTGATATATTACCATTTCCATTCAACCATTCAATGTTATTGAGGCTCTGGACTGCTTTTGCATCTGGGAACTCTTTTCCGTCTCTTATGTCGTGTTTTCCATTTCCAATTGCATATTCTAATCTTTTTATATGATTTCCATACTCTCCACAAGCTACCTCAATGATATAAGAAGCAGGATTATGATATGATGGACACTGAAGTCCGAGAGTACCCAAAAATGGTACTAGTTGCTTTGTGGAACCTTGGTATACGCAAAATCCATCGGCTAAAGTATATAGTTGATCGAACATCTCGAATAACCTAGCCGAAGGTTGATGGATTGTGCAAATTATAGTTCTACCGCCCGCGGCGAGTGTTTTAAGGAGAGATATGCACTGAAAACAAGAAGAGCTGTCTAGTCCACTAGTGGGTTCGTCGAAGAACATTACAGGTGGATTGCTAACCAACTCGAGGGCTATTGACATTCTCTTCTTCTGGCCACCAGATAGGCCGCTGGTCATTGTTCTTCTGTGATCGATGAGACCCAATGTGTCTAAAATTTCGTTAATCTGGAATGAATAATGAAAAATAGGACCGGTTTCAGAGGGAAAAATCTTTCACGATATCAAATAAACTTTTAGAGGTTTAATCTAATTCTGGATAATTCTAAAAGTAATTTAACATATCTATGAATTCAATGCAAATAACCCACAGAAGAATTTTTTTTGGAGAATATCGATGGTGTAGTTATTACACTTATTTTATTAATTTTTGCTAATTTTTCATTCAATGCGACTTTTATGTAGGTACAATGTTCTTTGGCACTACATATTTAAATTTCACCTTAAAGAAGGCATTTCAGGAGAACAAAACATAAAATTTGTCAACATAATCTGGAAAAATTTAGCTGCATTTTTATCACTTCCTTTCAGTTTTCAATGTTTCGTTAGAACCAACTTTAAACGACCTGTATAGTGCTATTTTATTGTGATTAGCTTAAAAATCGCAGAAACAGAAGATGCATCCGTTATTTTTTTGATTCATATCCAATTTAGCGTTTTAATTATATTCCCATGTATTTGACTAATATAGTTATAATCATTAAAAATTAAAGAAACGGTTTTTCAAAAATGTATATGTCTTCAATAAAGCATTTAACTTAGTATATAATTTCATCCAATTGATACTGCTCCAGTGTGCAATGCTAGTTAAACAAAATCCCAAAAATACTTAATTCACAAAAATATTTGTAAAACAATAAGAAGGCAAAATGATAGTTTTCATTTGATGGGGTTTTCAACTTACTATAACAACTTCAAGTTAAATTACATAGAACTCGTAAACAATTTCAACTATAGTTGATGGTTGAATACTTGACATTATATTTCAGAATTAATTAAATAATAAAAATTGAGTAATTGATTAAATCTAATTAAAAAGTAATATATAATTAAAAATACATTTTTTAATCCAGTACCGAAAACACGCCGACAGTTCCAGAAAAAAATAAGTGTGACGTCACAATTTTAATTTCTTTTCGTCGTAGCACACAGCTGATACAGTCTTCAAAGTTTTAGTCGATAAAATCTTGTTGTTATCTTCAATATATCAATAAATATATCTAAAAATGTCAAACCTAAAAAGTTATTGTGCTTGCTTCGTACCACTATGTACGAATACTACAAATATAAAATCCAAAAAATGTGCTTAAATGTTCCACAAGATGTTATACATCAGTTATTATCGGAAAAAACCTTTATAAATCGTTTATTACACATGACTTAATAAAAGTACCTACTTATAATTAATTTTTTTCACTAAATTTCGGATATTTAAGCCGTTGACACTGAACTATCGAGAAATTCCTTCAACATTATGACGTTACAAACATGGCCACCCATCTTTTGCGTCCTCCAATTCTTCGTAAAATTTTATCTATTTTAAATTGTTCATAAATAATAAAACTCATTTGAAGAGATTTTCGCGTCGTCTATTAGTAAAATTTATGATAAAGTTTCAAATTACATCTGAAATATTGATTTTTTTTCAAAATCAGAATTGTCAATACGTTTTAGGAAACGAAATAGTTCATACTAAATCATGTTTTTTGGCTTAATTTTGCTCTTAGCGCATTCTTTGTTGAACCAAAAATCGTTATTGCAAGTTTGGAATATGAGAAGTAGGTACTCCTCTGTTATAATAAAAAAACCAGGGTAATAAGAACCGCTCATGAAAAAAGAGAGTGGAATTGGTAAATTGAAAAAAAATTGAGATCTAGCAAATCAACCTCTTCACTATATGAAAGAAATTGAACTTACCCGAAGTCAGAACGTTGCATGCTGATCTAAATTCACAAGAGTAAGTACACAAAAGTACTTTTTTATTGGGGTGCGAAAATGATGACTTTTCAAAAAAAATATTCGTCCAAACTTGTTCCACAAATTGTGACCAACCATTAATTTTTTAAAGGTCAAAGCGAAATTCTTGTGAAATGAAAATTTCATATTGGTAGATGACAAGTTTTTCCGGTTTTTAAGAAGATATTCATTTCGAAATATAATTCCTGCGAGAAGTTAGCCAAACTGAAACTAAATGATCAAAGGAGGCCACTCATTTGAAGTAAACTGATAGACTTTGCGCTCGTCGCCAATTTGAAATAGTTATTTTTGTATTAACTGTGCGAAATCAGTGTTTTTTTTAATGGCGCACAAGAATGTAAATTTTTAGATCGTCAGATCGAGGCTTAAAATTCATTCGAATGCGCCATGAAATACTGATTTCGTTCACGAAATACAAACAATATTTTTTGTACAACTGACAAAAAGTATTTAAATTATAAGTATTTATTAAAAGTCATTTTATTTTAAAAATTAAAATCCATGCAGTCAAGTATGTTTATCAATATATTCTATGATCTTATGTCAGAGTAAGTGTAACCAAGGAAACATGGGTAATTTATTTAACAAGCGTCAAATTAAATATTTTGTAAACTGTCAACCATCCACTTCCAACGGAGACATATCTACTAATAATCCCTGCATTTCTGATGACAACAAGACAATTTCTGGCAACCAACTATCAGCATCGTCGTTCAGGGGAATAAATATTGGAAATAATTGTTCAAATTTTACTATTAATTATTAATGCAATAAATAATTTTGTTATTCTTATTCATTTTCATCAAATGCATTATTTCTATATTCTATGGTCTTTTTTTCACGGTGAAAAAATATCTTTTTCTACAAGCGTGCGCTTTCAACCCTTTTCCCGCACGCATTTCAATTCGTAAAGAGTCACATTGCCAAACAGTGCGGGAAAAACCCCTGCTAATCCATTTCCGCACGCGTTTGCGTGCGGTAATGGAATAGCGGGGATTTTTCCCGCACGCTTTTATTAGAGAATAAACTGAATAATGATATGTCTCTATGCACCGAACGCCACCGACGACGTTACTATGGAAACGACATGTGAATTAACATAATATGTCATTAGTATGAAATTATTTGAATATATGAAATCGAATTTCATCGGTGTGTTAAAATCTCCGTTAAAATAAGCGCTTGTAGAAAAAATATTGTTCCTAACTCGTGCGGAAAGAGTCTTTCCGCACTTGTTAGGAAAATAACTATTTTTTCACTAGTTAAAAAAATGGAAAACCTTGCGTATTCATATCGATTCGTGAATGTAGTCTTTTTTTGACTGTTGTACAAAAAAAACATTTTTATAAAATATTACTAATAATAGCAAATGTATTGATGAAAGGTTGAATGATAATTGATATTCGGCTTCATCTAAAGAATTGGTGGGACATAATTACGTTTACTCACTTCTTTAATTATTAATTAATGGGCGAAACTCATGTCAGATAAATCCAAATGAAGTATGGTTATGGAAAAAACAGGATATCATTGGTAGAGGACATTCATTATTTACAAGGAAACGATGACCGACTTGATTACTGGAATTAGCTTGTTCGAATCGTCGACATCGAATTACGTGACTAGAATCATTGTCCTTGAAAATAATTTGAGATCTACTCAAAATAACTAAACCAATATTAACCACAAATGTAGATCTCACTTTGGGTTGGATATTGATAAAATGCACATATTTGTTTTGACTAAATAAGTGACTCGTGTCAAGATTATTAAAATTTTGTGATGGTTGAGGCAGACACTTGACGAGAATCGTATTCATAATGAAACACTGGCATTAAAAATTTTGAAATTATATTTAGGATTTGAAGATAAACATAATAATAACGAAGAAGAACTACTTCGAAACTAAGCAGTCATCCTCCACACCAATTTTGGACCCCCTGTCCTGGTCACAGGTGGTCTAATTTATGTGCCCCCCCCACACCCAAAACTGACACACTTTACGTCATGAAGAAAAACTCATGGCAGATCTTGGAGTTTGAACCCGGTACCTCCTGAATATAAGCTAGGTACTTGGCTAACTAGCTCGGTGAAGTTTGAGTTCTAATACTTTGGATTTATATATGTGACGTCACAAAACTTATGGTTCCCCCTCTTGTCACACGATCTCATACTTTCTGGACCCCTCCCTCCCCTTCAATATATATATATATATATATATATATATATATATATATATATATATATATATATATATATATATATATATATATATATATATATATATATATATATATATATATATATATATATAGATATATATACTTATATATATATATATATATAAAGACATGCTAATATTTGAGGGGGTGATTCTTCGACTCATTTTAAGAAAAAAACTACCTATGAACGTATGTCCTAGAAGTCTTAAATTTTGAGATACAGGGTGATACAACTTTGAAAAAAAAACATTTTTGTGGTAATAACTGAGATAATATTGTAGACAACTCTATAATATTTGGTACAGTTTTTGTACATTTGGAAAAAATCTGATCTCTTAATTTGCTTTCAGTCGATGCTCAAACATTTCCACATTGCAACAGATTTTTGAAGAATTGATCCTGAAGTAAAACGAATTTCATTTATTCAAGCGAAACCCATGCGAAAGACAAAGAAAACTCATGAGATCAAATTTGCTCAAAAATGAATGAGGATCTCAATATATATATATATATATATATATATATATATATATATATATATATATATATATATATATATATATATATATATATATATATATATATATATATATATATATATATATATATATTTATTCTGATTCCCATAACTGCATAACACTTCTTTGACTGTTGGCTTATACATACCCACGAAACAAAACTACCCTTTGTTGCTCTTTGTCTACGAGTATCCCCCGTAATAAACACACACTCCGCCCCTACTGGTAGATACTAATTCTAACTCTACTACTATGGCGATGTTAACAATATGAAAAAAAAATACCAGGAAGAAAGCAGAATCAGTCGGTCATCGGAGGTTGGAATTCCTTACGGATGTGCCTAACCTAACCGTCGGAAGATGACAAATACAGGTCACTGTCTTGGTGCAAAATCCCCTGGGGGTTGGAATTCCCAACTCAGGTAGCTATCCCCAAAAAGGCAACGATATGTACGATCTAAGGAGATGCGTGTAATCAACTATCTGGACGCCATTCAATGAGCCCTCGATATGAAGCACAAGTACTTGTTTAATAAAGTTGTAATATAATGAACTTAATTAACTCAAGCGTGAAATCTCTCACAACTGATATTGCGAGAAATTGAATAGAGTCAACTTACAATTTTTTCTTTTTCAGTTTTGCTTTTGCTTCCGATTTTCAACTGAGCTGCTACCTTCATTGCTTCATCAACTGTCAAATTTCCGTGGAGTTGATTATCTTGCATGATGTAGGCTGATAGTTTTCTGAAACGGCTGATGTCTCGGGTTGCATCGTTCATTAGAATTTGTCCCTTCATTCCATCAGTTCTACAATAAAAGACAATTTTTACTTCACATATTGGACTTTCTAATATTCATTAAATACCGAACATTTGATATAATTTACTATGGCTTTGAAAGTTCAACTACAAGAGAGTTGGTGAGTGATACAAATTTCACAGTTTTTTGTGCAAAAAATTGACGATGAGGTGTCCATGAACTATTTCCTATAATTTTTATTTGATGGTAATTTATTAATTTTAGAAATAACGACTATGGGCCTGTGTTTCTATAAACTTGTAGATATATCGAATCGCTGCCCAGTGCCGGAAGTTAGACATCCTAGTTACTCTCGCGCGCTAGGAGAGTTGTCATCTACCGAGTTCCGAGGACTCTTGATGGGACTTTGGCACGCACCCATCTGCAATAGCTTCTAGAGCGACCTTTGGTCGCCCTAAGACCAAAAGTCTTAGATAAGTTTAGATAAGCGTAAAATATCTTGCATGCCTTAAACGCGAAACGCTTAGGCTATGCTTCACTCACACCTGAAAATCTAAAACTCGATTTCGTCACGTTAAATCGTAGGTATAGGTTGTATAATAACTACCACGACAAACGTTGGTGTCAAAATCTAAAGCAATAATTTTAAGTTGTACCACATTCATAAAAATTGAGCGCTGGCCGCACAAGTTATGTGTTTATGCTACTTGCACTGCACTACACGCAAATTTGTAGAACTGCAAAACTAACAGGGGAATGCCCTGATATTATCAACTATCGAGCTCGCTATCGAGCTGGTCGTAAAACCCGAACAAATTTAATAGGATTCTTCTGACTATCAAACTATTATAATTTGATGTACATTTATATTTGGCACAACGTGAAAAACTGTAAAAAGCTCTTTAGATGTTAGTCTAGCATTGTATTTTAGTTGCATCAGTTTACATTCCACCATATTATTGTAACACCAACACTTATGACCCCCTGGCTCTAAATCCCTGGGAAGTGAACCCTCTATTCTACAGACCGAAATAATGGCTGTTTACGTATGCGCTCAGGAGTGCCTCAGAATGAAACTCAAAGGGGCGCATATCTTTATCACCACGGACAGCCAGGCCACGCTGAGGTCCCTGGAATCACATAGCCAGGGATCTCTACTGACATGGGAGTGCCGTAATACCATAAAGCAACTGGCCAGAGGCAATAAAGTGACTCTACTGTGGGTGCCAGGGCATTGTGGTGTTGAAGGAAATGAAAAAGCCGATGAACTTGCAAAAAGTGCATCAAGGTTAACACCTGCTGGACCTGAGCCTTTCTGTGGTCTTGGAAAAGACCAATATAAGACAGCGGTTCAACAATGGGAGTTGGATAATAGAGTAACCCTCTGGAGAAACACTCCTGGACTCACGCAGTCAAAGAAGTTCGTAAAGATTTCACGGACCTATGCCAGAAAGCTCCTGAAGCTGTCACAAGCTGAGCTTCGGGTGATGGTTGGACTGCTGACAGGGCACTGTCGGTACAAATACCATTTGTACCGTATGGGAAAGTCAGCAGATGATATTTGTAGGCTCTGTGGATCAGAAGCAGAAACAGCTGAACACATGGTATGCAAGTGTCCAGAGTTGGCGGGACTAAGAACTACTCATATGGGGAAACCTGTCCTGGATACCCATGAGGTAACGGCCAAGGCCCCCAAGGATGTTGTCGGGTTTATCAACACCATTGACGACCTCCTTGGGTTTCAATGAATGGGTAGGGTAGAGAACAAAAGATCTACATGGTCGCAGTTCTCGGAAGGCTAACCGAGCCACAACGACCCCGGATAAAAAATAAAAAAAAATAAATAAATATGACCCCCTGGCGAATGAAAAAGAGTGGTCGAAGTTTCTTGTCAGTTCTCATGGCTCAACCAGGCAAATTGGCTCAAATGGCTCTTTCACAAGTATATCATGTGGATGTCATTTACTTACATGAATATAAATTTTAATTTGATTGTGCGTATTTAGATCTCATTGTGCCTAATGAATATTTAAAATAATATACGAACTATTTTACTACCAAAGTTAAAAAAAGCCAACCACTTTGATTTGTAAAAGTAATAAGAAAATATAAGAAGTTTATTTCAAAAACTGGCATCATTACACGCACAGATATACGTGCTCTTACATAGCCGCTCCGGGTTGTCACGCACACACATTTTCGGTTTTATTCTCTAATCTGAGTTTAATACCATAAACTTGAGAACCTAAAGCGAATCAATTGCCTCTTGGCCCAATTTGCTACAGGTCCCGCGCTGGCTTAATCCGGCACTGAATTAGAATTGTAACATATATCTCCCAACAATGCTTCAATGAAGCCAACAAATTATAAA
Organism: Cynegetis impunctata; assembly: GCA_030704885.1. Lineage (NCBI taxonomy): Eukaryota > Metazoa > Arthropoda > Insecta > Coleoptera > Coccinellidae > Cynegetis > Cynegetis impunctata. The sequence continues at coordinate 1,134,567 of JARQZK010002898.1, read as the reverse complement.
ATTATGGATATGTGTCCCATCCAATATATCTGAATCCATTCAATTAAAACAATCTGAACAATTTCTTTGATAGTCAACGTGATATTTGAAATTCTTGAAATAGTTAATATTTTAATTTTTACAACATATTGGAAAAATATATTGCAATAATAATAATTATTCAAAATATAATTTCGTACTTCTTCAAGGTATTTTATGACAAACTGAAAAAAATTGAATTAAAATATGAAATTGTCGGTCTTCTTAGTTGTGTATATTTTGATAGGTTGACAATGTCCACCAATTATTCTGATTAACGGTGACGTATAAGTATAGTTGACCGTTTGCATATTCAAAAGGTCGTATTGATCACCATGTCTCACTACGTAGCATTAATGATAAGAATATTTGGATAACCCTACCCAGCGTTAAACACCTAGTAAGGCTGGTATGTGGTATTCGATGGAATTAATTTTTTGAATGCGACGGAAATGTGCAAAAGGCAAGTGCTATTTAAATTAATATATCATGATTAATATATAATATATGAAAAGAGACTAACTTCGTTGGATTTACACCGACAGAAAATTTTGGTGCCTATCCCATCCAATAATTATTACCTATTTACTGTTTCTGTTGGTTGATTCAATTTTTATCCAGGTTGAATGTTGCTACATTTTTTTAGTTGATCAGTGTTCCATAAAGGCCAAAATAAAAAGTAAACATATGTAGGTTAGCGTTGTAATATATTTTTTCCAAAGATAATTCCTTTTCCTGAAGATAATGATTCTTCAATATCCTCATATTAATCTATTTACGGTTCATTGCTTTTGACGCCCTTTTGAGTCGTATTTAACACGAAATGAATAGACTATTATTCATTATGTTATAGACACTGTATCGAAAAATAGAGTGGTGTGTTAGTTGTTTTTAACTCACTCTGATTTAGACCTCCTGGACAACGATTTTTGATATATATATATATATATATATATATATATATATATATATATTTATATATATATATATATATATATATATATATATATATATATATATATATATATATATATATATATATATATATATATATATATATATATATATATTTTAATAAATCAAATCAAACACTTGGCTTACTATTTCACAAATATATATTAAAAATTAACAAAAACTTGTCAACATGTTTCGGGTATTGAACCCATTTTCAGTCTAATACATAAGAAATGACAGCAAATTTATTTATTTATAAAACAGCGGAAATGAGTTTGGACAAATGAAATTACACTTGATTATTCACTATGGGTTGTGGTTATCTCTAAAGCTTCTAAAAGGTCGAGTCATTTACCTTTGTTACCTGCATGCAAACATTTAGTTTTATCCACATAAAGATATAATATATACACACATATATATATATATATATATATATATATATATATATATATATATATATATATAGTTATATATATATATATACAGTGCTTTCATGATGAAAGGAACAAATTCATTAAAAAATTAGGTTTCTATTTCATGTTAAAATCCTCGGACAGGTCGATTAGTATTTTTATTTGGGCATTTTTCGCAATAAAAATTTTGTATACAGGGTGTCTCATTCAAGAGCTATGGCTTTGTCATTAGTTTTTTTAAAGGTAATACCCTGTATATTATTTCACTTTACAATTCTACGATAAATTCTTATCACTTTTTGTGAACATACCATATGCCTCAACTCGATGGATTGCCAGAAACGGAGATAGTGGGTAATGAGAGGTACGATATGAAAAATCACAAATGTAATTACTAATTTAATTTTTACATATGTTCAATCTGTTGTCCGTTTACTTCGAGACATTTTTGAAGTCGATTCAATGTTTCCCGTTGCACATTTTCAATTACTTCTGGACTGATAAGTCTTATTTCCTGCCTGATTCTCTCTTTTAGATCATCAATATTATTTGGTCTATTCAAATAAACTTTAGACTTCAAATAACCCCATAAGAAAAAATCCAATGGGGTTATGTCCGGTGATCTTGGCGGCCACTCAATCGAACCTCTCCGTCCTATCCATCTGTTGGGAAAAGTTGCATCAAGAAATTGTCGAACAGCGATTGAATAGTGAGGAGGTGCCCCATCTTGTTGAAACCATATCTCGTTATTAGGTATGTCAGGATCTTGTGGGTTAGGAAACAAAACAGCTAAAGCCGGAATGAGTTCGAACTGGAGAAAGTTCAAGTAGTCCTCTCCGTTTAGTGTTCCTTCAAAAAAATAGGGACCAACTATACGATTTCGAACAATCGCTGCCCATGTATTAATTTTTTGAGGCCGCTGTGTGTGGCATTCTTGCATCCAATGAGGATTCTCGGTCGCCCAATACCTACAGTTTTGTCTGTTGACGTGGCCATTTAAAGTAAAGGTGGCTTCATCAGAAAAAATTATGTTTGTAATGAAATTTAGATGTTGATTATGAATTTCAAGAATCTGCTCACAAAACTGTACTCTGCGGTCAAAATCGTCTTCTAATAATTCATGTACCAGCTTAATTTTATAGGGATGATACTTATTTACCTTAAGTATTTTATGCACGGACCCTACTGATAAATTGAAATTATTGGAAATTGTAGTAATGGATGTATGAGGGTTATCTTGGGTTTCTAGTAGAACGTTCAGCACTGTTTCTTCAGATACTCTCGGTGGTCTTCCTTTAGGTAAATCTCTAACGAGGCCGTATCTCCTGAATTTTGATTCAATTTTGATTCAATTTTGCTGACTGTCAATCTAGTAATTGGCGGACGATCAGGATGATTTTCATTGAATAGATTGCAGACTTCTTCTTGTGAACGCACCCTATCTCCAAAACCAATCATCATAAGTACTTCAATACGTTCTCACTCAAGTAATTGCATTTTCTTAAACAATGAAGTAGTGTAGTGCCTGGAGCGTTAAAAACGTGAAAACTGCGGACTATACAGCACCAGTGAATGAATTCAGATGGTACATGTGAAATTTCATTCTTCAGATTTAATGACAATGTTTACCTAAATTTTTTTTTGTACTTTTAATCCACATTTTAAATCTCCAGGTGCTCCACTATCTCCGTTATAATCTGGGAATCCATCAAGTTGAGGCATATGGTATGTTCACAAAAAGTGATAAGAATTTATCGTAGAATTGTAAAGTGAAATAATATACAGGGCATTACCTTTAAAAAAACTAATGACAAAGTCATAGCTCTTGAATGAGACACCCTGTATACAAAATTTTCATTGCGAAAATTGCCCAAATAAAAATACTAATCGACCTGTCCGAGGATTTTAACATGAAATAGAAACCTAATTTTTTAATGAATTTGTTCCTTTCATCATGAAAGCACTGTATATGTATATATATATATATATATATATATATATATATATATATATATATATATATATATATATATATATATATATATATATATATATATATATATATATATATATATATATATATATATATATATATATATATATATATATATATATATAAGTATATATTATATCTTTATGTGGATAAAGCTATATATATTAGTTTTTAAAGTACATTGGCATCCTCAGCGGCACCTATCAGAAAAAAACAAGCGTTTCGAAGGGTTTTGCACCTTTACACCTACCGTTGTAAAGGAAGTGGTTTTTGGCGGTTTATATTTCATTCTGTAACCGCCGCTATTTATATATATATATATATATATATATATATATATATATATATATATATATATATATATATATATATATATATATATATATTTTTTTTTTTCCCTGGTTTTGCGCGCCTCCACAGCTTCTTCAGATAAGGGATCGTACCCATACTACGAGCCGCATCTTTTACAATTTTATTCCTCTCCCCCTTCGGCGGCCAAGCCAAAAAAAACCCTCCTCCTCTATTTTTCACGTAGTCATTCATAAATATGGCTTTAAATCATTTTTTTGCATACAGAAAGTTAGAGAACATTAATTTGGCTCATATTTGTCTTTATTAATACAGCGCTTGCCGCGTGATGCCTAGAATGCGTAGGTACATACTAATAATTTACAGGTGAAAAAATATTATCAAGAAGAAAAAACTTCTGTTAAAACATATTGTAAAAGAAGCTCAATTTACAAAAACAAGAGTCTTTTTTCTTTTATTCACATTTATTTTTTATCTTAATCATCTTCAACGAACACGTTCCCAGAGGATATTGACTACGTGACGAAAAGGTAAGCTCTCCCCCTAATTTGGTGAGTGAATTGAGATGATGTTAGGGTATGTTTGGGGGTTTCCACACTTCTCTTGTGCGTGAAGCTAATTTAGTGTAGAGATTTCATGTTTTATCTTGGGTTTCAGTGTTTTGCACACCTTGATAGTACCTCCCAACTGATTCCAGGATGTAAGAATCTGCATTTCAAAAAGAGCAAATTAAAGGGGATAATATGAACTTAGTGACAGAACCTTCCGGCTCAAGTGCTTTTCATTTAAATCTCATCACATCTCGTGCTTGAAGAGCATATGTATGATTTGGACGAGATGATTTATATTAACTCTAAACTTATGGCACTTCCCAGAAAATGTAACAACTCGGTTAAATAGAAATTGTTATTAAAGCTTAATTGTTATTGTTGTACTCCGCGGTAGATCGCACTACGTCTTGCCAAATAGTAAATGAATGGACCGTGAAACGCTAACTAGGGCACAGAACGCCTATTCATTTCACTATCTAAAAAAATTTATGTTTATTTGTTCACAGCTAGAGTAAAAGTATGCAATTCGTCAATGATACCTGCATAATGTAATATCTCGAACTAGAACGTATCGAAGAATGTTTTGACTACCATTTTTCTCAAAATAATATCACCAAAATTATTAAATCGTTTAAGGGTTCAAAGGAATATCACCTTCTTTAAAGCATTTTTCAATTCATGAAAAATCCTTATAGTATATTATTCAACGATCATGTAATGATGGTAATTAATACACGAGCATTAACCAGAATAAACGTATGGTTTATACGAGTGTATTAATAACCATTACATGAGAGTTGCATACGCTATTTCTTCTACACCCGATAAATAATGAAGAATAAATATTTTACTTATATTTGTATTATATTTAATAATTGTAATTAATCCGATTTCTTAAGAATATTAAGATTATTTATTTTGAAAAATTTATTCCAGGTCCCACTGATCTGGAACTGGAAGGAATATTTATTTCATCATTGCTAGTCGCAGTATTGTATTGAAAATGCTGATTTTATTTTGAACCGAATTTTCGATGTAACCTTCCGCCACTGAATTGGATTTCCAGCCACCATGACTTTTTACTGCAGTAATATCACCACCGGCGTCAACTTATACTATTGCAGATGTCCTGTATATAAATTCGGATCAGGCATATATAAATATGCTGCTATTTGCTTGCCTAAATTACCAACTGCTTTCTCCGATATGTATGGAGGAGTCGATGGTAATTAAACTATATCGCTGATATCAGACATTTTGATAATATAATTATCGAACTTTAGCTATATTCTACGAAAATTTAATACGTCAAATGCACAGCATGCTTCACTGAAAAACAATGAGTTTCTATTGATTAAAAATCTGTATCGTTATAAAAAATCCGTATCATAATGAAACGGATTATGAGCATATAAGTGTATTATTATAGTATGGGTGTAGAAAAAATGAATTATATCTATGACTATCGTAAGAGAACCGATTCTCTTAACCTTTGTATTCTTCACAACATTAATTTCATATAAACAAACACGCAAGGATTTCATTCGCTCCTGCAAAAAAGAGAGGACGAGTGTACCTACACGGTATTTTCCGTGGAACAATTTTTCGCGTTTTGTTCCAAAAAAAATTGGATTAGTTTTCTGGAAAATTACTAAGTATATGAAATGAAAAACAAATGGTGAAAAAATTAATATCTTATTGATCAACAAAATTTATTATAACTGTAATTGTATATATGAATACCTACATTGGTTGGTGCACCTGAGCTGAATGTTGGAAAAATATAAATGAGGCAAGGTTATCTATTTGTTAAAAAACAGAAAAATGAGAATGAAATCGTCGTTGTAAAATCGTATATATATATATATATATATATATATATATATATATATATATATATATATATATATATATATATATATATATATATAAACAAAATGATTTGCGACCGAGAGGGCTGAGTGCATTTTTTTAACTTATTTCATTTTTATTTCTAAAATAATCGAATGATGTTGGGTTTTTCTTTTATTTAGATGTATTACTGTTAAATAAATTTGACTCTTTGAGTATATTTAAGACTCTTGTACGAGAGGCGACAGGAGATGACAATAGAGGCCACCAGACGAGACTTGTTACCCATTATTTCATCGGCGAGACGAGACAATACTTCATAAAAATCTCTACTCGTTGATATCGTGCGAACCACTACTCTTTGAAATAATGTAATTGGGAGAAATTCAGCATTTTCTATTGAATGTTATTAGAGCACACTGAAGTTTTCCTGCAGGTTTTTCCTAATGAGATTGTGAAAGTAGAGTATTAAATATATTTAAGAGTGAAAAATAGGATTGAATATTATAACACAATTTTAACATTATAACGTACGTTGAACTTTAAATAGACGAAAGCTACGAACTCTTCAGTAGATGTAAATTCATTATAACGAAAAAAATTAAAAAACAATTTTCAATGTTTCATGATTCACACAAAATAATAATCTTTTCCAACTTATGTTCGAATTTTAGTGAGCGGTCTCTTATTGAACCCATTTCCATTAGCAAGAATCCTATTTAGAACATTCCTTATTTAATTTGTAAACTGTATTTTACCTTTCTAGAATAAAATGTATGCTGGTTATAATTATAATTCATCAATTTATATATATATATATATATATATATATATATATATATATATATATATATATATAGATAATTAAGTAAAATTAGGACATTAATTCGAAATTAATCAAACAAACCTCCTAGCGGAGCTGGTTATACGAGTTCACGAAGTATCGAAATATTCCCATCTACCTGAGACGGTACATGTTAGAATTGTCAAGATGTTTATCACAATCGATGGAAATTGACACACTGTTTCGCCCTTTATATGGCTCAACAGTATCATCTATGCATCGAAAGTGATAACCAACCCAACATTTCAAACATTCCTATATTTTCCTTCTAGCAACACAATGGCATATAAATATGACACAGCGCCACCAGTCGGAAACAAATGAACCACATCTTTCAGACATATGAAACAGTTCGGCAACGAGCACTCGTACGTCCTGACACCAGAAGATGGCTACTATATCTGCTAAGCTAGAGTTAGGTTGCTACATCAATGACAAACTGTTCACAACTTCAGTTTTTTGTGACTTCGCAAAGGCCTTTGATTGTGTTAACCATGCAATTTTAGTACGAAAACTTCAGTTTTATGGCATACGTGGGTCTCCTTTAGAATGGTTTAAATCTTACCTAACTAACAGGCAACAAATAGTACGAGCAAATGGTAAGAATTCAATAAATCTACCAATAGACAGTGGGGTACCTCAGGGCTCGGTTTTAGGACCAATTCTCTTTCTTCTTTTCATCAACGATATTGTGGACTTGAAAATAAGTGGTAGAATTACTTTGTTTGCTGATGACACCAGTGTAACTTGGAGTAACTCTGATATACAAGACTTACAGTCAATCATAAGTAATGATTTGATGGCTATTAAGGCCTGGTCTGATTCAAATGGACTTTGTTTCAACACAGATAAAACTGTAGTAATGTCTTACAGAGGAACCCCACAACCTGTTACCCTAAACAATAAAACAATTCAAACAGTGAACTCAGCGAGAGCGAAGTTTTCAGGTCTTTATATTGATGAGTCGCTCAAATGGTCTACTCATATAGACATATTAACAAAAAAATTATCTTCTGCATGTTTCGCCATTAAAACGGTTTCTAGAGAGCTTTCAATTTCTGCTGCGTTGTCGACATACTTTTCTTTATTCGAATCACACCTTCGTTATGGTTTGCCATATTGGGGTTCATGCAGCCTTTTCCACTTTGAGTCTGTTTTCAGATTGCAAAAGAGAGCAGTTCGTTATATGTTTGATCTGAGCAGAAGGACACATTGCGAATTCTACTTTAAAAAATTCAAAATTCTAACTCTTCCTTCACTATTCATATTCGAATCCGTCTGTTTGGTTCGCAAACACATTCATAACTTTTCAGAAAGACCAAATCATAGATATCCCACAAGAAATTCAGATACCGATATTTATTTAATAACGCCCACCTCCGTCTTAACAAAAAACTCCTTTACCTACAACGCCGGAAAGTTATACAATCATCTACCATTGGAGCTAAAATCCTTGAATACGTACAAAAAGTTCCGAAGTACAACTAAGGCTTTTCTTTTGGGGAGACCATTTTACTCAGAGGCAGAATTTTATTCTGTAACTGAATTTCACAATGTAACATAGACCCTTGAGATCCACATTTAGTAGCAACATATATTAATGTTTTGTTTTTTTTTTTTGTAATATACAAAATTTTATATCTGTATAATAAGTTTAGTTGACAAATATGTTTCTTATTCATATTCTTAACATATGTTTATACATAATCGACTGATAAATGTTTTTCTATTTTGTTCTTCTATTTAATAGATTCTTGTTTTGTTCAACGATTGAAAGTGTGTTTTGTTTAATTAGTTATCATTGTTAAATTTTATTTTCAATTGTTTATAGGTATGTGCTTTGTCGACAAAATTTTGTAATTTTATAGGTCAATAAAGCTGTTTCTCTCTCTCATCAATTCGATGTAAGTCAACATTTACACACCGCAAGTAGCAATGGCTCCGAATTTTATTTCTCTATAGAAGCAAATGAATATTATAGCTCGTATCTATATATATATATATATATATATATATATATATATATATATATATATATATATATATATATATATATATATAATATATATATATATAATATATATATATATATATATATATATATATATATATATATATATATATATATATATATATATATATATATATATATATATATATATATATATATATATATATATATATATATATATATATATATATATATATATATATATATATATATATAAATAAATTGAATCCAAAAATCGTGGATAAAGTAGATTTAGTAATCTTGTTATTTGGTTGCAAAGTATAACTGTGTGTTACAATATACCGAAATGAATTAATCAATAAAAATCTCTCAAGTTGAACACACTTAAGATAAAAATTGATAAATAGATGACTAACAACACTCTATCTTAGATAACGAACATGTAATACTTGCTGTAGAAAACGCAATAAAAATGCTCTGTTAATTCCGTAAATTTTAATAATCCATGAAATAAGCATAATTTTATGCGTAAAAATCGTTCTGCCGGAAATATTTGTTGGGCCATATCGATAAACTTCTTGTTTACACTTTGTGTAATCAATAAAAATACAGATAATTTTAAACGTGAAAAAATATAAGAAATAACAATTGATGGAGGTTCTCCCTCATCACTCGATGATTTTAAATGAACAAAAGAAACATACACACACATTTGAAATACGTTTCACCATATTACGTTCCCTAAATAACTGTTTTCGTCAAAATCAATAATAATAAACCTAGATTATTGAATTTATGTTATTTATCATACATTTTATTATTACACTAGGTGTGATATTTTTCGACTGAAATTGTTGCTATATTTTTCTAAAGGTACGGAGTAATGTATATATTTAGGGAAATGAAGATTTTCAGCATCAGAATAGGTTCTAGTTATTACAATTTCAATACTATTCATGATTTGATCAATAAATATTTCATCCAGCTAAACAGGTTCAACTCGATAAAACACTAAAGCATCTATTATGAAATATCGACATCAACGCATTTGTTCGTGATTAACTCTCAGAAAAATTGGTATACCTCTTTACGTAGAATCTAGAGCAGGGATACTCAAAGTGTGCTAAGCACAGCCCTAGGGTTCTGCAAGGCTTCGCCAAGATAATATGAACATAAAACATGAAGCACATCAAATCTTCATATTCATTGCGATAGATTTAGAAAAAATAAGCGTCACTGTACCGCTTCCAAAATATCTAAAATGAGAAAGTTACACAAAACAAGTATATACTTCTAAATCCACCGGTGATCTTTACAAGGCAAGATTTTTCCATTTTCAATATTCTATTGTATTCACTGATTTTGTTTGAACATGGTTTTATAACGTAAGCACTCAGACATGTAACAAGATAGAAGAATTACGTGTTCAACATTTCGTAGATGATTTACTCTGCTGAATTAGGCGAGTATCAAGAATCGTGACCTTTCGATGATCTGACAGAGGCAAACGCCATTTGAAACTCAAACACAATAACAAATCAAGCAAATACAATACGCGAATTACGTTTCCTAAAGATATATCTTCTGATGCATTTCAATCTCTTTCTTAAACGGGTGCTATACATATATATATATATATATATATATATATATATATATATATATATATATATATATATATATATATATATAAATAAATTGAAGACACTCCACACAGTGGAGCCGGGATGTACGCTGGTAGTCGGGATGGTAGCTTACTCGCTTAATAGATGAGTACCTGGCAGAATGAGAGTGGGCACTCGTTGACGCTCTGCGATTTCTAGCAGTTATAGCTTCAGTTTTCAGTTGCTTTTTGTCATTCAACATGGAAAGACTTGTTGAAACGTTGTTGCTCGAAAGCACAGCTACTAAGTGGTGTGTGTTATTTAATAATGACCGTGAGTTTAATGTTCATCCTGTGAACATGGAAAAGGAAGATTACGGCGAATTACATCATTTGTACAAAAACTTGAGAAACCATCCTGATAGGTTTTTTGAATATCTACGTATGGAGACTGATACCTTTGATTATATCAAGGATTTAGTATCCTCGAAACTACAGAAAAATTGCAACACTCGTGCAGCAGCCAACTGTTGTCAGTGGCAGACGAGACTGGCGCAATAAAAAGGCGGCTGCAAAATGCGCAGGCGCTAGCCATTCCACATAGCTTTGAGCTATGTAAACAATCGGGGTAGCAATTATATTTCTATCCATCCAGGATCCCTGCGCCCATCGAGGTAACCAGCCAGGCTCCACAGTGCACGGGTACGTTGCCAACTATGGAAAGATTGTTACATCGCAGTAAGCGAGTAAGCTACCATCCCGGCTACCAGCGTACATCCCGGCTCCACTCTGTAAATACCCTAAGGGTACAATCCTCCCACAGTTGGCAACGCACCCGCGCACAGTGGAGCCTGGCTGGTTACCTCGATGGGCGCAGGGATCCTGGATGGATAGAAATATAATTGCTACCCCGATAATTTATATAGCTCGAAGCTAGGTAACGCAATGTTAGAACAAGTCGTTCTTTCTGTGTAATGGGATAGGTGTGAAAATTACACCAATTCTTCTCTGGCTTGGAGGATACTATATACTTGATATAATCGAAGGTGTCCTTGTACATACGTAGATTTTCATCATCTACGTATATACACGTACACTGGTGGATGGTTTCTCAACTTCTTGTACAAATGATGAAAGTCGCCATAATTTGCTATTTGAATGTTCACAGAATGAACATTAAAGTCACGGTGATTATTAAATAACACAAACCACTTATTAGTCCTTTCGAGCAACAACGTTTCATCAAGGCCTTCTATAATAATGAATGACAACAAGCAACTGAATCAAGACGGCGCAGAGCGTCAACGTGTACCCCTATCATTCTGCCAGGTACTCATCTAGTAAGCGAGTGAGCTACCATCCCGGCTATTATCGTACATCCCGGCCTCACTGTGTATGTACCCTAAAACTGACTGCGTTCCTAGGTGTGCCCTTCAACTGTATTCTTATATACGTATTGTTATTTTATTATACTCTATATAAATGTAAAGATATACGTATAATATCCGTGTATTATTACAGATTTCTCAAGATTTTGAAGTGGATTGATTATTATTTTTAAAAATAATCTACTATCTATTCTATAATAATAACCAGCGATAGGAATGAATCTTGAAGAAAAATTTTAATATTTTATTTGTGTTCATACGAAAAGTAGCAATTTCAACATAAAACATTTCTGATAATAAATAATAGTTTGAAAAAAAACACGCTTTAATAGAAAAGCCAACTGAACTTACTAAACGGAGAAAATAATTTTCAATAAATTTGAATAAAGAATAGTGTAATTTAAAAAATTTATTTTATTGTAGAAATGCGTGGGGTGCTTGTCAATTGTTATAATATTTCAATGACAGATATTGGTAAAAGTAGAGTCATTATGGAAATATCTTAAAAATCACACCCACGCTTTTCTACAATAAAAGAAATTTTTTTGTTAAATACACTATTCTTAATTCAAATTTATTGAAAATTATTTTCTGCTTTTTAGTTCACTTTTCTATTAAAGCGTATTTTTTTGTTTTTTTATACTATTATTCATTTTCTTCTTTACAGTTTGGTTATCTACAGAAGCGTGAATTTTAGTTTCTTTAAACTATTATTTACGTACTATTTTTTAGTTCTGCTTACTAAAAAAGCGTGTTCTAATTTTTTTTAACCTTCATTTATCTTTGCCTTTATAGTTTTAAAACGATCATCCTGATCAGGATAATGGAACAAACTATTACAATCATCTGTTCTCCATAAGTGTGCAAAGTTTCAAATCAATCGGACGTTTTGAAGGGGGTGAAAATCATGTTCAAAGATTCCGTTACATAGATACATACCAAGCTAATAAAAACGTTTCAAAAACGCAGGGCCATTGTTTTGATTCAATAATTAGCAATGATCTAGCAAAATCTACAACAAGAAAGAAGGTTTACCGAGATACTTGAACCGTGAACATATGTGTCCTACTTTACTTAGCTCAGACTAACCATTACTAAGATTGAACGTACAAATTAAGTTCATATTTTTATAATAACAAATAATAAAATGTTTACTTTGATAACTTGTGAAAAAATAATAATAATTTTATTACCATTGGTTCATTTATTTATTACTTTTTTGACATTTAACGTTGATAATTTATATCAATGTGCCTGCTATTTAAGTCATAATTTATATAGAGAAAGGACCTTCGTATCCCACAACTCCTCTCGTCTTTATTTTAAATTGAATCGACTGACAGTATTAAGTTGAATATTTATCTATAACGAGCTTTAATAAATGCCAGCAAGGAGTCCAACATAGTTTCCGAAGAGGTAGCAATTCACCCAATCATTAGAAACTTGATGTTGTAGAAGAGAAACTCAGTTATGTGAAATTGTTGTTACATAATTTCAAATTAAGTCATAATCATTTATGCCTCAGCTACGAGTAGAACCTTTGAAATTAGCGTCTACTTCAACGAATGAAACAATATCTTTTGAACGTTTTGTACTTTCTAATGTAAAATTCAGAAAATTGCATTATTACCTCCATTGTGCAAGATAAAAGTAGATTAATTAATTGCCCATTCGAGAGAAACAATTATTTGAAATTCACCACGAAAGATAAAGACAATCTATAAAATTTATCGGTTTAGTTATCACAGATTCGGGGAACGAATATGTTAAAATACTTTCGAAATTATCAAAGGAAATATATTCGTGGAGATATTTTTCAATTCAATAAGAAAAAATATAACTTGCTTGGAAATGTACTCATGCAAGCCCATCAATTAGTACTCAATGTACTGATTTAAATTTTAATCTGAAGTTTCATTTACAGATTAAATTATTTACGCGTATCAGATTGTTATAAGACTATTTATTCACTTGAATTTTTTATAATTATAAAGTATGAAAATACAAGAACAGATAACATAATGACAACCAGAGACAGACCTTGATACTCCAGAGTGAAAGAGCGACCTGAGATAGCATTAGGGAATACGCAGGACTTGCTTGGTTCTGATTATAAGAATGGGCACAGAAGCTTCAGATGATGGTGTGTATATATAAATATAAATAAATAAATAAATATATATATATATATATATATATATATATATATATATATATATATATATATATATCATCATTCATCATCAATAAACCTATTGTAACGTCCACTGCTGAACATAGGTCTCCCGCAAATTTTTCCACTCTTCCCTATTCTGTGCAGCTTGAATCCAGTTTGTCCTGATCCTCCTTATATCATCCGTCCATCTTGTTGGGGGTCGCCCTCTACTTCGATATGCCTCTTGTCTTGGCCTCCACTCGATAATCTTTTTTGTCCATCTTTCATCTTCAATTCTCGCAACGTGCCCCGCCCAGTTCCATTTTAAAGAAGTTATTTTCTTCACTGCGTCTGTAACTCCTGTCCTACGCCTTATTTCTCTGTTAGGTATTCTATCTCTAAGCGAAATTCCCAGCATTGATCTTTCCATTGCTGCCTGTGTTGTTCTTATTTTATTAATAGAATTTTTGGTCAATGTAAGGGTTTCGGCTCCGTACGTCATGACAGGCAGAACACATTGGTTATAAAGCTTACGCTTCAGACACATAGGAAGATCAGACCCAAATGAATCTTTGAGATTGCCAAATGCTGCCCATGCCAAGCCTAATCTCCAGAAAATTTAGCAGGTCTTGTTATCTCGTCATATGCGAATTTCATGATCCTAGTATTTATAGGACATCACTTGTTGTAACTCAGTGTCACCTAAGGGTATGTTTTTAGATACTACTAGATTAGTCATAAATTGGGTCTTTGATATATTGATTTTTAGCCCAATTTGACCTGATGCTTGATAAAGTCTTTTCAGAGATATTGTGGCTTTATCAGTACGGTCCGAAATCAAAACTATATCATCAGCGAATCTGAGGTGGCTGAGATTTTCGCCATTGACATTTATACCCATAGTATCCCAATCTATCTGTTTGCACATATACTGTAGCAATGTAGTAAATAATTTAGGGGAAATTGTATCGCCCTGTCGGATTCCACGATTTATATTGAATTTGTCGGTATCGGCATGCAGTCTAACATGGGCTGTGGCACTGTCATAAATGTTTTTTATGAGTGTTATGTAACGATGATCGATACGACTGTCCGCTAGGGCTAGTAGTAGCTTGTGCTGGTCCACAGTATCGAACGCTTTTTCATAATCTACAAAGACCAGTACTAGTGGTCTGTTGTATTCTACACATTTCTCTACCAGCGATTTTATCACTTGTAGGTGATCGTTCGTGCCGTAGCCAGACCGAAACCCAGCCTGCTCACAGGGTTGATAGCTATCGAGTTTGTTGGTTAGCCTTTTTGTGATTATTGCCATGAACAGCTTGTATACGTGAGACAGCAAACTGATCGGTCGATAATTTCTCAGATCTGTAATGTCGCCCTTCTTATGCATAATGACAATGACAGCATTTGTCCATTGGGAGGGTGTTGTCCCCTTTAGAAGGCAAGCATTGAATAGTTTCTTGATTAGATATAGCAAGGTTGATCCTCCTTCTTTGATACATTCAATTGTTTGATGGAGAAAGAAACAATAGAGGAGACATGCTTTTGAACTTCCTGTTGCACCATAAATTGCAATGTATGAACACCTTCTTTAAAAAGAATAACCAACGCAAATGGACTTGGCGGAGCCCCGACGGTGTTACGAAAAATGAGATCGACTTTGTAATATCGAATAGGAGAGATATAATACAGGATGTCACCGTACTAAACAAATTTTCGGTTGGTAGTGATCACCGTCTAGTCCGAACAAGAATTTTTATCAACGTAAGAAAAGAACGAAGAAAGATGATAAATACAACTCGAAAGCTTATCCCGAAAGATATTAAAGATGTAAATGCCTATGAAGAAATGATTACGACTAGCCTGCAACATCTTAAAAACATTAATGAAGAACAAATAGATATTGACGACTTGAATGAACAAATTAACAATACGATACAAGATGCAAGACAAAAGAGCTGCTTCAAAATTAGAAAAAAAGAAGAGAAATTGAGTTTGAACACATTGAATATGATGAAATCAAGAAGAGAAATGCTAGACAAACATACAACAAACTCCACCCTCTTATCACAGTTAAATAAGGAGATATCTAAAGCTGTCAGAAAAGATATCAGGACATATAACACAATACAGGTGGCAAGAACAATAGAAGAAAATAAGAGTATGAAAGTGCTCAAACGCAAACTTAACTCAGGTAAAAGAAATATTTGTAAGTTGGCAGACAAACACGGGAACATTGTTTCAAGTAGGGACGAGTTGACAAGGATAGTGAAGGAATTTTATTCGGAGCTGTACTCAAAACAAGTTGAACCTGCAAACCAACAGCCAATACCAAAAGTTCAGAATGTAGGATCGGAGGATGTTCCAGACATAACCACAAGTGAGATCAAATCAGCCTTAAAAAATATGAAAAACAACAAATCGCCTGGTGATGATGACATAACAATTGAACAACAACAATATATATATATATATATATATATATATATATATATATATATATATATATATATATATATATATATATATATATATATATATATATATATATATATATATATATATATATATATATATATATATATATATATATATATATATATATATATATATATATATATATATATATATATATATATACCGGGTAGCGAGAAAGTCTGGCAAAAAGCTATTTTCTTTGAAACGATTGAACGTATGATTATCAAATTTTAAGGTTATGCACAGGATTGAATTTTTCGTTTTTCAGAGATCCTGTCAAACTTGAGTGAGGTCAGCATTCAGTGTACCGCCGCCATCTTGAATTGTTTGAATAGCACCATAGGTCGAGTTATATATTGTAGAAAAGCGTCCTCTTTTCAAAATTACAGAATACGTACCACATTACTGAAAAAATAAGAGAAACATTTTTCAAAGACATACAATAGGTATGTAATTTTTTAATTCATACTTACTTACAAAAATATTAAGTTTCCTAATAACAGGAACTCACAATGTTGGCCACCTGTGTCTTAGCAATAATACAATCTGTATTTGAAGCTTCGAATAGAATTGTTTATCATTTACGGAGAAATTGTTTGTATCTCAAGACATTTGAGAGTATTTGAATCAGTTATGTCTGATATAAAGTGGAGTCAAGTCGGGAGATCTTGCCGGCCACTGAATAACACCTCGTCAAACAATCCATCTCTGAGGGAAATTTGATGATTATAAGTATAATCGTCTCAAAGAATATATCTTGTTGCCAGACTTTCTCGCTACCCTGTATTTATATATATATATATATATATATATATATATATATACATATATATATATATATATATATATATATATATAAATATATATTATGACCAATTGATTGGGCCGATACTTGGTCAAAGTCCATCACAATAATGTAAATACAACTTCAGTTTGTTAAACAGTTGTTATATTTAACAAAATAAAAATCAAAAAACCGAAGTTTCATTCACATTATATATATATATATATATATATATATATATATATATATATATATATATATATATATATATATATATATATATATATAAGGTGGAGTGGGGTAAGTGGGGATCTGGGGCAAGTGGGTAATTTTTTTATAATTTTGAAAAAACACTGAATTTGGGAACTCAACTCGGAAAAAAATATTCTTCAGATCTTAATTCAGTTACGACATATTGCTTTTGATTTCCGAAGCCATTATGAAACAAGTACATGGTCATTCTAGAAGTAGCTGAATTTTATCGAAAAATTGAAGTTACCTTCAATTGTGAGCTCCGTAGTTCAGTGGCCTTGTAAAGCCTCTCAATAGAGACGTTCGGAACCGTCGTAAAACTGTAGGTCCCTTCTATTCGTGTATCGCTGTATCACGCACAGCACGAATAGTTGTAGAGAGGTCGCCTACACCCTAACCGGGTATGGCACCACAAGAAGAAGAATGGAAATTAAAAATATTGTCTTAACCATAATAGATCACCTGGGACCAAATTGTCAAGTTTGTTCTTCTTTGTATTACTCATGCTACTTCTTGTAATTTTTTTATTTTTTTCCCATTCTTTTTGTCATTTTTATTGCCATAGTTCCCACTTGCCCCACAACTTTTGTTTGGGGGGGCAAGTGGGAACTATTTCTTCGGGGGATGTGGGTATTCGTCCCCACTTGCCCCAATACCAAACTCTCCTGTTGAGAGAACAAATCTGGTGCCGATGCACGAAAATCTAAATCTACATTCCGTATAATTTGAAGATTTGTTGCTTCAATCTATGAAACAAAAAAAATCGCGAGAAGAAAAAACCGAAAAAAAGAGTGGCTCCAGGGGCTGAAGTGATCACCACGAAAGATGTTTTGGAAAGAATATCTGTTAAGAACAACAAACCTTCGGAAAAATCAAAGAGACCGAAAGAAAAACCAAAGTGAGCATCTTAACAGAAAAAGACGCAGCATCTTCTGAAGAAAGTGATGTTATTAGTGAATTTATATCCGATAGTGACGAAGAAACCTTAGAAGATCTGCGAAGGAGATAGAAAATGAAGAAATAGGGAGACAACAAGAAAATCTCTTGAACATTCATCACAACATCAGAGTTGGAATTTGGGTTTTCAACTAAAAAATCCAAGAAACACTTTGTTGCACAAGTTCTAGAAGTGAAAGCAGAAGAATTGAAAATAAAATTCACGAATAAGAAAGAAGACACTTCGAAACCAATATTTTATTGGCAAAAAATAGACGATGAATCTTTGATCACAGAAGATGTCATTTTGAAAGTACTGCCTGAGCCAGATCTTGGGAGAAGAGAAGAATTAATATTTCCTGTTCAATTCAATTCGTTCAATATGAAATAATTTTCCTTTTTCAACATGAAAAATCTATTGTAGAAGACACTCTTATTATTTTAGTTCGTTTAAGCCCTAAATTCTTACAGTTTGTCTATTAATGGAATAAATTTTCCAAACTATCATTTCTGATCAAAATAACCTCTCCCTAAAAAAGTTCATAACTTCGATAATTTTGCTGATATCTCGAATCTAAATAGAGCAAATTGAAGCTTGATATTTATGTAGATTGACGCACTTGCCCCATTCAATAATATCACTATCCGTATGAAAAGTATAAGCAACGAACCCACTTGCCCCAGATACTGAGGCAAGCGGGTTCTACAGACAGATTTCTATATAACAATAAAATTCACGAAAACTTTTTTTTTCTTCAGACGAAATATATTAATGGGATGTTGTGTTCATAACACAGCATTTCCAGTTCAAAGCGCACTTCTGTACATCAAGTTTTCTTAAAGTTATGTGGTTCCAAAGTCAACCTATTGAAATTTTAGTCCCCACTTAACCTTATATATTATTGAATAGCTTTGCTAGACTCCCATAGTCAATAAAGTCCTTATTATTATTATTATTATTATTATTATATATATATATATATATATATATATATATATTTATATATATTTATATATTCATATTGTATATATATATATATATATATATATATATATATATATATTTGAATTGTTGTTGCCTGTGAACTATTTTTAACTTTGTGCTAATTATTAGCAATAACAGGCTTGGTGAATCTCAAAAAACTCGATTTTATTAAAAAGTTGACGTTTTGCCACGCAAAGTTTTGAAAAATACACGAATGTCTTGGCGAAACTTAAACTTTTTAATAAAATCGAGTTTTCTGAGATTAGCCTGTTATTGCTAATAATCATCAAAAAGTATATATATATATATATATATATATATATATATATATATATATATATATATATATATATATATATATATATATATATATATATATATATATATATATATATATATATATATATATATATATATATATATATATATATATATATATATTTATATATATATATATATATATATATAAACTATATAATATATAATAGATAAGAAAAACACTTGGCTTGATTCCACTAAAAATAGTATATTACATATCGAGCGGGGAAGTAATCTATTACAGCCGAACGGCAAGGTATTGTGAGTCATTCCTGTCGTGAGATTAGTTAGTTAACCTCGACGCTTTGCGTCTCGGTTAACTATAATCTCTAGACAGGAATGAAACTTCCTACCGAGGTTTGTATACTATTTTATTTACAACCATCATATTTCGATCAAAATTAATAAATCTGTTTCGTTCTCAACATACCTCAAATATTACATCTAACGACAAATTACCAAGAACGCGGTTTTCTCAGAATAATCAAGTAGAACTATTGTTACCGTGACTACGGGGTATACAATTGTCACCAATATAAATAAATGTCTGATGAAGTCAATAAATGTCAGATAAAGTCGGATATTAAATTCGCGAATAAAACATTGAAAAACATGTCTTCCGACGAAGAATTTATGGATTGTACCTCACCAGAAGTACAAATTTAACGATTAATATCAATAAGTAGTTTGTTGTATTTCAGTTCATTGTTGTTTTTTATTGTTTGCCATTAAATAGGTATTATAAAATTTGTCAAAAATATGTGTTATTTAAAAAAAGAATTCATCTAGAATAGATGAAATGAAGGCGGGAAATGTGGGCGGGAAGTGAGGGCGGGAAATGAGAGCAGGAAGTGAGGGCGGGAAGTAGAGGTGTGTAATGTGACACTTCCCAACCTTCAATGAGGTTAGTAATGACAGCATTACATATATGGTTATAAATAAAGACGTAATTTCCAAAGCTTCTTTCCTTTGTTTAATGAGTGTAATATCTCCTGGTTATCTAAACCTATGAAATTTTTCTTATGAATACAATGGTAGGAAATTCCAGTTACATTCTTATTTTGGATAACATGGGCATCAGATAAAAATAAATAATAAAAAAAAAAAATCTTGTTTACAGGATAAATGGCGCAATTTTGTAGCAATAGGGTTGAGAATTCGTATTGTAGGTAGTTTCGTATGACATCTTGGATGGAAGTGCTTTCGGTTCGAATTGGTTGGGGGGTTGACCCCCTGGGGGGAATATATCTTGTTTACAGGGGAAATATATCTTGTTTACAGGATAAATTGCGCAATTTCGTAGCAATAGGGTTGAGAGTTTGTGAATAGGTAGTTTCGTATGATATCTTGTATGGGATTGTTTTTGGTTCGAAATGGTTGGGGGGTTGACCCCCCTGTGGGAGGAAATAAATCTTGTTTACACGATAAAGCTCGCAATTTTGGAGTAATAGGGTTGAAAGTTTGTGACTAGGTAGTTTCATATGACATATTGGATGGGATTGGTTTTGGTAGGAATTGCTTGGGGGGTTGACCCCCCAGGATAGGAAATAAATCTTGTTTACACGATAGAAGTTTTTGGGTCCATAGTGTTGAAACTTTGTATGTAGGTAGTTTCGTATGATATCTTGGATGGTATTTATTTCGACATAAATTGGTTGGAGGAAATACATATTGTTTACACGATAGAGGGCGAAATTTTTGTTTTTTTGATTCAGAAAAAAAATCATAATTTAATGAATATATTTTTTAAACTGGATACGTTATGAAACCTGCTCTTCTAATGCAGCTCGCTGCGATAGAGTTTTCATTAATATTTCCATCGAAATGTTCCTCCGTCAATACAATATTGAACCAAATATGGACAATATTATTGTCAATATTTGGTTCAATATCGAGGTGGGACTCGAACCCACAATCCTCGGTTAACAAACGGTATAAGGCGGTTCACCTTACCGCTGGTCTACCGAGGCCTCAAACAATATTATTGATCGTTTAGAGAACCATTTATGTTGCCTGGTTTATAATAAACCACGATTACGAATATTGTTTTACTCACGTTCGAAAGACGTTCGGCATTGCGACGGAAATTAGTAATTCCGATATCAAAGGTCGTATGAGATAATTATTCGTCGAACGTACTGTTTTTCCTGTTTTGAGGCACGCGGCGTATCGCATCAGTGTCATCAATGGTGGTCGAAGAGTCCTTGGAACTTGCTCTCAATTCTCAATTACCAACCGCTTGATCCTCTATTTTAACCGATTTAAAAAAAGGAGAAGGTTCTATGTTCGTGTATATGTATTTTTAAGTCGTATACTACCCGAAAATACAAACTATTGCTGTATATCGAAGGATAACAGTCATGTGTGGGAGTAGTGTTTTTATCCGTTTTAGACCTTCTACACCACGATTTTCGAAAAATTTACATATATATATATATATATATATATATATATATATATATATATATATATATATATATATATATATATATATATATATATATATATATAAATTTTTCGAAAATTGTGGTGTAGAAGGTCTAAAACGGATAAAATATATATATATATATATATATATATATATATATATATATATATATATATATATATATATATCAAATCAATTCAAATTACATGAGTAAACCTAAAATACCCTTGTCACAAAAAACAAAGGTACTAGTATTTGAAACAAAATCCATTTCTTAATCTATCTTAAATCTAGGAAAATGATCTTCTGAACAATTTTGCAATCATATATCAATATACAGTTTGTCACCTAAACTAGAAGTTTGTGTGTGAACAAACTTCCCAGATTAAAATAACTCATGTAATATGGCGTTAGCACTAGCTGATACCTGAATATATAATGCTCAACAAAACTAAATAATTTAAAACTATACAATAATTATTATCACCATTGAACTGAAACATAATCCCAATGCAGAGGGGAATCGAGACCAATGGACTACACAGATATCCACAAACATTCACTACTACACATTCAAAAAAATTTCAAAAAATCATCACCCTTTGTATTGATATATTTTTTGACGTCAATTTTAAATAGTCTCTGAGAAGTCAACTGAATCGTCACCCTGGGCAATGCGTTATAAAACTTTGGAGCATAATACAATATAGTTTTTTGAGTAAAATTCTTCGTAAATGAAGGGATTTCGGGGTAATCAGCTTACCTAGTTTCATAGCAACACCTTTTGTTAACGTTTCGTTTCCTAATCCATAATATTGACTGACACATGTACATTTTCCTAACAGTTAGGACATTTGCCTCATCATACAACGCAGAGGTAGAGTGTAAACGGTTTTTTTCAGAACCACCCTGAGGATACTATTCTGTGCTTTTACTACAGGATCTAAAGCATTTTTATAGCACCCACCCCAAATAACAATACAATATCTCAAAATTGACTCGACAAGAGCATTATAAACCCCGAGTAAATACTTTTTTGTCAAAATGTCCCTCAATCTATAAAATTTGTAATCTAGTACTCTGAGTCTCTTTGCCAAGCCATTTACATGTTTATCCCACTTCAAGTGCTGATCAAGTTCCACCCCGAGATATCGTATAGCATCGGTCTTCTGGATGTAGCCACATGAACAATCAGCAAAGCTCTTGCAAGCTGCATCATGAACCCTCAGAATATCGAAGCCCGGATGATCCGCCATCGTTGCTGAGAAAGTTACAAACTTTAATTTTAGCATATTTAAGCTGAGAATATATATATATATATATATATATATATATATATATATATATATATATTATATATATATATATATATATATATATATATATATATATATATATATATATATATATATATATATATATATATATAAATATTTCCCGGTGAGTATTGGCATCTTCAGCGAATCCCATCATCAAACCAAATGAGCTAAAATTTGATACCTGAGATTGTTTCGTGCAGAACGAAACTATTTAGTTAGAGGGTTGAAGTTTGGTACGTAGGTACATTGAATTTATATTGAATTAAGATCCTTTGTTGGTTTTCAACTCTTTTTGATGCACTTCGCGAATTTTTTAGTCGTATTTCATCTCATAAAATACATAGGTAACTATTGCAGTGTATCGAAGGAAAGCAGTCAGATGCGGAAATTTCTATCCCTTTTAGACCTCCTGAACCACGATTATCGAAAAAATTTTCATGTCTGGGATTGTTTTCGTTGACGAACGAAATTTGGTTAAATTTTCCAACTGCTGCCATTTTTACTTAGATATTACTTTTTTCGTGGTTTTGAGAAACTGCCGAACTCCACAGCTTGTGCAGATTGAATCAGAGGGTTGAAGTTTGGTACGAACATCGATTTTATTTTGACTTGAAATTCTTTTCTGGTTTCAACTCTTTTTCTCAACCGCGCTGCGTTTCGTGGTGGCTGTTCGTTCGAATTGTATCTCGATCTGCCATCAGTACGCATTGCACTTCGCGAATTTTTTTTACAATAGAAGGTTGAAATTTGGTATGTGGATTATGTTGATGTTGAGGTACGTTGCTTCGTTAGTTTCAACGTTTTTCAAGCCAATTCGATATATTTAAGCGTAATGATTCTTCAAAATATAATTCAATCCGTTGGAATCGCATCTCGACACGATGCCAAAAATAAGACCTTAGTGATGGAACTCTGCTGCTCACCAGATTTTTAAATTTTTTTCGTCGTTATTTTCGACAATAATGAACCAAGTTAACAAAATCATTTTGCTTTCGAGATGGTCCCTCAGTCAGTCCTAATATCACCACGATGATGGATATGATGATGAAATCTTAGGGAAATCGAGGGAAATCCCAAAACATTATATCAGGTGCGCGATCTGCTCCTCTCGTTACATAATGACTTATAGCTCCACTATAATACGGCACTATGATTGTATTATAATAATTACAATTATATTCCGTTATTAATTAAGCTGTCTATAGTGCTAAGTATAATTTATTGTGTTTCGGGATTGGCACCGACAAACAGATCTAGGTAGCGCATACGGAGATGGCATATTGCCATAAGCATTCAGCCTTTCAATTATTATCGGTCTATTATTGCTACACAATCGATGACCGTACTTTTGAAAAAATAACAGAATTTAAAGACTTTGGCATCATTTTCGATGGAAAGTTCATATTAATGAACCGTGTTAAATCCATTAACGCTAACGGTTACAAAATTCGGTATTTCATGAGTAAAAATTCGAAATGGTTCGCAGAATTCAGCACATATCTCCGTCTTGTTCAGGTTCTTGTGAGGTCGAGGTTTGAATATAGCTGCATCGTATAGAGTCATTGCTATAAACATACAAATCCTATATTTCTAATGTATATTAGCTTCAAATGCGACGGCATCGGTTCAGTTCAAGGCACTTCATATGTTGCAATCAAGGTTTCAAATTGTCTCCTCAGATAAACGGCTTTGTCTTCTTTTGTGACAAAAATTTTAAACTCACAAATCTCGATATCAGCTTTCGTGTTCCTAGACCGATTGCGCAAAGCAATAATATGTTCTATCTATCAGTGTCTCAAGAAGTAGTCTCATAAGTTTCTTAATCATGCTTAGAATGCGTCGAGATTACATGTAAATCCAGGAAACTGAACGTATGTCTTTATTTGAATATCTAGAGATTCGACATTTCAATCGAAGAAACTGTATGTACGTCTTTATCATAATGTGTAGAGATTACAAAGTCAATCCAGGAAAATTTACGTATGTCTTTATGGAATGTGTCGACATTATATTTCAATCCAGGAAACTTTATGTATGTCTTTATTAGAATGGGTAGAGCTTACAATGTCAATCCAGGAAATTGTAGGTTTGTCTTCATCATAATGTGTAGAGATTACATTTCAATCCAGGAAATTGTAGGTGTGTCTTTATTATAATGTGTAGAGATTACATTTCAATCGAGGAAACTGTATGTATGTCTTTATTAGAATGGGTAGAGATTACAATGTCAATTCAGGAAACTGTACGTCTTCATTTGAATGTGTAGATATTACATGTCAATCCAGGAAACTGTACGTATGTCTTTATGGAATGTGTCGAGATTACATGTAAATCCAGGAAATTGTAGGTATGTCTTTATTAAAATGGGTAGAGCTCACAATGTCAATCCAGGAAATTGTAGGTTTGTCTTTATCATAATGTGAACAGATTACATTTCAATCCAGGAAACTGTACGTATGTCTTCTTTAGAATCTGTAGAGATTACATGTAAATCTAGGAAATTGAAGGTGTGTCTTTATTATAATGTGTAGATATTACATTTCAATCGAGGCAACTGTATGTATATCCTCATTAGAATTGGTAGAGATTACAATGTCAATCCAGGAAACTGTACGTATGTCTCTATCAGAATGTGTATTGTCTTTATGTTTACGTAATCCAATAGTGCATTTCAAAATTCACTAGTCAATTCATTATTGCATGTACTATGCTGTTTCGTGATTGTTTTAGTAATTTTCTTAAGAAATTTTACAATTTTATAAATGCTTTTTTGCCGAATATATGAAATAATTATGTTACCTGAGATGAAATTTTATTGAAAAATGTTGACGTTTCAAAAATATTAAGTTTCTAGTAGAGAGTTTATGGAAAAATAATTTGTCTGGAGTGGCGGCAAGTCAACGGCGTATTCGTCTCTCAAAAATATATGTTTAGTGAGTTCAGTCAATCTCTTTATAAAGTTGAGTTTTCACTTTTAAGTTTATGGATGGAGTATTGAGAAATAGCACGATCAACACTTGTATAATCTGCTCTGAAAACTCTAGATTCTTAACAAGCAGCAAATATGATATAGGTCTTGCTCGGAATCTGAAGAAACATTTTTAAATGAACAGAATGAAGAAGCACTTGGGAGCACTTTCAATATTATATCCACAATTCTACTTATGTCTCAGGTTGTTAGCATATTCTATTAATTTAAAAAAATGATTGAGTATTGAAATACTAAAATTAAAAACAGTTAACTCCTTGAATGTCTAATTGATTTCCATTGTTACTTGGGTGTATATGTTCATTATCAAATAACTGGTTTATCTGATTATTGTTTAAATTTCATTTCATGAACATAAAGAAACAGGAAACAAAAAGTATACGTCGCTACATAAATTATCCATGCTCATAGAAACAATTTGACCATTTGAAACGAGCAGGTAGACTTTATACTTTACCTACTTTATTGAACGCCATAATTACGTGAGTGGAAGTTCATCATTTTTATTACTTTTAGTTTTGTACTACCCATAATAATGGACAGACAACTCGTAAACATACGTAATAGTGAAACTTGAGCACAGTGAGTTTTTACTTTCAGTT
Organism: Cynegetis impunctata; assembly: GCA_030704885.1. Lineage (NCBI taxonomy): Eukaryota > Metazoa > Arthropoda > Insecta > Coleoptera > Coccinellidae > Cynegetis > Cynegetis impunctata. The sequence goes on along the minus strand of JARQZK010002898.1, from coordinate 1,107,419 downwards.
TCATAGTTGTCTGTTCCTAATCGGACGAATATTTAATCCATCGAAGTTTTTATCAGACCATTACCTTATCTTCAAACCATTCCGATATAACTCTCGATTTAGAATTGAGACAACTATAAAAGTTTTTCACCGTTCCTCAGAGAATAAAAGCTTCATAATATCATGTTCCCGATAGCTCAACTTTCATTCACTGCTTCAAATCAATGAGAAATTTTATTGCACTGGCTGGAGAACACCTATAGACGCGTGCGATATAGGCACACGGCAAGGGCACACCCCGCGCCCGCCGCCCGCTGCCAACATATAGAAACGATAGAATATACAACTAATTAAGTTGTATGCAAAATTATTCTTTTCGTAGAAAACGGGAAAAACTGTAGTAGTAGTGCTAAAAACTATTGTGTATAACGATCAGAAATTAATTTATCATGACCGCCTGTGTGATCCAAGCGAAACAACTTCTACCATTGTGTTTTAATCTGAATTGATACACCTTATTTACATTTTGCTCTACGTTACCAACAGTTGGTTGCAGTTCATTCGAAATTGTGTAATACTCCAGAAATTATCGGAAAATATATTGATGCTCCTTATTATTATCTTCCACTTTAAGTTATATTGCGAGATATCGGCCACCAGTAGTACACAATGTTATATGTTTATTTTTCTACTCGATTTAATCACACAAAAATATATTTTTCGGATTTTCTGTACTGAAATGATATGTATGTATTATACATATAAACCTTCCTCTGGAATCACGCAATCTATTGCTGAAAACTGCATTAAAATCTGTTGGGTAGTTTAAAAGACCTAAGCGAATGAGAAAAACGAAAATTATCAGCGAGATAGCTGATTCTGAGCCAAATTTAGCGTAGGCTATGGATCCTATGAACGCCTATCAATATTCGGGTACCGTCGTTCAGAAAACAACATTCGAAATTATTTTAAATACAGAAAAAACGCTCACTTGTAACCTGTCAAAATGTTCAGAAGCGTGGATTTTCCAGCTCCCGATGGTCCCATAATGGCTGTAAGTTCCCCGGACCGAAAATGTCCTCCAATATCCTTGAGAATGACTTTTGGCTCTGAAAGAGATCAAAAGATGTAATTATTCCCGTTAAATCAAAAACCTGAAGTAAACTCAAAAAAAAAAAATATATATATATATATATATATATATATATATATATATATATATATATATATATATATATATATATATATATTTAACCCCATTAAAACAATTAACACTTTGTTTGCACACAGCAATAATGTTCAGGTCAGCATATCGAAAAGATATATAATTAGCTTCGCAGCTTCGTTCCTCGTTTTCTAAGAGTTTCGCGCGAGACAACAAAACAAGTCTTGGTCCTGTCTTGGTCTTGACATGAAGAATAAGACCAATACCAAGTCTGACCAGTATTGGTCTTTGTCCTGCGAAGCTCTTTCCATAACATAAGAGCATAAGTTTCGTCTCACATAAGTGTATTAAGATTTATAATTAAGCCATTAGTGTTATTTTCTCGTTCCCTTAGTATTTTATTAATAATTTATTTATATTGTCAAAGTATAAACAATAAACAAATAAACCAAGTTATATCTCCACGAATTTTAATTGAAAAGTCAATAGTGATGAAAGTGCCTCAAGGGCCTCAAGCCTAAAGAGCTATAAGCCTAGGTTCTATTGTACAGTTTATAAACCTATATTTTGTATGGAAATGTGGTGTGACGTGTTTTTATTTCTAGGTATTACATTGTTTAGTTTGTATATTTTTTGATTGATGTGTTTTTATTTTTATGTTTTATATTGTTGAGTTCCTATATTTTTCGCTTTGTCAATAAAGTGTATAATTTTAAGACAATAAGTTTGCTTCAAGAAATATAAATCAGAGCTACGAAGCAAAATAGTTAATGTCAAAAAAACCTGAACGGGTGCCAATCCAGTAGGATATAGATATATATATATATATATATATATATATATATATATATATATATATATATATATATGTGATTTAAATTCCCACAATATTTTTTTAAATCACGTCAAATCACCAATTGATTATTCACTCTAAATTGCTAAGCATTATTTTCCGGATGAAAATATATTTTTCATTATGTGAATAAATTCCTTATTCTCAACTGTTCGCTAAAACAACAATAACCTTCGTTATAACTTGTTCGTGAAAAAAATTCCATACAATTTAAAATGGAAACATATTTACCACATTAGCATTTTGTATCATTAAAATTGTCATATTCAAGGAGGACGTACTCAAGAGCTGACAAGTGAAATAATGACATTCGAAAAATATTTATGTACAGGATTCTTCCTGTATCTCGACAACCCGTTATCTGATTCTTTATCGAAGGGCAAGGATGACATTTTACGTACCGAAAAATAGAAATCATTTTAGTAAAGTTTTATACATTCTTCATTATTGAAGTACTCGATAATATTTCGAAAGGTTAAATTTCTGATAAATATAATTAAAATAATACACAAGCAATTGTTCAAAATATTTTCCAATATAACAGTTTCTGGGATGAAGGTTCATAAAAATACTCCGGAGAAATAACAAAAATAATAAAATGGATAAAATGACACTATACTTGAGCATACATGACTTTATTGAGAATTTTGGTATTGATTGGACACAACTTTATCTACTGAATACAATATGTAAGAGAGCTAGGGAGCTACCAGTGTAATCAGAAAAAATCTCCTTAGCTCACAATCTACAACCGGTGTAACAAAGAACCTAAGTGACAGATTTGTGTCTGTATTGTGGGTTCCAAATATTAGTTGATCTGAATGTATAACATTTGATTCGAAAGATGTTTGTCAAATATACAACCAACAACGAGCAGCTCCAACTTAATACAGTTTGAGAAAACATCAAATCATGTGATACCCGATTTTTTTCACACGTTAGGAATGGGGTACTCTGGTCAAGTTTTCGACCTTGGGGCCCCTACGGAACTCAGTTTTCAAGACCAAATTTTTTGGTAGGGTCTTTTGTCAGTTTTCGGTCATTTTGACCATGAATAAGTGGTTTTTCGACCATGGTCATTCATACCTTTTTTGAAAGGGAGTTTTCATCACTCCTGGACTTATTTTATACTAAAATTCATTTGTACAATTTATTAATTCTATTCATTATTTTTCTGAAATTTATTTTATTATTTACTGAAAAAATCCGATTTTAAGGGGGGTAGGTGGTTTTGATCACTCCTCATAATCTTGTTTTTTACAGGCTCAGAGGCAAGTTTGGCTATTTCGAATATGCCTCCTTCTCATCGCCCAATCCCTCTCACCCACAAGGTATCCCGGAAACTATTAGGTCTATGGAGACAAATAAAAACAATATTCAGAAAAATCTATTTCGTTCAAAAAAGGTGTGCATGGACTTGTCTAAAAAGCACTCCTTGATGGTCAAAGAGGGCCGAAAAATTAAAAACGTTCCAAAAATTGCAGCTTTTGGGCTAGGAAACTAAGTTTCGGTGGATCCGAGATCATAAACTTGATTAGAGTACTCCCATGTTATCCCGAACATTGTTTGAAAAAATCGCTACTACCTGATTTCATGTACCTACGTGATATCGATTTTGGATTACAATTTTATAGTATTAACTCTACTACTGTACCAAATGTAATTCTCTCAAAATGTGGGCCAGAGGGATGAAAAATTTTACAAGGAAATCATGAAAAAAAAATTTATCAAGTATTGAAAATCTATTCAAATTTCAGTACACAAACAAAAATGGCCAAAAACACAATATATCCCATGGAATGGACATTTGATCGGATTATAAAACATTATCGAAAATTGTAAACGATTGGATAGTACGAGGATGTATTGATATCTAGTTAGCCTAGACCAGTTCCCTGCATAAACAAAATATTGCGTTACCATAGCAACGAACAATAACTTATTAGAAGTGTCAGTGTAAAGTTTCACGTCAAAAAAGTAAACCAGAGTTACGCAATAAATTTAAAGAAAAAATATGTCCACCGAAATTGTGAAAATCGAAAAATTGGAGTATCGAGCCATCATCAAGTACCTGTATTTAAAAGGACTAAGAAGTAAGCAGATTTACGAAGATATGCTTAATACCCTTGGTGCTCAAAGTCCTTCGTATGCGACCCTGAAAAATTGGACTGCAAGCTTCAAAAGAGGTAAATTTTCCATTGAAGATAATGACCGATCTGAAGGCCACTTTCTGTGTCAGTCCCCGAAAATATCGATGCAGTTCATGACATGATTTTAACAGACCGTCGAATTGGGCTAAAGCGGATATCTGAAGCACTGAATATATCATACGAACGCGTTCATCAAATAGTTCACGTCAATTTGGACATGAGAAAAATTGCTGCAAAATGGATTCCCAAATGTTTGAATGTTGACCAAAACCGTGCAAGGGTAGTAGCATCGCGTTCGATCTGTGCTCGATTTGAAAACGATGTAGACTTCTTAAACCGAATTGTTACTATGGATGAAACTTGGGTACATTTCTACGATCCAGAAACAAAGCAACAATCGATGGAATGGCGACACTCCGGTTCTCCCAGACCTAAGAAGTTTCGTGTCCGAAAATCTGGTGGAAAAGTTCTTGCTTCAGTTTTTTGGGATTGCCATCGAGTAATCATAATTGATTTTTTGAATAAGGGTAGAACAATAATTGGAGATTACTATTCGGCATTACTGACCACTCTACGGGAAAAAATTAGAGAGAAAAGACGCGGGAAGCTATTCAAAGGTGCTTTGTTTTTGCAGGACAACGCCCCTGCACACAAATCTCATGTTGCCATGCAAAAAATCACGATTTTTCTTCCAACGAGGAGGTAATAAAAGCTGTGGAGGTCTTGTTTGCTGAGCAAGAAGAAACATTTTATTTGGAAAGTCTAGAGACGTTGCAGGTTCGCTGTAATAAATGTATACAATTAAGAGGAAAATATGTTGAGTAATAAAATATTTTGACGTTGAAATTTTGTTTGGTTCTATAGTAGGCTAAGAATTTTTCAATATATCCTCGTAAGAAATTGAAAACTTATTGTTATATTCTTCAGTAGCTTCTGATTATAAACTTTACAAAAATATCGACCTCAATCAATGGATATCTATAGTGAAAATATTTAGTACCCGTGTATGATAAAGTGCTATAAACTATGGAATAGTCAAGGCCAACATCACGAATATGATTGGTCAAAAAGCAAAGTACACCTCGATAAACGATAACAAATATCCACTCATTCCAGTTTGAATCACGAAAACGAATTACACAAACATCAATATCAAGAAAATTATAGAAATAGTCTCGACACGCTCATCACCGATAAGTGCCTAAAGATTTTTCTTATCAATCTCATGAGTGAATAAAGGAATAGAACAGTTGTTACAACATTGTCAATGTGCAATGCGGAACAACAAACTGAATTTTATCAATTATCTACACGGCGACAATATTTTTCAATAATATATGCAAAATACTGAAATAACAAAAGAAAGCAATTTTCAATCGGTTTAATATAATTCATAATCTGATTTTAAACGACATAAACTACTAGATTTCAAATTGACTGTTTTTTAATGGGTGATATTAGGAATCCCGAATTTCGTCCCAAACTTCATTTATTTTTAGTGATTCTTCGGTATCACAGTAATATAAATGTTGATACAATTGCGAGGAAATATAAACACTCACATCGTCGAGTTTAACGATATGAATAAAAAATGTTTGAGTGAAAACTATTACATGTTACATTAGTGATGTAAGTTGATAATTGAATATCTTGCTATGAATCGCACACAAAAATTAATTTCATTCATGAAAATCATCGAGAAAACTTCCCAAATAACTGAAAATTCTGGGGACAGGGGCACTCATATATCCTGCCTATTCGATGATTTTGAATTACTAAATTAGTTTGCTCAAATTCTTTTATATTCAGTTCTTCAGAAGGGTTAAAAGTATCGACGATTGTGTGCTAATTCAAAATGATCTGAACAGACTTCAGGATTACTGTCGAGCACGATACCTAGTTTCGAAAAGTGCCATAAAATTACATTCACTCGAAATCGTCAACCTATACAATTTCAATACACCATTAATAATGATCTTCTCCATGAAGTTGATAATATCAGAGACTTAGGTGTCCTGTTCGACAGCAAACTTCTATTTGATTTACACATTGAAAAAATTATTACAAACTCCAACCGGATGCTAGGTTTCATCATCCGCCAGGGCAGACTCTTCGAGGGCAATAAAACATTTTAAACTCTTTATTATTCTTTTGTTTATAGTAGATTAAATTTCGCATCCACCATCTGGAATCCACAATATAACTGCTACATACATAGACTGGAACAAATTCAAAAAAGATTTCTCAGGTTTTTAGCTTATAAGAATAATATCACTGTAATCAATCATGATTATTCACTTTTGAGGGAAGCTTTCGGACTTGTGAGCCTTTCGGACTTGTGAGCCTTTCGGACCGGCGGAGGATAACAGACGTTTTGTTATTGTTCAAGGTTGTTAATAACATGTTATCGGTACCAAGAATTTTAGAGATGATACCATTTAGGACTCCAGATTTGAGGCTACGTAATAATAACCTATTTTATATTCCATGTAGACGTACAAACTGTTCTCATAATTCTCCTCTTCACCAAATGATGGATTGTTACATGACATTCTTTTTTGGTGTAGATCTTTTTAATACCACATACTTGTCGCTCAAACGATCGCTGAAGAAGGGTTCTTCATAATAAGGATAAAATTAATATATGTATATGTTATAAATTATATTCATGATAAAGGGTTTTTCTTTTTTGTTATATGTATTATGTATGTGCTTATATGTTATACCAATTTTGATTTGAATTGCATGATGTATTTTTCTTGTTAATAAGCGAATACTCTATTTGGGTTAATACCTGTTTGTGTTCCTGATTATCTTAAATAAATTCAATCAATTAATCGTATATTATTACTGGTAGCTTCTATTACACAATATTAAATTATTCGATCTCTTCTTGAAACTAAAAACGCAGCAAAACTCTGTCACTAAGGCCGCATTTCCCCTCATTTTTATTATTTTTTATATACAAAGTCTTAACCACTTAGGTTAAGTTGGAGAGACTTTGGAGATATGAAAAACCTGGAAAACAATTAAGATTTGAAATGTGTACATGCAAATGGACGTGATTTACTAATACTGGTGTTACCACCAAACAGAACTTTTATGATATTAACTCAATCCACTTACGAAATTTCAACCACATAGCTGAAACCTGGAGAAGCGCAAAACCTCTAATCAACGAAAAAACATGAAAGCGGTTGAGAAAAATAGTTGAAACCACCAAGGCACTTTCTTAACATCAACTCAATCCAATACGAAATTACAACTATTTAAGTCAATCTGGAGGAGCTTCAGAGAAGTGCAAATCCTCTAAATCCACGGGAAAGCATGAAATCTCCACATTAATGTGGCAGCGGTTAAGAAAAATAATAGTTGAAAGAACCAAGGCACTTTCTATTCATCAACTGAATCCACGTACGAAATTTCAACCCTTTAAGTCCATCTGGAGGTGCTATGGAGGTGCCTCAAAACCACATACATAAAAATAACGACAGCTAAAGAATAAAGTATATACCACCAAAACGCAATTCCCTCACATCAACTTAATCGACGTATATATTTTTAAGCCTCAAACTCAATTTGGAGATGGTTGAGGGAAGAGAAGGTTCTTCAAAATTTAGTATTTCTTGAATCCATACTCTTGAAAAAGCTTTTCACCAGTGGTTCTCAAACTGAGGGTAATTAAGTCGTATTCTTCGCGTGAAATGCATACGGCGTCGAGAAGAGATTCCAACGAATCGAATAATATTTTGAAAAATCACGTTCAAACAGCAAACCGAATCAAAAAGTAGAAAATAATTTATTTCATAAAAAAAATTGCGAAGTGCATTGTGGATGAGGAAAAAAAATGAATCCAAAGTACGAACGGTTCTCAACATCAACTCAATCGACGTATCAAATTTCAAGCCTTTATTGTAAAATAAAATTCGCAAAATGCATCGTTTACTGATAGCGAAGCAGGTGGAGATGCGATTTGAAGGGAATAGTCCCAGCGCGGAGGAATGGTTGAAAATACTCTAAGGCACTTCATCAACATTAACATAGTACCCTGAGGCACTTCCTCAACATGCTTTTCAAAAACCACGAAAAAACAACAAATATCTACATAAAAATGACGGCGGTTGGAAAAATGTTTCCTAATTTATTTTTATACTTTCGTTTTGCAATGGAAACAACCCCAGGTACCATATATAATATATATATATATATATATATATATATATATATATATATATATATATATATATATATATATATATATATAATTATTTATTCGAATTCTTGTTGCCTGTGAACTATTTCTAATCTCTTGATAATTATTAGCAATAACAGGCTTGTTGAATCTTAAAAAACTCGATTTTATTAAAAAGTTGACGTTTCGCCACGACATTCGAGGCTTTATCCAAAATCGAGTTTTTTAAGATTCAACAAGCCTGTTATTGCTAATAATTATCAAGAGATTATATATATATATATATATATATATATACATATATACATATATATATATATATATATATATATATATATATATATATATATATATATATATATATATATATATATATATATATATATATATATATATATATATATATATATATGTATATATATATATATATATATATATATATATATATATATAATCATCTCTGTATCCGTAGTTGAACCGATGAGCACATTCCAACATCCGCCTTCGTCGCTGAAATGGAGATAAATCGATGTTTAATAATACTCACTCAAGGTATTCAACATTTGTTTTTTATAGGAACACTGGTAGGAACAGTTATTTCAAGTTTATTGGCAGTCTGAATTCATCTCTATTACAAATTGAAGATGCTTATATTCGTCGAATGTCTTCAGCTATACAAGTGTTTCTTTTTTATTAAGTTCAAAAATTGAATCTGGGGAAATTTTTCACCAAATAACCACTATATTTGAAAAACAGAATCGCACCGAAAAATATCGGTGAGCATGAGCACCCACGATTAATGTTACAATTTTTGTTTTTTTGTATATTGTGCAATATGTTGTTCCGCTGATCTAGTTTGATTTGATTTATATCACGTAATATGTGATGTATGTCATGCGATAAATAAATTAACTAATTAACAAAATTAATTAATAAAATATGTTTTTTTGATTTCTTTATTTTTTCAAAATTTTTCAAATATTTTTTTGGCGGTTGGGTATCTACTAATATCTAACCCGATATATGGGTGATAGTCTCAGGAAGGTTGGGAACCGCTGCCCCTCGCGGCTGCATTTCGAATATGTAAATTGCGATTCAATATTACTGTCCGAAATGTTAGAAAGCCTACATGTATGAATGAGGTCGACGAACTGCCACTCAGATCGGGTTTGCGTGACATATTCATAACTTGATTGTGTATAGATAACGAATGGAATCGAATCATCGAATTTCCTTTGTTTACGAACAAAGAAGAACTTACGCAAATGCTTGAATCTTTTGAATTGTGCTCCTCTTCTTCGTAGATGAACCGAAAATTTTCAACATATTGTGTCCGTAACTGCTTCGACAATTCTATTGTTCTACGTGACACCGAATGGTCGATGTAGTACGCCAAATAACAACAATTATTTGAATTAAATCGTTGCTTTATTGGGACCATAGTAGAAGAGTCTTATCCGGAGGATATCCAATGAAGCCGCCCACAAGTTATAACGGCTTTCGATTCGTTTATCCACTCTTATCATATAATTAGCCAAGTTGAATCGAAATCAACATTTTTTGCATTACATGATTGATTAATCATGTAATATTTAGTGGCTCCGTAGTTCAGTGGTCAGTGCTTTGGGCTACTGAATAGAAGGTCGGTGGATCGAATCCCGGCCGAACCAACGAATTTATGCGGAGCCACCTCTCGGAAGGCAATGGCAAACCACCGAGAAGTATTCTGCCTAGTAAAGCCTCTCTGTAAAGACGTTCGGAACCATCGTAAAACTGTAGGTCCCTTCTATTCGAGCATCGCTGTATCACGCACAGCACGAATAGTTGTAGAGAGGTTGCCTACGTCCGAAACCGGGTACGGCACCACAAGAAGATGTAATGTTTCCATACTACGACTACAATAATTGGTGTTTCCTAACTATTTTTAGACGCATCTTCCCATAAAATACATACAATTGCAGTATATTAAAGCAAAGCAGTCAGGCGCGGGAATAAGTTTTTCATCTGTTTCTCGAAAAACTTTTCATGTCTGATGTTCTTTTCCAGGTACATATTGGCATTTCCAGCAGCTTCCATCGAGTCAAATGAGCTGAAATTTGGGTAAATTAGTGCAACCAACGCTATTTTCACGTAGATATTCCTAATTTTCATATAAATATCCCTCCCGGTATATATTGATATCTCTAGCGATTCGCATAACACCAAATGAGTTAAAATTCAGTATATGAAGTGGTTTCCGAGGCAAAACGAAACTATCAAAATTTGGTTAAATTTTTCAAACCGCCGCCATTTTTACTTAGATATTTTTTGTTTCTTCTTGGGTTTTGAAACTCCACAGCTTCTGCAGATTGAGTTTATGATGTTGACTTATGATCCTTTGTGAGTTTTAACTTTTTTTCTCAACCGTGCTGCATTTCGTAGTGACTATTCTGTCGAATTGCATCTCGATCTATTTCGCCGCCATTTTCACGTAGATATTTCTTGGTTTTTTAGTCGTTTTTGAAAATTTCCACAGATTCTGCAGATTGAGTAAGAGGGTTCAAACTACGTAGGTAGATTGAGTTAATGTTGCGGAACTGCCGTTTGGTAGTTTCAACTATTTTCCTTTGTCGCGCTGCACTTCGCGGGGACTACTCCGTTCAAATCGCATGCCGAACTGGTTCGCTATCAGTACACGATGCACTTCGCGAATTATATTTCACAATAGAGGGTTGAAATTTGGTACGTGGATTGAGTTGATGTTGAGGTATATAAATCATTTTCTACTTTTCAATTCGGTTTGCCATTCAATCGTGATTTTCCAAAATACAATTCAATTGGTTAAAATCGTATCTCGACGCGATGCATTTCGAACAAAAATACAACCTAAGTGATGGAGCTTTGCTGCTCACGAGTTTTGATTATACAATAAGAAAATATATGCCTTTCGCGTCTAATGTCCCATGAATAATTGCAAAAATTCTAGAGAGAATAACTTGCAATTGGTATTCATTTAAACGTATCCCACTCGTCGTCTAGGTACCGAAGAACGATTTCCCGCCCAATTATTATCGTGATACGCGTCAGTACGTTCAGAGCAATGAGGCAAAGCATGGCGCTGCATGATAATTGTATTTTGACGTTATTTATTTACCAAAATAACTATTGTATCTAGTGCAGATTGCTTCTGTTATGGGCACGGTAAGTATAAATTGATGTTTTAGTGCAATTTTAATGACCTAATTAAATTGTTCTTTGCAAAAATTAGTAATATGTGACATATGCGTCCCACTAGAATGCTCTCATGGGTCATATTAATCCCTCTAGACTTCTATTTATCTAGGAAAAAGGTGACAGAAAAAGAGTTGCAGCGCATAGCTGAAAATTTGTGGGATGAGTCTGAGTCTGAAGAAGATCGATTCCAAGGAAGTGGTTCCGAATACAACCCATCCGCAGGAGAAACCTTCGAATCAGAAGCAGGTGTTGTCAATACATGTATATTATATCAGGAAATCTATCATAAAAAATTTTCACTTCTCCAATTTATTGTTCCATTAGCCGAACAACTTATTAGCAGGGAAGACAAATTGCATCTATAAAACGACGCCGACTGTATGGTAGACAATCTCAAAGTTCCTCATCTTCAGAAAATGTTGGTGAACATCTACCAATAGAAGGAGAAATACGCCGGAGGTGCCATAGTTACCACAAAAAGAAAAAAGAAAAGCGAAACAAAATCCTTTGTTCGCATTGCAATGTAGTCTTAGCTATGCAAATTCTTTTAGACCTTCCATAATTAAACTTTTTTCATTATATAATATAGTATAATAACCTTTTGTTTGTAAAATTTATGGAATAAATGTTGATTACAGCTTTATTCTAGATACATTTTATTTTGATCTTTAGATGTCTAGTATTTATATCCCATTGAAAAACCCAGGAGGGACATATATGTCCCAAGGTCTACTTTGCGAAAAAATTGTTTTAAAATTCTAAAACTGGATTTAATGCCTTAGTATTAATCCCTTAACTGCTGTAAGCTCGAAAAAACCTGCCATTATAAAGAAAAAAAAGTCGACGCGAAAGGGTTAACAGTATTTCATATTCTAAATCTGTAACACAAAATAATAATTAAGTTAATATTATAATGGAACTTTTTTTTCATAACATTGTCAAGTGCCTAAGCTATACGAGAGTAAACTTGAAGGTTCCTAAGAAGTAAACAATATTGTGATTTGTGCTCACTGGGCAAGGGAAGTTTATTTTAAGGTAGCGCCAATAGCAGAAAACGAATTCGTAAGACACCTGTCGATCACGTGTTCAGCATTGATTACTTCGTTGGAATCTGCAAATCAACTCCATGCAAAAACTCTAGCAATAAAACAGTAATTATTTTATTTTATATCGATAGTATTCAGTTGCGACTGATCTATGAACGTCAAACTATTTCAGTTATAATTTCCCATGTAATCAATACAATTTCATAGAAACTGTCGGAAAATTATATTGAACGGCTTTGTACAGAATACTGATATCCCATTCATATGATTTTCTAGACGAGCCGCAGGCGAATGCTGTAAACACCCTACTCGTGGAAAACAACCATTTGCGTTCCATCAGAAAATAATCCATTTAATTCTCGTTCATGGAAAGTATTTAATAATATAAATTATCCATAATTCAACAATGAAACCCGTCTATTTTATCATAAACTTAAGTTTTTTTATGATACACAATAGATTTCAAAGAAAATTTAATACGGTATGATACGCATCCCGCAAAGTTTATTAATAAAAGACGGACTAAGGTATTTTTAAAAAAAAATTTGAAAGATTCATGGCCAATTATTAATTATTTATGTTAAATACATGGTGAAACTCATTCAAGGAATTTCAAAATTTTGAATATTAGGCAAAAACGGTGAAAAAGTAGTTTAATATACATAACATAAAAAACGTCGAAGGATGCAGCGCTTTCGAATCTCATAAAACTGAACTAGTAAGTCAACCTCCTTAAAATTACGGCTTGTTATGTTGCCCCCACTACCTCCCACAATAAGGAATTTCAAGGTGACGTATATATGCGGGAGTGTATCTAAATGGCCTGTACCAAGCTAGTTGGTTACGCTTGCTGCCTAGCTATCGGTCACAGGTTCAATCCCCGAGGTCGACTGGTCTGCCATGAGTTTTTCACATGGTGTAGGTAAGTAACTGCTTGCAACAAAAAAAGCGGAGGCTAGTCGCGTATTCATCCTCTGAGACCCAACTCACTTCCTCTCTTACATGAATTATCCAGATTCGCATATTCTTAATGCACTTGTACATAAAGGTGTATCCTCTAATCTGGCTGCAGGAGTTCGTCTCTAAACTCCAGCAGCCCGCCTGCCTGACACATACTTGAGAAAGGAATGAAACACTCATGGTCTCATGAATTTTGAGATTTAAAAGTATCGAAGTGGCTCAGGTGTACGTGTTCACATTAAAGTGTTATAGAGAAGTAATATGCATATTTAGAACTAAACTAATGAATTTTCTTTAAAAAAAATTTATTTATGAATTTGTATATCGTGAACTTTACTCTATTAATTCAGAATGTGCAATATATGTATTGATCTATTCTTAAAGAGCGCAAGCTTGCATAGAGCGCCCTGTATTTACCTACTAGGCTTATACTAGTAGAATATATTTATTAATAATTCAATGTTCAATGGTAACACTACTCAATACTAACAAAAATTGTTATACTTAATTACAACTTTTATAGATTTAATTGTAGCAAAATCTTCAATTATATCGCTAACGTCAATTTCAAAATTTCCTCTTTACAAATTTGGTGGGCGACTCTTGAGTGGTAGGGGGCCTATAGGCTGCAGCCTACTCTAGCTTATTGGTAAATCCGGCTCTGGCTCTGAACCTAGAAGCTCAACAAACAGAGAGATATTTATACGCGGTGGAGGGTCTGGTAAAGGGGCTAAATTTAATATCGAGTAAGTATGAGCTTAGAAGACCAAACAACCTAGAACGTATCCGGTTTCGGGCAAAGGCGGCCTCTCTACAACTATTCATGTTGTGCGTGAAACAGTGATACACGAATAGAAGAGACCTACAGTTTTGCGACGGTTCCGAACGTCTTCATAGAGAGGCTTTACAAGGCAGAATTCTTCTCGGTGGTTTTCCTTAGCCTTCCGAGGTGGCTCCTCAATAATTCGTTGATTCGGCCGGGATTCGATTCGCCGACCTTCTGACACTAAGATCCGGCTATACAAAACCACCATCCGACCTGCAATGACCTTTGTATCTTCAGTTTGGGGATACGCAGCTCATTGCCATATCAACAAGCTTCAGATCGTGCAGTACAAATCCCTGAGGATGGCCGTGGACGTTCCTTGGTACGTCCGAAACTCCCAGATTCACGGAGACTTGGAAATGCCGAGTGTAATCGAGTTCATCAGAGCGACAGCAATCAAAATGTATGCCGACTTGCCAACAAATCCGAACCCCCTTGTCACCAGACTTGGAGAATATGATGAAGAGAGACCGTGGAAACACAACAGACCCAGGATGATACTCCGAGAAGACCAAGATCAAGATTAAGATTTTAATTCCTGCCATTAGGACAGCGATTTCGAGTCAAAACTCACATGTAATATTTTTTTAGTTCATGACTGTGAAATCGGCCACGACTTAGGACACTTCTTGTCACTAATATGTGTCAGCATTAATTTGCTGGTTCGGCCGGGATTCGACACCGACCTTCTGTTCAGTAGCTTCACGCACTGACCACTGAACTACGGGGCCACCTTCTGATTCACCATACATATTTGGCGTTGGTTCCAAAAGATTAAATTATGTCCTTTCTGAACTACTACATTAATCAGAATCTATTATGTATGAATACGTTACAAGATTCTCACTCTAATTTTATACACTATAACATAGAACAAGAAATAGTAAGCAGCTTCCGCTTTACTTGTTGTAATGTGTTCGAAAAAGATAACGCAATCATTAAAATAATATCAATAATCAACTTTGAAAAGCACAACGGATGGAGAACTTGACCCTTTCTGCTTCAATACAGGACGTATATAGAGAAATATGTCAATAAACAAGATATATCGGAGCAAAATTATTTCTTATCTCACATGAACGTCAATATACATTTAGACATTAAATGACGCATTATGAAAACTAACATGACAAATTCCGAGACAAATTCAGTATTACACAATATTTTTAGCCAAATAGAAATACTTCATGAAAATATGACAATATCCTATCAATCCTATATAGTACATAGATTTGTGTCTTCGTTTTGTTTTGAAATTTTGTATTGAGCTGAACTTTAGAGAGAACAATTACTTTTAAATTGAATATTTAGGTCATATAATTCTTAAATAATACTATAGAGAGTGGCAATGCAGTTTTGTATCAGTAATTACGCCGTTTTGCAACATAGACATCATCTAGAAATAATTGATTAAAACGAATGAAAAGAAAACTAAACTATTGAAATCAGGATTTATTTATGACTTGCTGAGTAGATGAAAACAATTTAAAACAATGATCTCTTCATAGTCTAGTTGACAAGTGCTTTTTTGTTCAACTTTTTTCAGCATTATCGGAAAAATATGAGCAAAATGATTTTTTGCCAGCGAATTATTGTTCATCCATCTGCCAGTTAGTGCCTAAATGTTTTAATTTTTTAATTTTCGTATTTAATATGGTTAAACAATGTTTATTGTTGAAGTATTCTAAATGGGCGTGATTTGCACAAGCCGGATTAGCCGTTTTAGGCCGTGTTTTAACCCCTCTGAGAAAATATTGAATATTGTTCTTACAGTTCAAACTTTCTCTTAGAAAATTTTCTCCTCTTTCTGAATCTTTTTTTAGATATCAAAAAACCCCAATTAATTTTTGCGATATATGCAAAAAACAAACCCCCCTTTTTTTCTTTCAGTTTGTTTGTAACTTTTAAAATTTTCGCGAACAGAACTTTATTTTTTTCAAAACATATCTACATGATATTCCGAATCGAATGACACCTTGCTCATATGTTTCCGAGACTGCTGAAAAAAGTTGAAAAAAAGCACTTGTTGACTAGACTATTCAGAAGCAAAGTTTATTGAGAATTTAGTGTATATATATATATATATATATATATATATATATATATATATATATATATATATATATATATATATATATAAAATTATATATTTATATCTATATATATATATATATATATAATATATAAATATATATATATATATATATATATATAAATATATATATATATATATATAGGGTGTTTCTGAATTGATGCGAAAGATTTCAATGGGTGATTCTACAGCAAAAATTAAGGGGGGTCTTTCATATAACTTTTTGTTCAACACCCTTTTCCCTCCAAGTTACAGCCCTTTGAAATTAGGTGAAAAAAATTGTTTTTATTCAATACATCCACTTAGGAAAAAACTAGAGGAATGAAATTTGGCAGATAACTGCTGCTAATAAAATGGCAGTTTTTGAGTGTTTTTGTTACACTAAAATGTTAGCACAAGGGGCTGAAAAAAACAAGCCCTATAATATTTTGTATCAGAACTGTTTAATGCGCTTATACTTTCCTATTTAAAAAATATATTTGAAAAGACAGACTCAATCTGCAACTTTTTTTATATCCTGACTTTTCATCATAAAGTTGTTAGTTTGATCACAAAAAATAAAATAGTGCTCAGCCTCTTCCCATAAATTCACAGAGAGGTTATCATTTATTTAGAAAAAAACAAGTAAGCTGCTGTCAAATGAAGTCATATGACAAATAGTTTTATTGTCCTGATTTTTTCTAATTTCGAGACAGTTTTATATTGACTTCAAACATTTTTCACAACTAAATAAAACTTTATTGAAAGAATGGCATTTTTTTATTTAGTTGAAGAATATTGCAAATTAGAGCGGATTGAACAATAATTGTACTACTAATAATAATTAACAAATTATTTGACATTTGACAGCAGCTTACTTGTTTTTTTAAATAAATGATAACCTCTGTGAATTTATGGGAAAATAGTCTGAGCACTATTTTATTTTTTTGTGATCAAACTAACAACTTTATGATTAAAAGTCAAGACATAAAAAAGTTGCAGATCGAGTCTGTCTTTTCGAATATATAGGCGCATTAAAAAGTTCTGATGCAAAATATTATAGGGGTTGTTTTTTTCAGCCCCTTGTGATTAGATTTAAGGGTAACAAAAACACTCAAAAACTGCCATTTTATTAGCAGCAGTTATCTGCCACAAATTTTTCCAAAGTGGATGTATTGAATAAAAACAATTTTTTTCACCTAATTTCAAAGGGCTGTAACTTGGAGGGAAAAGGGTGTTGAACAAAAAGTTATATGAAAGATCCCCTTAATTTTTGCTAAAGAATAACCCATTGAAATCTTTCGCATCAATTTAGAAACACCCTATATATATATATATATATATATATATATATATATATATATATATATATATATATATATATATATATATATATATATATATATATATATATATATATATAGAAAGCTTCGTTCATTATTAATTCCGACCATAGTTTATCATCATAAGAATTGCTAATAAATTATTTGTAAAAATTACAATCAAGTTTCTGCTTCAAAATCATACATATTCTAGAATGAATCACCAATTCTAATTTCAATATTAAATTCGCGAGAATATTTCTATACTTAAAAGAAGAAAGATTACATAGTTTCTGATTCACACATTCAATTTATCCGTCTCTAAAACTCAGCAAGTCGCCCGCTTTGAAAGGATCGCCTTCGTTGCGCTTACATTAAGTTTCATCATGTTTAGACCTAGCTTTCATTCGCAAAGTGCCTAGAGTGTAACGAGCGTTCACAAACTCTGTTCCAATAACAACAAATTTTGACTAAGTGTTATTACACCGATACCATATATTTTTACTGCAAAATAAGGCATACCGAAAGATTGTTGAAATTCCTAGTAATTAAAAATTGCCGTTAAAATAAAGCACATATAGGCAAGAAACCTACAGGCCAATTAAAGTTTTTAAGCCAATTCAGAAGATTTCGTTTCGGTAAACAAGGTCTGCTTGCTATAAACTTCACGTCTATTCACAACATATTTGAATAATTCATCAAGGTCGATATAAATTCATAATATTCCGTTGATTCTATAAGGTTTCCAATGAATATTTGTTAGGTACAGTCGATAGAGACTTAACTGAATATGTTTAATAGCACTTTATCTTTCTGTTTTAGTTTTGTTCGACTTGATCAAAATGGAACTCGATTATAATTCATGAATGTGTTTCACGTTAATTTAAAATACGACTATGGCCTCCAAACAGAAAACATTATAGAGAATATTTTGCCAGCAATTTATAAACTCTTTCCGTACAATAATTGAAATATTTTTTGGAAATAATAATAATAATAAGGCTTCATTTCCAGAAGGTGCAGGAAATCTATCTCAAAAATGATGAAACTACAATCTTTTTCAAATAATGGGAAAAAGAATGTGAACTATAATAACAAGGATGAATAAGTATTAATAATAAATGGAGAAGAAATATTAAAAATACGCATATTATAGAGAATATTTTGCCAACAATTAATAAACTCTTTCCGTACAATGATTAAAATATTTTTTGGAAATAATAATAATAAGGCTTCACTTCCTGCAGGTGCAGGAAACATATCACAAAAATGATGAAACTACAAACTTTTTCAAATAATAAGAAAAAGAATGTCAACTATAATAACAAGGACGAATAAGTATTAATAACGAAAGGAGAAGAAATATAAAAAATACGCGTGAGCAGCAGGATACCGTATTTTCCCCTCATTTCTAATTCTTAACGTACAAATTCTCTTAGACGAATAAGTCAATTTGGAGATGCTGATTAGATCACAGAGCTTGAATAACTGTAAAATCGAATGAAATTTATTCATAAAATTTCAGGTGGCGAGAGAAAATATTTGAAATCGCTAGTTGGCACCCCTTGTAACATGAACAAAATTCACGTACAAAGCTTAAGCCTTCCCACTGAATTTGGAGTGGCTGTACAGATGAGCATGCTCGAAAATCTTCAAATTTCAACAACAAAATTGCGGCGAAAGAAAAATCAATTGAAACCCCTATGGTGTATGTACTTCAGTAACATGAACTAAATCCAATCACCACATTTCAACCTTCAGCAGACGCTGTGTACACACAAAGATATTCTCATATTACATGTGTACATATAGATCATCTACACCAGCGGTTCTCAAACTTTTTTTGTGACGGAACCCTTTTGAAGAACTGAATTTTCAATGGAGTCCTAAACCTAGACTAATAGCAAAATCAGTTATATGCGTATTGTTTATCAATAATCATACAAAAAAGGTTTATACAGTAAGTAGTAAGTTAGTAAGCAAATGATATAATTAAGTTCATCTAATGGGAGGAATGATAGTGTTTTTTATTCCTCATCGACTGGGTAATGTCAGGCATGATAAAAGAAAGTTGAGTACTCATGTCTGATTCGGCATCCAGTTTATTGTTGTATGTTGTTTTTGTAGCTGTATGTGCTGAAAATCCCATTTCTCACAAGTACGTTGTTGGAAATGACAGACGAACATTGAAAGCCTTTTTGGCGAATTGTGGATATTCATCACGAACCCTGTACCAAAAAGCATCCGGTGAAATTGTTTTGAACAATGATTCCTTGCTTGTGTCCGATGACATTTCTAACTATCTATATCTGATCTGATATATTTTCAATCTTCTGTAATTTGGATGAAAAAGGATTTTCAACCCATGAGTTCATTTTCAGTTTCATATTCTGTTCTTCAGGGAAGTAAGATTCAAAGGCCGCTCGTAGATTATTGAAATTTTACACCAATTCAACAAATGTTTCATTCTGAAGTACCTACCTCTGTATCGCTAAGACTAAGGTGGCTAAGGAACTCACTTAGCAATGAAAAGCAATCTAACTAATATTGAAGTTTCGCTTATCACTTGGTGAAACATGATTAAATACTGATATTTAAAATAAAAACACTTGGCTTTAAGTTTCACAAATATATTGAATAAAAATTAACAATTATATTAGTCAACTAGTTTCGGGTTATGGGCCCATTATCAAGACTGAACAGAAAAATACTTAACAAGCTTATTTATAATATTGATTGTAGTAGAGGGGAAATTTGGTATTCAACTTGTTCATTTACGATAGGGTAATTCCTCTTAATGGCACTACTAATTTCTAAAATTTCCAACAGGTCAAGACGTTTGCCCTTTTTACCTGGGTGGAGGCATATCGTTTTCTCGAAGTCGATGAAATGGTTAAATTTTATACAATGCTCTGAGAAACTAGTGGTGTTTTTGTTAAACAAAATTGACTTTTTATGTTCTTCTACGCGAGTGTTGATTTTTCTGCCTGTTTGTCCGATATAAAATGATGGGCATTCATTACAAAAGATTTTGTAAACACCACTGTTTTCTCCAATATTGTTCCTATCCTTGTTATTGACTAAGAGTGACTTTAAATTACGTTTATTTGTACATATGCTTTTAATACCGTTTTGTGATAATCTGTTGATGATTTTATTACTAATTCCTGGAATATAGTTTATTAAATGATATTTTTTTTTTTCACAAATCAGTCATAAAAAGCGAACAAAAATATCATTTAATAAACTATATTCCAGGAATTAGTAATAAAATCATCAACAGATTATCACAAAACGGTATTAAAAGCATATGTACAAATAAACGTAATTTAAAGTCACTCTTAGTCAATAACAAGGATAGGAACAATATTGGAGAAAACAGTGGTGTTTACAAAATCTTTTGTAATGAATGCCCATCATTTTATATCGGACAAACAGGCAGAAAAATCAACACTCGCGTAGAAGAACATAAAAAGTCAATTTTGTTTAACAAAAACACCACTGGTTTCTCAGAGCATTGTATAAAATTTAACCATTTCATCGACTTCGAGAAAACGATATGCCTCCACCCAGGTAAAAAGGGCAAACGTCTTGACCTGTTGGAAATTTTAGAAATTAGTAGTGCCATTAAGAGGAATTACCCTATCGTAAATGAACAAGTTGAATACCAAATTTCCCCTCTACTACAATCAATATTATAAATAAGCTTGTTAAGTATTTTTCTGTTCAGTCTTGATAATGGGCCCATAACCCGAAACTAGTTGACTAATTTAATTGTTAATTTTTATTCAATATATTTGTGAAACTTGAAGCCAAGTGTTTTTATTTTAAATATCAGAAAAGCAATCTATTTCTCTCTTACCAAAACAAGTAATCCAAAAATCTAATTTTCTTTTGAACACTGTTGAAAGATGCTTTGCAGATTTTTATTTATTATTCTTTTGCTTACTGTCTAGGAGCTAATAAAAAAGATTCACATTTTCCATAAACGTACGAAGATTTTAGGTTTTCATATAATTTCGGTACCATAAGCTTTTTTCAAATTTCGAAGTATTATGCTTTGGCAATAAGAATTTGTCTTTACCTCGAGTTGAATAGTTATGATAATCTATACTTTTTTAGATTTATTTTCATTTTATTTCATCAAGAGTAGATCTTTATAAATATAGATACATGAAATTGTTATAGTTATTAACGTAACAAGGCCGATATGTAGCAGATAACGGATTAGGTTGGATATTGGTTATAATCCGAGGCTGCGCCTCGGATTATAACAGTATGGGATTACGAAAATAACTATATTAATAATAAAGAACTGTTTGCAGGAAGTCGTTCTGTTGATTCTACAAAATTTCTTATCATTTTGTTTTGTACTCGAATTGCTCTTACTGAATATGCACAATTTCCCCACATTGTAACATTTGTGGATAATAATCCAGATTTATTAAAACCTATAAAATATTCGGTGAATGCCCATAAAGGTACTTCAAAAGACGTTTAGCAACTCTTGTAGAAACTTGGTTCAACTGCTCACCCTTCACCAAGTTAGAATTAATATTCAATCCTAAATATTTTGCTATTTTACCCGAACTAATCACCCCGTTAAATACTTAAATTGAAGTTGCAAATACCAGGCGTTACCAAATTTCACAGTTTCTGTATTTTGCGGATCAAAGAAGAGATCGTTACTAAAACACCTGCCTTGCAATATTCATTGACCCTTGTGACGAATATCGCCAGGTTTTCCACCAGAACAAAGAGAGGCAGATCATCGGTTGTACAATTAGAAGAGTAATGATCCAATAACTGATTCCTGTGGCACGCCAATAGTTTTAAAAAATTCTCCAATCAGAGTATACCTTTTCAATCTCGACAATGATCTTCCTCTGCTCTGAAGATAAAACATAATTTAACCAGAAAGTTCCTAAATTAGAACTGTGAATTCAAATGAGCGATGACCGTCAAACTCACAAATACTACATAGGTAGGATTCAAATAGAGGAATGATTAACTCTTTGCGTTCCGTTAAAAATGCTATCTATGCAATAAATAAATTAAGAAAAACTTGCTAATCGTATTTGTTCGTTTGAGATTTCAGTGTAAAGTCCTTTTTTGTCTCTCTAAACAAGGGTATCACTGGTGTCTTCGTTGATGAGAACTTTATAACAAAGTTTCAACAACTTATATAAAGTGAAAACGATTACAACAAAAATACTTCACTTTTGCTGTCCGGGAGAACGAATTAGATTCATATTTATTTTCGTGAAATTTTCGAAAACTTAAATTCAATAACGATTGCTGTTGAAAGATTCGATTAATATTAAATGTGTTGTATTTCGAGGTTATTTCATCTTGCATTTGTTGATTTCCCTGAATATATTCTTAATGTTGTTTCACATGGAAGACATTTGCTCTAGGGAAAATAATCAGTTTTATAATGTACATGTCCGTTACGACGAATTATGTTCATTAAAATCTCATTATAAGACAATTAGCTTCGTCTGAATCATTGTGACAATTCATATTGATCGTAATTGAAAGATTACGAGATATATTTAAATGGCAGTTTGGAACAATTAGAGGCATTGACTTCACATGCGATTTCATTATGCTTGAAAATATAAATCAAAAAAAAAACCTACACATTCGACATAAGACACGAAATATGAATAAAATATCAAACAATTTGAAATCCCGAGTTATATCTCCATTAAAGTGGAGACTATCACAAAATACTCTTGTAAGGGGGGCGACATTTAAAGCGAAATAAAAAAGGGAAGACAAACTGTTGATTAACTAAAACCCGAAACTAATATCTGGGAGAAATAAAATATTTCAAAAATTGCGTACGGTTGATTTGTTTGCTTAGTAATGAAGAAGGAGGTTAAAATTATTTAAAAAGTTATTTATTCGATTTCCTAGATACTGTACATTCCAGCGACAACAACAACAAAAATGGGTGAGAAGCAGAGCTCCGTCACGAAGGTCGTATTTTTTGAGAGAAGTGCATTCCGTCGAGATGCGATTCGAACGATGGTGAGAAAAAACACGCTTTAATAGCAAATCCAAATAAAAATCAAAAAATAATTTATTTTATTCACCAACAAAAACTTGCGAAGTCAACGCATACTGATGGGCGAAACAGGTGGAATGCGACTCGAACGGAATGGACTCCGCGAAGTGCAGCGCGGTTTTGAAAATATGTTGGAACCCACAAAGGATTATATTTCAACATGAACTTAATCTACGTATCAAATTTAAACCCTTAACTCAATCTGCAGAAGCTGTCGAGTTGAGCAAAACCAAGAACAACAAATAAACAAGAAATATCTACGTCAAAACGGAGCAGCTGAAGATTCCATTATGTAGAGGGGAAAAATATACACATATATATATATATATATATATATATATATATATATATATATATTTATTATATATATATATATATATATATATATAAATATATATTTATATTTATATACCTATATATATATATATATATATATATATATATATATATATATATATATATATATATATATATATATATATATATATATTAATATATATATATATATATATATATATATATATATATATATATATATATATGTTATCTTTAGGTTATAGGGAGTCATGCAGGTGATATTTTAGGAAGAATAGGATTCCTACGCTATGTGGTTTATATATATATATATATATATATATATATATATATATATATATATATATATATATATATATATATATATATAATATATATATATATATATATATATATATATATATATATATAAAGATATAGATATATATATATATATATATATATATATATATATATATATATATATATATATATATATATATAGAGTGTTGATGTTTATGTATCTACATCCAGGTTATTTTGAAGGATACAAAATTATAACAACACTAGACGTAATGAACCTTATTTTTATCCACGTCACACTTTGAGTTAACACAAAGATCACCTTTCTATATGGGCTTGAAACTATTCAATTCTCAAATCATGAAAAACATACTAGTCGACCATGGTCAATTTCATACATTACATAAAGTGAACAAGGAAAATTCTTTAGTAATTTAAAAAATTATCAAACAACTTTCCAAGGAAGCTGGTTATACGTATACAGCAACGCAAATTCTGCATTCACAATCGAACGGTGAATTATAGAAATTGTCAAGTCACCCCGACTCAAAATCTGCATACAGCTGTTTCGATCTTATTAGATCTCATCAGTGCAGCTTATTTGACTCGAAGTGAATTAACAAATCTCTAATTGTTCCCCAATACAAATCGGGGTCAGTAACACTGGTCGGATAACAATCCAGAGCGCCATCCCACCAAAGATATTGGGAAACAACAACGCTCTGGATTGTTATCCGACCAGTGTTACTGACCACGATTTGTATTGGGGAACAATTAGAGATTTGTTAATTCACGCCGAGTCAAATAAGCTGCACTGATGAGATCTAATAAGATCGAAACAGCTGTATGCAGATTTTGAGTCGGGGTGCCATGACAATTTCTATAATTCACCGTTCGATTGTGAATGCAGAATTTGCGTTGCTGAATACGTATAACTAGCTTCCTTGGAAAGTTGTTTGATAATTTTTTAAATTATTAAAGAATTTTCCTTGTTCATGATTAACAAAACTAAATTTGATTTTACTACGTTTATTATCACAAAATATTTTGAAAAATATAACACTGCGATTGCAATTTCGGTCACTAGACCATCATCGGGCAGATTGAGTTAAGAACTGAATACAAAATAATTATAGATTTGCGCTTACGGGTGGGAAAGGATTATTGCAGGTACCTAAATAGACAAGAGGAACATATTTCAAGAAGGGCTAATCGAGTGAATTTCAAATTGGTACAATACAATGTTCTTAGAAAAGTCATTATTGTTTAAATACACTAAATATAGGAGAATATATCAAGTCAATCTGGTCGTTCAGCAAGATATCTTTCGCATTATTATTGAGTTTAAAAATTTCTAATGATTCTGAGTAAGTAAGTTTGGTTCCTTTCGGTAATTTGTGCATGATTTGAAAATTATCTATTTGTGGAAATGGGTGGTGGTTTTCACGGCAATGATTTGAAAACGTTGAATCCGTTTTATTTTTCAAAAAAGATTGTTGGTGTTCTTTAAATCTTGTCTTGAACGATCGACCAGTCTGACCTATATATACTCCTTTACATACAGGACAAATCAACTTATAAACTCCTGAACTTTCAAATTTGTCCTGTATGTAAAGGAGTATATATAGGTCAGACTGGTCGATCGTTCAAGACAAGATTTAAAGAACACCAACAATCTTTTTTGAAAAATAAAACGGATTCAACGTTTTCAAATCATTGCCGTGAAAACCACCACCCATTTCCACAAATAGATAATTTTCAAATCATGCACAAATTACCGAAAGGAACCAAACTTACTTACTTAGAATCATTAGAAATTTTTAAACTCAATAATAATGCAAAAGATATCTTGCTGAACGACCAGATTGACTTGATATATTCTCCTATATTTAGTGTATTTAAACAATAATGACTTTTCTAAGAACATTGTATTGTACCAATTTGAAATTCACTCGATTAGCCCTTCTTGAAATATGTTCCTCTTGTCTATTTAGGTACCTGCAATAATCCTTTCCCACCCGTAAGCGCAAATCTATAATTATTTTGTATTCAGTTCTTAACTCAATCTGCCCGATGATGGTCTAGTGACCGAAATTGCAATCGCAGTGTTATATTTTTCAAAATATTTTGTGATAATAAACGTAGTAAAATCAAATTTAGTTTTGTTAATCATGTTAAATTATCACGTAGTAACGACGGATTCCATCAACTATTTCCTTGTTCACTTTATGTAATCTATTCAATTCTCTTCCCAAATGTTTGAAATGTATATCAGTGCTCAATATTTTTAGGAAAACTCTATATGAACTGATCATTAAATGTGAACCCTATTCAAAAGAAGAATTTATCATTTTCTGTCTTAACTTTTGAGATGCAAGGTGATAAAATTTTGAAAACAAAACAGTTTTTTAATAACTACTGAGATACTATTGTAGGCAACTTTATAAAATTTGGTATATGTCTTCTATGCATCAAGGTGCATTTTCTGATGCATCAAGAAATTTTCATTTTCTCTACCAGTGCCGTTCGTACGGGATTTGCATTGAATACTGGAGAAAAAAATTCTACGCTACTGCTTTCTCTTGAAATAAAAATAAATTTTGAGATCCTCATCCATTTTTGAGCAAATTTGATCTCATGGGTTTTCTTTGTCCCACGCATGGTTTTCGCTTGAAAAAATAAAATTCGTTTTACTTCAGGATTAAGAGATCAGATTTTTCCGAGTGTACAAAAAATGTACCAAATCTTATAGAGTTGTCTACAATATTATCTCAGTTATCACAAAAAAAAATTTTTGTTTCAATATTTTATCACCCTATATCTCAAAAGTTAAGACTTCTAGGACATACGTTTATAGATACTTTTTTCTTAAAATGAGTCGAAGAATCATCCCCTCAAATATTAGCATGTCTGCAAGGACATGTATATATATATATATATATATATATATATATATATATATATATATATATATATATATATATATATATATATATATATAATATATATATATATATATATATATATATATATATATATATAATAATATATATATATATATATATATATATATATATATATATATATATATATATATATATATAGATAGATAGAGATAATCATCTCTGTATCCTTAGTGGAACCGATGACCAGATTCCAATATCCACCTTCGTCGCGGAAATGGAGATACATCGATGTTTAATAATATTCACTCAAGGTATTCAACATTTCTGTTTTTTATAGGAACACTGGTAGGAACAGTTATTTCAAGTTTATCGGCAGTCTGAATTCATCTCTATTACAAATTGATGATGCTTATATTCGTCGAATGTCTTCAGCTGTAGAGGTGTTTCTTTATTATTAAGTTTAAAAATTGAATCCGGTTTAATTTTTCACCAAATAACCCAAAAACGAAATAATGCGTAATCATATTTGAAAAACAGAATCGCACCGAAAGATATCGGTGAGCATGAGCACCCACGATTAACAAAGGTCAGCAGGAACCTATAGCAACACATTGAGGAAGAAGTTTTACCTTGGAACTTATCGAGGAGTACATTTGGTTTGTAGATAACGAAATCTGAGTAACATTAATTTATTAATTGAGTAGGAAATTAATACACACTATGAAAGTACTGAATTAACTTTAAATCGCTAAAATATAGATTGTTTCACAATAGTAGGGGAGCCCGAGATGCTAAATGGGTTTACTCGAGCGTCGTGGGGACCTTTTGGATTGTGAAGATTAGATGCTAAAACTAAAAAAGGTTATATGATATATGCCATTTCAATGGGAGGAAAAACGTGTGCAGATTTTCAAAAATGTAAAAAAAAATCGTTTTATAGTAATACTCGAGTCAGATATTAATAGTTTACACCTCACATCGTCTCTGATAACGAATTCAAAAATGCAAAAAAAATCGTGATATTTCTTTCAAAATAAAAATAAAAATTCAACCGTGTCGAGAATGTCAAGGTGACGTTTTCTTTCTGCAACTTTGTGAGTCTCCTATTTCCTTATGCCACGTGCAAATCGTCAGATTATTGATATTCATACCTACTCTTCTGCATGTAATGAACTCACCTTGTCTTAATCTGACGCGCTCGAGTTTTTCGCGCAATCGATGTTTTTTTTTTACTAATCTGATCGGCTGCCCTAGACGAACGCCCCCATATTGAGGGTTCATGTATGGTGGGGATAATTAACAGGGTGCAAGGTTTCTCCTCGAGTTTCCCCCCCCCCAATATGTTATTCTGCCGCGCTTGAGTAAATCCCAAAATCCCCACTTGGGCTTCCCCCTACTACAAGTTATATAGCACTGATATCATAAATCAACAAAAACTTTTTGGAATGACGTTCTTAGGCTCCTAAGGCCCCTACACACGGACGTTGATGTCTTAACACATCAACGTGCATCCAAGAACGTGCAACCAATAACGTTAATGTGGATGTAAAAATACCCTCGTTTTTGAATGCACACTCCGGATGAACCCCGCGTTGATGTTTTCTGAATCGCTTGAATTTTTGAATGCGCATTCAAATGAACACGTGCATCTCTCAACGTGTGGAGGCGATTCACCGATGTTTGTGCATTCTTAAAGCAGTGGTTGCGGTTAATCTTTATTTTTATTTCTATTTTTCTTTTCAAGAGCATAAGTACCTACCTACACGCCACTGTCACAAGAGGTAAACATTCTTCTTCGAACAAAACTATGGTTTTTTGCGAACGTATGTACACAATCTGCTTGCACGTTGATGTATTAACACATCAACGTCCGTGTGTAGCCCGCTCTTTATCGCATATTACCCTCCAGACACATGGCGATTTAAAGCTGGGCCTAAATAGTGAAAGAGTAACAATAACAGTCACGTGCGCATCAGCTGTATTCGTATATGCGCATTGTTATGTGTTTTGGAAAACGATACTTTCAACGGGGACGACATGTTCAATTTAAGAGACAAATAAATTCAATATGTAAATTAAAAACTATATATTTTTTCTTATATAGAAATATTCATGAAAATTTTATATTGAAGCTAAAATTGTTTATTTATTATAAATTACGTATTCATTGGAAGTGAAGAATTGAATATAATTTTTACAAATAATCTATTTTCTATTCGAATAATGATAATCAGGAATCTGAACGAAAAATTGAATGAAACAAATTTTTCAACATTTTTAATCATAGGAAATTGGGTAAAATGAAAAATCCATCGGTTCAAAAGTCAAGTTAAAGTTGGTAAATTATTAATGTTTTTAAATTACATAATATATTGTGAAAAGAAGTTCTTTCCAACCGAGTGTCCCACGACACCTTTCGTCTTTTGTTTATAATTTTTTCTAGTGGGTCAAATTTTACAAATTTTCTTTTGACGAAAACGAAAACGAACACAAAAATCGATTTTTCTTAACCTCAACAATACATTTTACCCACAACACAAAGAGAGTATTTAAAGTTTCTTAAATGTAGAAAAACTAATTTGAGCAACAAAAAAAAAACACGAGAGCAGCAGAGCTCCATCACTAAGGCCGTATTTTCCGCGCGAAATGCATAACGTCGAGATGTGATTCTAGCGCTTTTAATTATATTTTGAAAAATCATGCCTTTAGCAAACCGAAATAAAAACTAAAAATTTTACTAAAAAGAAATTCGTAAAAACAGGTGTAAAAATTGAAAATCATTGTAAAAATTGAGTAATACTCAGGTCTTAAAAATAAATATTGACAGTAAAAGTGATATGAAAGTAATGGTTCAATAGGAATCACGACAGTATCAAAAACTCGTTGATTTAATGGTTTTAGGGGAAAATTCATATTAAAAAAAATTTAAAACACTGCTTTAGTTTTATTTAAAAATTCAGATTATTAAGATTTTCAATAAAATGAAACATTAAAATACTGCAATGGGCCATTTTAACTGAACCACCAATCACAGCGCATGACGTCACGCTTAGGTAAACTCCGCTGTCAATACTCTCATTCACTGTGTTTAGTTGTTGTGAATACTACTTATTACGCGTTTGGATTGATTTATTATTATTTTACGTGTGGTTTATCGACTCCACTCTACTATAACAATGGAACCAAGCTTTGGTAAGGCAAATACCTCAAATTTGCCCAGGATTGATGTATTAATGTTAAGCGATTTCCTCGCAACAAATGCGATACAATGAATTTTGCTCGTCTGAGTTTAGAAACTTGAGAATTTCCTTGTAAGTGAATTTTGTACTTATCTTTACCCTAGATACAATCAATATAGATATAATCAAACCCGTTTTGAACTCATGCGAGTTTATTTTACTTTCATAGGTTATTTTTAAAATAAACTTGTCATTGTTTATTTTTGAGGTTAGCTACATCACAGCTTGTAAGTTAGTATTTTGTTAATACCATTTTAAGACCCGATAAAACGACTAAATTTCTGTAACTAATAAACACCTACTAGTACTAGTAGTATTTTTCTTCATAGTAAACACCTAAAATTTGATAAATCACCAAGTCAATGTGTATGTATTTGTTCTAATTAATTTCAATTATTTCAAGTCTTCAAGACCTTCATATGGGGATGATGCAATCAGTCATGTGCAACTGAAACGGAATAGAAAAATTTGTACAGTAAAGTGCATGATTTGCCCAGAGCAAATATATATATATATATATATATATATATATATATATATATATATATATATATATATATATATATATATATATATATATATATATATATATATATATATATATATATATATATATATATACCCAGGGTCTGGGTGGCTACTGGGAGCGTCGGCAGGTGGCGGATAGCCGAACGACCTGCAGTGCTGGCTGTGCTATCCACAGACACGCTGCAGGTTACCACCGAATAATCAATAAGGTGGCGCTGACCGACCCTCCAATCTAAGGTGTTATGCGAACCGTGCCTATGGATGCATGGCGGTGGGAGAGCACCGTCGTTAACGGAGCCTCGAGGATACTGGGCGACCTCCTCGAGTAATAGCCTTGCCACGCCGTGCGGGGCTCCGGCGTGGTCGACTATTTAATTCCCTTGCTTTTCGTGGGAACAAGATGGAAGATTCAAAGAAAAAAACAAAATCGCGGGAAGTCACCGCAACCCAGGATGCTCAAGGGCGTCCTGGCACCTCTCGCACTCCGAGCTCACCTCGGGAAGCAGAGAGGGAAAAACATGTAAGAGAAGGAAAACCTTCGGAGCAAGCATCCGGTAAAGGTTCTTCCTCGAAGAAACCCTCCAAAAACAACCGGAGGAAACAAGATCTGCCACCCCCAGGCAAGCCTGGTGGTATCGATGATCCGTTGAGAAAGGGCCTCAGCGGAGCAGGAGTAAGATGGTACCTCCGCTTTCTTAAACAGGGCTTGTCACCTGAGGAAGCGAGAAGGAACTCCATCGAGAGGAAGAAGCCTCAAGAACAACCTCCACAACAGACGGAGAAAAGGGGCCCCAAAACCCAAACTCCCCCTCAACGTCCCGATGTTAAGAGGAGGAAGACAGAAGCGGGAAGTCGTACCGCCACTGCTAGGCAAACTGGGCAAACCACCAGTTATGCCGAAGCAGCAAACACAACAAAAGTTGCAGTGCTCCCCAAAAACTACCCAGGGGAGACGCTGAGTGCTGAGCAACTAACAGCACTTGAAGACGCCATCGTACAGGAGATGGCGCTGGGCGCAGAGTGTAAACTCCAGTTTGGAGGAATTCACTTTCGTCCAAGCATGCTCGTGGTAGACTGCGTCACCAAAGAGACGGCAGACTGGCTGAGGGCAAATGCCCCCAGTCTGAGCACCTGGGGGGGAGCGGAGCTGATGGTGTGCCTGGGAGAGGATATCCCAAGGGCGCACACCATCACTGTGTTCTTCCCCAGAAGCTCGGACTTCGAAACAGAGAAGGTGCTAGCCCTGGTAAGTACACAGAACATGGGGCTTCACACCCATCTATGGAAAGTGCTAGGGAGCAAGAAGGAGGGCAATGGCCAGCTTCTAAATATAGGGATCGATGATGAGTCCTGCGAGGCCATCAAGAAAATGGGACACACCATTTTCTTTAGGTTCGGGAAAATCCCCGTTCATGGCCTCCGCAAGGACTCGAGTAAAAAGAAGGAGGAAGAAGAGGCGGGCAAGAAACCAGCCCCTGAAGCTGTAGAAAATACAGCCAGTGAAGTCGAATCGACTGGGAGTATGGACCAGGAAATCACGGCGACTCCCAGCGAAGAAGAACAAATGCAGCAGGACGATGAGGAGGCAAGCACTCCAACTCTCCAGCAGTAATGGCTACCCCAACAAAAGTTGCCCAGGTGAACACTCATCACGCTAAGGGGGCAACAGCCGCCTTATCAAGGGTGTTCTCCAGGGAAAACTTGGGAGTAGTGTTGATCCAAGAACCTTGGGTCAACAGGTGGCAGGTCAGAGGACTGCCGAACAGAGAAGGTAAGGTAATCTGGGATGTCAGATGTGACAACCCCAGAGCTTGCATTCTTATCAGAAACGATATTAATTATATCTGTCTCTCAGAATTTATGACGAGGGACCTAGTGCCGGTTCGGGCCAAGATCCGCACAGGGCACTCACCCCTCGACATAGTAATAGCCTCAGGATACTTTGCTGGAGATGGGCAAGCACCACCAGAGGAAGTACAGAGGCTATCCGACTATTGCAGCAGGAGCAATCTACCCCTCCTGCTAGGCTGCGATGCAAATGCGCACAACACTATCTGGGGCAGCACGGACACCAATCAAAGAGGTGAGCAACTGCTAGAATTTATACTCGCGGCTAACCTTAACGTACTTAATGTGGGATGTGTCCCCACCTTTGTAACTAGGGCTAGACAAGAAGTATTAGATTTAACGCTCGGCAGCCCGAGCATTAGTAGATTGGTAAGGAAATGGAGGGTTTCAGACGAACCATCTCTCTCCGACCATAGAATCATTATGTTCAACGTGGAAGGGCTTGTAACACAAACATCCTTCACTAGAAATCCTAGAAAACACAGAGTGGGAGAAATACACCACCAATCGAAACGGTAACCTAGAAAAGATCAAGACAGACAGCAACAGTCATATCGAATTTGTGCAGACCCTAGAGGAAGTTAAAGGGGCAATCAGGGAAGCATACGAATCCAGCTGCCCGAGAAAAGAAAATTAATCACACAGTAGCACCATTTGGTGGAACAACCACCTGTCAAATCTAAGATCCGAAGTCCGCCGCTATTCAACAAGGCGAAGCGGCACGGAGACTGGCAGGGATACACCGAAAGGCTGACAGAATATAATAAAGAAATAAGGAAAGCCAAAAAGAAACAGCTTCAGGAGCTTCTGTGAGACAATCACATCAAGCCCCGCAGCAGCCAGATTGCACAAAACCATGGCAAGAGGCAGAGAGCAAGGACCAATGTCACTCAGAAGAACAAATGGTAGCTACACAGAGAATGAAGAGCAACGAGCTCTAATCTTACTGGAGACGCACTTTCCAGGTAGCATACCATGTGAACCCGGAAGAGCACGGGCAGAACCAGGCAGGGCCCAACGAGCAGACTGGGAAGTAGACACAACCAGATGCAATCCCCAGAGGCTGAAATGGGCAATTAACTCCTTCCAACCATTCAAGTCACCGGGAATTGACGGCATATTTCCGGCTCTTTTGCAAAAAGGGCAGACGGAATTACTGCCGTTCATTATTAAAGCAGCCAGATTTAGTCTGGCGCTCGGGTACATACCGAGCACCTGGAGGAGAGCACGGGTAACCTTCATTCCCAAAGCAGGAAGGAAGGACCCCACCCTCCCGAAGTCATTCAGACCAATCTGTCTCACATCCTTCCTACTGAAGACACTGGAGAAGATGGTAGATAACTACATTAGAACCAAGATACTGGAGAGGGTGCCATTGCACCCCGGGCAGCATGCATACAGGGGCGGGCAGATCAACGGAAACCGCTCTTTATGTGCTCACCGAAAACATCCAGAAATCACTTGAGTATAAAGAAATGGCCATTTGCGCCTTCCTAGACATAGAGGGGGCATTCGACAAACACCTCTCACGAAGCAATAAAAAGGGCCCTAATGAACAAGGGATTGGATAGAACCACATCCAGATGGATGTGCCAAATGCTGGCTACAAGAACGGCCGAAACGAAGGTGGGCGAGAACACCTTTCGGATCAGTATAAACAGGGGATGCCCACAAGGAGGGGTACTATCACCTCTGATGTGGAGTCTTGTAGTGGACGAATTACTCGAAAAACTGACCGGGAACGGAGTCACTTGCCTCGGCTATGCTGACGACATTGTCATCATGGCCAACGGTACATTCGCAGGAAACCTCTGCGACCTCATAGAAAGGGAGAAAGAGACAACCAGAAGGTGGTGCCTCTCGGTGGGATTGAGAATTAACGCATCAAAAACCACAGTGGTACCCTTCACTAGAAGAACAAAGCTTCAGCACTTAAGGACTATTCGTCTCGACGGAGCAGACTTAGAATGGCAGCAAGTTGTGAAGTATCTAGGGCTCACCCTAGACTCAAAACTACTCTGGAACATGCACGTAGAAAAGATCGTTAACAAGGCAAAATCATCACTGATGGTGTGCAGAAACATCGCAGGAAAAACGTGGGGCTGTAACCCATCAATACTGTGATGGATGTACACCATGATAGTGAGACCTATGATCACCTACGGAGCAGTAGTGTGGTATGGCAGAACCGAACTCACCACAGCAAAGAAAACCTTGGAGAAAGTGCAAAGACTAGCATGTCTTTGTATAACAGGAGCAATGAGATCGACTCCAACAGCAGCACTAGAGGTCATTCTGGACCTCACTCCTCTCCACATCACGGTGAGGAGAACCTCAGGTTGGCTAAAGTTGGACTCAAAGGTGCTGCATACGGTACAAGGGACTCAACCCTTATCGGAAGTGCACACCTTGCTGACCTCCCAACTGATGAAATTACCAGGAAGTTTAGTTTCAAGAAATTATTTCGAACGGAACTAAATACCAAGAAGGAATGGAGCATAGAATCCATTCGAGCACTGGAGAAGAATACCATAATATGGTATACGGACGGGTCTAAAACTCCCGAAGGAACTGGAGCAGGAGTCGTTGGGCCTCGTACCAAATACTCAGAACCCATGGGCCAGTTCCCCAGTATTTTTCAAGCGGAAATTCACGCCATAGAAAGGTGCATTCAGCCTCGATAGGAAATATCGGAACAAGGAAATTGCGATCCTCTCCGATAGCCAAGCAGCCATCAAAGCGTTGAGCTCTTATAACATCAACTCAAAGATGGTTTGTGAATGCCTAGACAAACTAAACGATCTGGGCAGGAACAACAAAGTGATACTCCTCTGGGTGCCGGGGCACGCCGGAGTGAAAGGTAATGAACAAGCAGACACCCTGGCACGAAAGGGTGCGTCAACGCCACTGATCGGGCCAGAACCTTTCTGCCCACTTGGAAAATCTTACTTCCAAGAAGAACTCAATAAAGCTGAAGAAGCAATGAGAGCAACATACTGGCAAAGACTTCCAAGGACTGAGGCAGGCCAAAGATTCTTCTCGGAAAGTTCAACCGAGCAAGATCGAAGACACTGAATCAACCTCAGCAAAACTAGTCTAAAGACAATAACAGGATTTCTTACGGGGCATTGCAGACTCAAAGAACACCTAGGAAGCTAGGTTTAGAGGGGGACAGGCACCTGCAGATTCTGCAAGGAACGTCCAGAAACACCCACCATATACTAATGGATGTGCTATGCTGTGCACCATGAAAGACTTAACACACTGGGATCATACCAGCTGACTGTAGAAGAAATAGCCGAACGAATAGACCCCCTTAAAAATCCTCAAATTCCTGAGAGGTATTGAGGCTTGAGGGGCTTGCTGTAAAAACGAGAAAACATCGAGAAGCAGAAGAGATGGGGCACAATAGATCTAATAAGGTCGCAGCGCATCGGTCACAAATCCGCACTCACCAATACCCAATACCAATAATATATATATATAGTATATATATATATATATAATAATATATATAAATATATATATATAAATATATATATATATATATATATATATATATATATATATATATATATATAAAGTTCGTGTTTTGACGTGCGAGCTTCAACCACTTATCTCTCATTATTTTCTTGTTTGGAACATAAAATACTTTGTTGGGTGTTCTTATTGATGTGTTTTTACATTGCGGTACTGCACACCACTCATAATTTTTGGAATTCATTTTTATCACACGAATTAATTTGATGTTTTGTTTACTTTCTTCGCTACGCATAGACACAATGGCATGTTTACCTAAGCGTGACGTCAGACCGACGCCATGACAACTGCGAGCTGTTTTCGCGCACTAGTTAAAAAATATTAGAAAAATGGCTTTTAACTTCGTTAAACTTAAGTTTACTATCTAATAGTAAATGTGCATCCACATTACGGAAGAGTATTTCAAAATCTTTCGTCACGCCCATTTGCAGCGATTTCTATTATGGAACAAATATAATTGCAAATTTTATTTATAGGTTATGATCGCTATACAATCCTGCTTGATAAAATGAGATGGACGTCAAATATATTATTTCCACTCAATATTAATTTATTGATATCCACTTTCAGTACATTAGGTAAATACGAGGTAAATGCCAACTGCCTCCATATAAATAATGGACCTTTCGTAAATGATATTTCCAATAGGTGCTAAAAATCGCTAAAAAAATGTTTAACATTGAACTGATATCGAAATCAAAAAACATTACCTACCTACCAAATAGACTTGCATTATTCATCAAGGATTTACGTTTAAGTAAAACATATCTTAAAATTATTTTCCACTTCAAAATTCATATACCTACCTACTTATCGCGGACCTTGCCATGCACAACAAAAGAATTTAATCAGATAAATTGTGATAATCGGTACACATTATTCATGTTTTAAGATGCCTCAAAATAAAAATATAGCATCATATTTGATAGAGGTTCAATTTGTTATTTGTTTATTGAAAGTCAGGTATGATCTTAAATGATCACCTGAATAAATTATTATGTGCAAATAAAAAGGTTGAATTGATAGTCAAGAATATGCAATGACTTCGTATGTATTTCGTCTCAAGAATTAATGAATAAAATTATATCTTATCTGAAGTCCGATAAAAAGAATATAGCCTCATGAAATAAAAACATATTCAGATTTTCTGTAGTGGAAAAATCAAATCATCTACAAACTTTTTCTGAAACATCCGTCTCGTCAAAGAAAATGATCCGTTAAAACTTTTCATCCAATTTTTTCGATAATACTTCTCATAAGGAAGCACAACAATCAGGAAAATTTATATTTTAATACACAATACTTACTTCCAGGGTGGTTTACTTCTCAGAAAAATTCTATACAAACATTTGCTTGAGATTTCAAATTTCATAAACACCATTCAATGTTAAATATAGAAACCTCGATAGAAACTTAATAAGTAGGTACCTATAAATCTATAATCTAATAATTTGTAATGGGTATATAAAGAAATTATATCCTTTGTTTGCGTCAAGTTCTCCTTCATATACCTACTCTT
The DNA here is from genome assembly GCA_030704885.1 of Cynegetis impunctata. Classification (NCBI taxonomy): domain Eukaryota; kingdom Metazoa; phylum Arthropoda; class Insecta; order Coleoptera; family Coccinellidae; genus Cynegetis; species Cynegetis impunctata. The sequence goes on along the minus strand of JARQZK010002898.1, from coordinate 1,069,392 downwards.
TAGTTCAACCGCCGTCAAATAAAAATAAGGCATATGATTTATGAGAATGAATTAAATATTCCATTTGAAATCCATAGTTTTTATACATAACAACAAAATCTAAAAATTCATAATGATCATACTTATTTGCATTTCAATCTGTCATAGGAAAAAAAAATATAATCAAGGAAGTGAAACAATGGCGAGAAGATTCTGGACCTTTTTTTCTGTCTACCCTGATTATAATTTTTTACCACGTTATTTACGGCAATACCTCGGGAAAGACGATAAAATTTCAATACCTTCAAATTGAAAAATATTCATTTGAGAAAAATGGATCTTGATGAAGATTTTCAAAATAGTTGAGAAAATAATAATTTTGACTGAAAAACACTTGAATTTTTTTTAATTATACAACAAACATATTTTTTTCATGACTAATCATAGTTATTCAATATTCTACGTGCTAGGTAGTTATATTGTTTTCCTTTACCTACTTAATTGTTTCAAACTGTTTCCATAAATAACTTTTGTTAATTACTGGTATTTCTTGCAATATTTTTCAAAGTGTATGAAGAAGTCTCCCTCAATACTTAGTGTATAATTTTGAAATAAAAAAGTCATTTTGCCTAAATAAATACAGGGTGATTCCGAAGAACTTTGACGAACTTGTGAAGGTGATTGCTGAAACTATTGTAGGATGAAAAAAAACCATTTATAGCTCCGATCAAGACTAAATTGATTTCTATAATAAATTATTCAGCTGTGGAAAAAAAGACTATCAAAAGTGTGGCAAATATTTCTGAACAGATTGTGACGCAAACACTAACTTGAAGGATTACCATCCAGTTCATTATCCAAAACCAGTTTACAAATTTCCTTACCTGAAAAGTATTCGTTATATATTCAATTGACCTTACAACGAACATTTCAATTTATATTATAAATATGAATTAATTTCGAGAAATATGTCAAAAGGAAACATACAATTAATAGGTGTGATTTCATTTGAAAAATATTGGAAAACAAAATTTCGTTAAATTACTTCAAAACATGTTATTATAATGGGCCATGTCTGTAATTACCAAAAGGTGATAATTTTCTATAAAATTGTGGATAATTTTCATTTCGTCATGGAATATAAGGATTCATTAAAAAATGATTCCAATTCTCAACAATATCAGCATCTACACAGAATAATCAAAAAGGCACTTAAAATTTTGACTACAGCTAGATACTATTAATCAATAATATGATTTTTCTTGTTCATAATTTTTCCCCTGGGCGATGGAAAAATATTCAGCCTTCATTAAATTTCTAGATTAAGTCTTTCTTAAAAATATCGGTATCCATATAATTATAACAAAGCCAATATTTAAAAACGTGTTTCAGTGTATTTTCTAAGAACTTCACAATACCTATTTCAAGCAAATTAAGTATTCTTATTTATGGAGATGAACTTAAATTAATTTCGAGTTTAGAGGTTATGTGGATGTGTAGATGATCTAAAATAAATCTACTTACTAATATAATAGAATTGTCATGAGTACTCACTTGAACCTTGGATTACGGTGTAGGATAGATCCGAGAAAGCCAAATCCACCTTTGGTCTTTTTGGAAGATGTGACAAAGTCTTCGCTTGAAGAGGAGTAATTTGTACCTTGACATCGGAGTTCCTGTTTTTTAACAATACTGCGTTAGACATTTCTTGCGTATCTCCCGTCACCATTCTAAATGATTATTATGTAAACTATCTTTAGTTACACTAACAAGAATTCATTTATTAAATATCTCAAATTAACTTTACAAACAAACTCTATGAAAATCGAACACATCAATAAAACTCTACGGAGGAACAACAACTGTTAGGTTGGTTGCCTGTTCCTATTTCCACCTCCTGTCGTCAATAAGGAACGACAATAATACGATTCCCTGCCGAATATGAACGAACTAACGATGAGTTTGTTCGTGGACCAGCTCGTTTCTAGTTTCTATTGTTCATAAATTTGTACATTGTACCCAAGGCTTTAATTAGTTAACTTTAAATGAATTTCTATACTTATTATGTCCATGAAAATATTAATTTATTTTAAACTCGACATTATCCAATCCTTACTTATCGGTAACTCAACTTCAAAACTGAATTATTGAAAACGAGGTTTTCAAATATAAAAGTAACAAAGTGCCTTTTGATTGTGTAAACTTTTTTCTCTGACCGCTTTTATTATTAGGTGTTAGTTATTCATTGACTTCACCGATCTACTTATTTTACTGAAATTTTTGAAACATATTTCCCAAAAATTAATTGGTGTCAACAAATTCCCAAAAATACAAAGAACCTGAAAGATTTTACATAAAGGAACAAGAGTCTTTAGTGCAGAAATAAAACAATAACACTTTATGTTGACAATAATATTGCCAAATAACTTGATAGATTTTGAAAAAATTTAAACATTTATATTAAAGGAAGTTGAAAAAGTAATAAACAGTTTTGTTCTAATGAATTCTGAAAAATATAAAATGATTATATTAGAGAAATAGAATATTCTCCTTCAAATTGTGAAAAATTTGTTTCATAATTAAATAATATCAGAATTAATTTTTTGTATGAATCGAAGTTTTCATACTTATCGATTCAAACAAACTTTGTTAAGGTATGTAACTACCTACTAGTTCAAAATTCCGATTTTAAGGGTCATTGTTATGGATAATGAGTTTATAATGTGAAAATGTCAACCATAAACCAAAAGATTTGATCTACTATGACATATAATTAAATATTGTTGATATAAATTTGATGAATTAAGATTGAAAATTAATGTTGTTTGAATAAACGGTATTTCAAAAAAAAAAAAAAAAAAAATTAAGAAAAAATTAAATTTCCAAAATCTGCCACTATATTTTGGTAGTACATACATTGCATGGAAACAATAATCTATAATCTAGATAGTAATAGTAATGAACAATAAAGTTCCGGAAAATAACCAATGAAGTAAACACAATCGCGGTTCGAGTAATCAATTCATAATATTACGATTGTTTTTAAATGCCTATCAGCAACCATAAAAAAAAATACTTAATTCTTTTTCAAATATTTCCGAAGTCTACCTAAATTGTTTTGAATAAATTCAAAATTTTAATACTTAAAGTTACATATGCCCATATATCTTAATATATATAAATTGTGTCACGTTGTTTGTCCGCGATGAACTCCTAAACTACTTAACCGATTGTAATCAAATTTGCACACCGGGTGCAGTTTGATCCAACTTGAAAGATAGGATATCTTACATCTTAATTTATAGTCGCAATATTATTTTATTGCAAATTATTTGTTGATTATCCCTGTTAGTTTGATAAGATACTTACAGATGGCGGTATAAGGTAGTTAGTTCACAATGACTATAGATCACTATAGTTAGTTGACTGGATTGAGTAAGTATCCAATAGATGGCGCTATGTTGAAATTACTAACGCTTTATGTGTTGCTGAGGCCAAAGTATAAATGATTAAAATAATGTGAAATTATTCTTATTTTTTTTCAATTTTTGGTGCTTTAATGTTTGGAACTCTCTTATCAATATAAATAGATGTAAGTATTATCATATCACATTATTATATTCCGGCAAACGTTGTGTTGACATATACATTATTTTAAACAACGTTTGCCGGGTCAGATAGATTGATAGATAGATATATAGGTAGATATATATTGATAGATAAAATGTTAGATAGATAGATAGATAGATAGATAGATACATAGATAGATAGATAGATAGATAGATAGATAGATAGATAGATAGATAGATAGATAGATAGATAGATAGATAGACAGACAGACAGACAGACAGACAGACAGACAGACAGACAGACAGACAGACAGACAGACAGACAGACAGACAGACAGACAGACAGACAGACAGACAGACAGACAGACAGACAGACAGACAGACAGACAGACAGACAGACAGACAGACAGACAGACAGACAGACAGACAGACAGACAGACAGACAGACAGACAGACAGACAGACAGACAGACAGACAGACAGACAGACAGACAGACAGACAGACAGACAGACAGACAGACAGACAGACAGACAGACAGACAGACAGACAGACAGACAGACAGACAGACAGACAGACAGACAGACAGACAGACAGACAGACAGACAGATAGATAGATAGATAGATAGATAGATAGATGGATAGTTAGATAGATAGAGATACATCAGCAGATAGATGAATAGATATTTAGATAGATAGATAAAAAGATAGATAGATGAATAGATAGATAGATAAAAATAATTTATATGACAACAACGTATGCCGGGACAGAAAGATTGATAGATTGATAGATAGATATATAGGTAGAAAGATAGATAGATAGAATGATAGATAGTTAGATAGATAAATATAGATAGGTAGATAAAAAGATAGAGGGATGAGTAGATAGATAGATAGATGAAAAGATACATAGATGAATAGATAGAAAGATACATAAAAAAATGTATATGACAGAACAACGTTTGCCGGGTCCGGTAGTATATATATATATATATATATATATATATATATATATATATATATATATATATATATATATATATATATATATATATATATATATGAAATACAAGGATATTTATTTAAGGTTTGATCCTGATGTGCTCCGGCAGAAGTCGAGTGTATATGTCACGGCGTCTCATAGATGGTAACTACATTAGGTAGATGGACAATTCTGAAGAGGAACTAATAAATCTGAAACAGCTGTCTATTTTTTATATTGTTCGTGGTGACGACATTGATATTTCTAACATTCACGGCTGAACTATGGGAGGGCATGTCGTTTGTGTCGAGACTCATGTAACTAGTTCCAAGAATCGCGGATCCAGTGGATAGGAGGAGTAGCAAAAGGGGCAATTTCCCTCACACCTCACATATGTTCATTGATTAGAATAATGATGAACAGCATCAGGTATTATCGAAATAATATTATTTTCGAAAAAATTTATGGGCTAAAGGATTCGACCCCCATTATATGCCACCACCTGAAAATCTGCCCGGTATCCATCATGAACAGAATAAATATCCTAGTATTCCATTCTTGTATTAATTCACTACGGATCTGGAAGCGCTACGATTATTTCACATTGATGTGTGTTTCGAATAACACAAACTAATTCTAGAATGCGATTTGAAAAATCTAAAATTTCAATCAGGGATGTAAAACAATGTGATTTTCTTCTCCACAAAAACAAAAAGTGAATGACATATCATAAGATAACAAATTGTTAGAATTCCAAGACCACTTAGGATAAATAAGTACTTTGTTATTATATTGATATCAGTTACGTAACATAAGAAATGAAAACATAAGAGAAAATTCAATTTTACTTGAAGTGAGGATTCGTTTTGTGAAAAAATTCAACTCTTTGAATCTCAGCAATGAAAGAATCATGATATTAAATATATTAAATAGCGATTATTAACTAGTTCACAACTAGTACATAGTTTAAAACTCAAATTTAATGTAAAGTGATTTTTATAAATTATATGCAAATATTTAGTTTCTCACTCGTGGTCGAATTTATATGTGGATAATTCATATTCAATGATTATTTTTAGATGCATTTTATGTTAGATAAATATAGGCCGTTCGGAACCGGCGTTAAACTGTAGGTCCCTCGAGTTAAAAAAAAAATATTGAATAATTTTTGGCCACAGTGATTCTATCAAAAATTGGAAATAATTTTTTTTCAAACTGAAATTTTTCTGGTTAAATTCGATGTAAGACGAAATAAGAGAAAATTGTTGTTTCGTTATAATTACAAGAATGACATTTGTTTTCGTTACTTATTATTTCCAATGGCTACAACACATAAAATAAATCCATCTCCGCAGCTCATCTGTTACGTCAACTCACAAACACTTAACATCTTGTGTGTAGCAATTCAGGTCATTGCCAAATATTTAATATTTTAATTTTGTTGTTACAAAACGATATTCAAATATAATTAAAATCGTATACCTAATATTAGGCAAATAATATATAACATTTCTTCTGAATTAGCTAAATGTCTCTAAAGTCTCAAAGCAAAGATTCAATACACAGAACATTGATGCAAAACTCGCATCACCGACTCCGAGAAATAGGCAACACAACATACATAATCAACATAGGTGAGGCGTTTATAACATTATAACAGTGATCAAGAACCGAAAGCAATATTTCGATTCTTCCTCGCGGTATGATTTAGATTCATCAGAAAGGAAATAGAAAAATGGACTTACCGATTATTGTTATTGAATAATAACATATTGATAGTCTTCATTTTGTTAACGTTCTACACTGAGTGCTTCTCCGAGACTGACAATCTTGTGAGATGAAAAACTTCAAGGAAAGAGTAGTACTGTTGACCTAATTGACCCAAAGCGATATCGACTTTGTAATTTTTCTTTCATATAAACACAACCACACTGATAACAAGTAAACGTTATTTTCAAATAATACTAAGGCGATTCTAAACAAAACCGTCGCATACGAATAAGATATTGAATACAAAGTCGAGAAAGTCCTGCCTTCTGAGAAGAACGAAAGTGAGAGTGAGAGATAATTGTTGTTTGCCAATTTCAACAACTGGTTAGTCGGTATATTATGCAATGTGTACCCGTGGAGAAAGGGGTTAGATGGAAATATACTTCCGGACGTTTATTATAGTTATACAATATCAAAGAAGAAAGCCTCATATGAGTATTATAATACCAGACTTATAGGTAGTTGACTCGCGATGTTGGACTTTCGGGATTTACAAGCGGTCTTAAGGCTCATTTAGACATGTCAGTATACTCGTCCGAGTACTCTACTAGCAAGTCACTAGCATGAAAATAATATGTGTGAACAGTCACTGGTGCTAGTGCATTGTCTTGTGAGTGATCTCGGACACAGCTGAACTTCTTCCTGCTAGTAAAGAGTGGGGATTCGAAAGCTCCAGTGTACAGCAAATGTAACAACTACTAGCACGTTTCTTGTTTACATTTTTGTGTTTTGCTAGTACTGTCGTAAAATAAAATTAAGTTGACCACACAAGTAGAGTGCAAAAATAACTATTAATTTTATTGAACATTGAACAACTGTAAATAAACGAAGAATGTTTGTAGGATATAAGAAGTGACGAATATGAAAATAAATATAGGCGAGAAGCTTCATATTGCAAACTAAGCGATTCTGCCAAAGTTCACAACCGAAGCTTAACTATACAACATGTATTTATATTTGACTTCTATCACGCAATATGTCCTCCAATACCTATGTCTTCTAAATGCATCAATTTATTGAAATAGGTGTTAAGTTGTCTATACAAAACTTCATAACCTGATTACTCATATTACTCAATTGCTTTCAAATAAATACCCTTTATGGAATCTGAGGTCGATCTAGGAAGCTAAATCAAAGAATCAAGTATACCCGACATTGAAGCATGCAAAAAAGCATGCCAGTATACTCGCATGTGTAAATACGAAATCTTCTACTTGTTATGTTTGCGCATTTTACTCGGCCGAGTCCACTGGCATGCCTAAAGGAGCGATTAAAGCCATCCGAAGGACGCTTTTGGATATAATTGCAGGCGGGTAACTGTTTTGGGTGAAATTCGCATCATAAAGTATCGTGGAATGCACTTTTCCCGATACTGGAGGGTACTTTTCCAAACAGTTGAGGGTACTTTTCATGCTAGTGGAGGTTACTTTTTGTGAAAGTGGAGGGTACTATTCCCGACAGTGGAGAGTATTTTCCCCAACAGTGGAAGGTAGTTTTCCCGACAGTGGAGGGTAGTTTTCGCGAACATAATGAAATTGTGTGTGCCAGAAATTTTTTAAAATTTTTAAATCGTGCAAATCAAAATATTTGCCAGTGGCGTCCTGTCCTAGGTTGGGAACTTTGAGCATATGATTAATTTCTGATATGACCCAATATTACGTCCCAGTGAATAGACAATTTTGGACATACAGTAGCTTTAACACACAAATGAATCATACGTCTTCTTATTCTCCCTTGGAATTTTCTATTCAAATAATTGAAAGAACTTAATTCTTCGAAAATCTGGAAAAATTACTCTTTGTATATAATTTGTTTCCGAACCTGAAAGTAATCTCTACAATTTTTTCACTTATAATTCGACGAGAGATTCTTTTCATCTAAGTTAACTAGGACTTTCATGATGATTTTACAAATATGTCGAATGAGAATGAAAAGATTACATAGAAAATTCATTGCGGAATAGAGTTCCCAGCGATTGACGTTGTAAGACCTATTAAAAAAAAAAGATTGTTTTTGGTTTGATACCGAGTCAGAATTAAGGTTAAAATTTTCCAAAATTACTCCTAAAATTGACTCCACTTGCAACAAGAAAAAGGCACACCCATCACATTAATACTGAAAGGATATTTCTTTAAGGTTTTTATTAAAATAAAAACCTTATTTTCTTCAACATTCAATTTCATTATTTTCTTTGGGGAGAGGGGTGATTTAATTAGTTAGTGAAGGGGTTTGCTGTCACCTGGAAACTTCAACCGGGGTTCGTGGAACCGAAAGTTTGAGAAACCCTGAGTTAGAGAGTAGAAACTTAGTACGTAGATTGCGTTGATATTAAGGAAGTGGCCATCTGTGGTTCAATAAATTTATTTTATGTCCGCAATTTTTATGTTGAAATTTCAAATGTTTTCTAGCATTGTACAACTCTAAAGCCACTTCAAATTCAATTAGAGGACTGAAGTTTTATACTTGATCTCGGTTGATGTTAAGGAAGTGCCTTTTGGAGGATTTAAAATGTTCTCTCTCACCTCCACAATTTTAATGTAAAATTTGCATTGGTTTTTGCAGGTTCTCAACTCTTCAACCACTCCTAATTGACTTAAATTAAATATTTAGAATATAATCATAAACAAAATGAGTAAAAAAACTATGTGACGGAGGTTTTAGCATTGGAAAAGGAGGAACGAAACAGAATGAATATATGTTTCATTTTTTTCTCATTTCAGTTCAAACTTCTGAATATTATACGTTCAACTACTCGTATATAGGCCTCAATCCGAATTATCTATTCAAGGAAGTGTTTCAGGATAAATGAATTTATCTGCCCATATATTTCTTAGTTATTCCCGTACAAAGTAAATGTTATGAAACATTGGAATTTCTGATAGATTATTGAAGAAGGATGAACCCAGGTCACAGTGAATGAAACTTCAACCAGATAAACTATTGAAATTGATAATTACTAATAGTACGCGAGCGTCTCCAGGATGAAACTGGTGCTTTTAATATTCTGACAAAAAACAAATTTCAAAATGTTTCCAATACATGAATTCATTTCAATAATAGTAATAACGACAATAGTTTTTGTTAATTCAGAAAAATATTTACTAGAAAGTATAAACAATTATAGTGCATTTTTGAATAATGGTGAAAAAAAGTTATTTAAAAAAGAAACTTTAGAAAATGAGATATTCAAATCCAAAGTTGATGTGTTAGGAGAGATTTTCAAGACAAACGTAGAATCTCTGAAGAAAACCAAGGAATTAGATATAGTTTTCCTTATCGACGGGTCTTCAAGTGTTGGTGAAGATAATTTCTGGAGTGAACTTAAGTTTGTTAAAAAACTGCTGAGTGATGTAACAATTGATTTAAACCATACCAGAGTGAGCATAATAACATTCAGTTCCTTCGAGCATGTGGTAAATATGACACCTGAGGTGTTATCTCTCAATTTCTCACGTAATATTATTTCAGTTGACAAATGTTGACGAAATCAGCTTACCGCGAAGTCTGAACAACAAGTGTCTTTTATTGAACAAACAGTTACCTGGAGTAAACTATACAGGAGGAGAAACATTCACACTGGGAGCATTTCAGAAGGCACAGGTGGGACAGCAAATTCTATACTTAAGTTTCATACTCCCCAGAATTATATCATCTTCAACTTATTCACCAGAGAAAATCACAATATACTCGAGTTTGCTCATCCTCATTTTATAAACGGACTATTCAATAAAATAAAATTAATAACTGAGATTGAATTCTCGCACATCACTTGGTGAAACATTATAAAGAATAAAGTATAAACTTTAAAATAAAAAACACTTGGCTTATGTTTCACAATATAAAAAAAATTTAGATACTGTATTTAGCAGTAACGAAAAGTCGACATGTTTCGAGTTATGTCTTGATAATGAGTTCATAACTCGAAACATGTCGACTTTTCGTTACTGCTGAATACAGTATCTAAATATTTTTTTATATTGTAAAACATAAGCCAAGTGTTTTTTATTTCAAAGTCTATACTTTATTCAAAATAAAATTATCTTCAATTGATCCATAACCATTTGAATTTTATTGCAATGACGATATTCAGACACCCTTTTGAATTGCAAATTAAGCCATATGTATATATATATATATATATATATATATATATATATTTTTATATATTTATTTATTTATATATATTATTATATATATATATATTTATATATATATATATTAATATATTATAATTATATATATATATATATATATATATATACTTATATAATCTCTTGATAATTATTAGCAATAACAGGCTTGTTGAATTTCAAAAAACTTTGATTTTATTAAAAAGTTGACGTTTCGCCACGACATTCGTGGCTTTATCAAAACTTTTTTTTTGCTAATAATTATCAAGAGATTAGATAATAGTTTCACAGGCAACAACAATTCGAATAAATAATTATATATATATATATATAATATATATATATATATATATATATATATATATATATATATATAATAAAGTATAAACTTTAAAATAAAAACACTCGGCTTATGTTTCACAATATAAAAAATATTTAGATACTGTTTTTAGCAGTAACGAAAAGTCGACATGTTTCGAGTTATGAACTCATTATCTCCTGACTACAGGAGAGTATTACATTCTAATTTAAAAAACAGACAAAAGCAAAGGTGATACCTGAAAATCAATTTGTTCGTTTACAAGGGGTAATTGACTATTATGGGCGGAACTTATTTCGAGAATTTCAAGAAGGTCAAGGCGTTTTCCTTTGTTACCTGAATCTAACAATTTGGTTTTGTTGAAATCCAGGAAGTGATTGAATTTTATACAATGTTCAGAGAAGCCAGTGGTATTTTTGTTTTGTAAAATTGACTTTTTATGTTCTTCAACACGAATATTCATATTCCTTCCTGTTTGTGACCACCACTGTTTTCTCCGATGTTGGATTTTTCTTTATTATTGACCAAGAATGACTTCAAGTTTCTTTTATTTGTACAAATTGTTTTAACGTTATTTTTCGATAGTCTGTTACAAATTTTGCTACTCAAATTAGGCACATAATTTATTGGGAGGTATTTTTGTTCTTCATTAATAATTTGCGTGGGGTATATTGAATGCAACAGATACTTTATTCGTTTTTACCCAATGAGCTTGTCGATAAGACTTTCATTGTAACCGTTATTGATGGCTAATAATTTAATTGTATTACTTAACTTCAGTTTGAAAATTTGTTTCCGATAATGAAATCGTGAACAACCTATGTATGAACGAATGAAAAGCACTGAGTTTTATTTTAATGTATTGGTTACTGTCGCTGTGAATTAAAGTATCTGTGAAGGTTGGTTTTCTATAAATGTTGAAAGTAAGAGAATTCAAATTGCTATCAATCTGAACGTCTAAGAAATTCAAGGTACCGTTTTCGTTTTCTACTTATTTTGTAAATGGAATCGAGTTGTAGGAAGTATTTATATATTTAAGGAAATTATCTAACTGCCTATCTGTACCGGTCCAAATACAAAAAATATTATCTACATAACGCCTCCATAATGAAACGTTAGTAATTAAATTATTATCAGCATTGAAAATTTTTTCTTCTAAGCTATTCATGAAAATTTCACCCAACAAAGGCGATAACGGTGATCCCATAGGCAATCCGTCTTCTTGTTTGTATATTATATTATTAAATTTGAAATAACTCTATTTCAAACATAAGTTTGAGGCAGACATTATTTCGTTGACTGATTGAGTTGTTAAATTTGGGTTCATCTCTAGATATCGCTTAACAATATTTTTAACTTCTTGAGTTGGCGTGGAAGGAAATAAGTTGATAACGTCAAATGGAATTAATTTAGCATATAAAGGAATTTTGATATTCTTAAGATGATCGACTAACTGAATAGAATTTTTAATGCTACACTCCGGATTGAATTGAATTAAGGTGGGTAATTTCTTATTCAAATACTGACATAATTTATACGCAGGAGCGTTAATATAAGATACTATTGGACGCATCGGGCAATCAATTTTATGTATTTTTGGTAAAGTATATATATATATATATATATATATGTTTATTTATTTTTTTATATATTTATATATATTAATATATAAATATATATATATATATATATATATATATATATATATATATATATATATATATATATTGTGTAACGTGTCAATTCCCCGATTAAACAGCCGCTACTGGAATTTCGCATCGAGATACCGTGTTTCACAGATGAAGACGACTCGCGCAGTTCGGGATGACCTGCGTATTACAAAAATAAAGAGAAAGGGTCGAATTTCCACGTGAAAGACGGAATATCGGTCTCTTTAGCCAAATAACTGTTAAACGTAACACTTCAGTGATTATTGAAATTATATTCATACCTAGTAAACGAATAGTTTGTTAAAAATTATTAAAACTTATTAAGTATCTGTGGCGTCTGTTAGACGGTAAGTTATGAGAAGAAATATAATTATTTCGCATATCTGCATTATCTTGAAAATCTGAATTGATGTCTTATTTCATCTTTCCGCCATTTCATTTTTTTCATTTACCTATATTAAATTATTTATCTTACAATATTGAAATAATCATCTCACATTTCTTTATTTAAAACATTTTTACTTTATTTGCTTATTTCATTTCCTCAATTTAACCCAAGATTTTTGTGGGTTGGCGATGGTAAGTTTCACATGGTCATATCTTATGTTCAGTTTAATGTTAGAACATATACTGTCTTTCTTAGCATCTTTGCTTGAGACAAATCTGAATGTTAGTTTGAATTGGCCATCGATACCCTACAGATAGTCTTGCAACATATTACTTTTGAGATTGTATGTTGATTTGCCCCGAATTATTTTAGCCACTTGGTCTGGGTTTGAAGTTCACGTTGTCAGGAGCTAAAAACCACGTTATCGGAAGTTTGAAATCCACGTAATCCGGAGCTACCAAGAATTTGGGACGAAGATAGGGCAGAAGTCAACAACCCACCCAAAGAAAACGTCGACAATATATATTAAAACAAAGATAAGTCTCATTTATGTAAAAGGAAAACAGTAAATACCTTCATTTTACCCACTTTGTTATTATTCCTGAGAACGACCCAGAACCAATATATGTTTAACCAATCTCCCTGCTAGCCAGGGCATAAATATCTTTTCAAAAGGGAGGTTGGTTACATAATTGGCACCCAACGTTGTTGACTTCTGCCCTATCTTCGTCCCAAATTCTTGGTAGCTCCGGATTACGTGGATTTCAAACTTCCGATAACGTGGTTTTTAGCTCCTGACAACGTGAACTTCAAACCCAGACCAAGTGGCTAAAATAATTCGGGGCAAATCAACATACAATCTCAAACGTAATATGTTCCAAGACTATCTGTAGGGTATCGATGGCCAATTCAAACTAACATTCAGATTTGTCTCAAGCAAAGATGCTAAGAAAGACAGTATATGTTCTAACATTAAACTGAACATAAGATATGACCATGTGAAATTTACCATCGCCAACCCACAAAAATCTTGGGTTAAATTGAGGAAATGAAATAAGCAAATAAAGTAAAAATGTTTTAAATAAAGAAATGTGAGATGATTATTTCAATATTGTAAGATAAATAATTTAATATAGGTAAATGAAAAAAATGAAATGGCGGAAAGATGAAATAAGACATCAATTCAGATTTTCAAGATAATGCAGATGTGCGAAATAATTATATTTCTTCTCATAACTTACCGTCTAACAGACGCCACAGATACTTAATAAGTTTTAATAATTTTTAACAAACTATTCGTTTACTAGGTATGAATATAATTTCAATAATTACTGAAGTGTTACGTTTAACAGTTATTTGGCTAAAGAGACCGATATTCCGTCTTTCACGTGGAAATTCGACCCTTTCTCTTTATTTTTGTAATACGCAGGTCATCCCGAACTGCGCGAGTCGTCTTCATCTGTGAAACACGGTATCTCGATGCGAAATTCCAGTAGCGGCGGTTTAATCGGGGAATTGACACGTTACAATATGATGGGGTTACCTAAATGTAATCTATTGACAGGTAGATAAAGGTAGTTAAACATAACAAGTTAAAAGATTTATTATTTCACTAAAATAAATATGACAAACGAGAATTATTCATATCCAATAGAGCTTTCAATGAATTATTGGAATTTTTCCTAATATTGTTTTCAAGGGCTTCTTATGAATTAAGTTCATAGCCTTTCTTCTCTGTACTAAAATTGCGGTACATGTCCTATGGAAGGTATATGTTGGCCAAACCGACAGAAACTTCGGACTATCTGAACCTAAAAGAAGTTACGATAAGGAAAAAACAGATTCGACAGTTTCATCACACCTTCTGGAACATAGCTTCGATAATGAATTGGAAATATTACATACAGAGAATAAAGGCTATAAACTTAACTTATTAGAAGCCCTTGAAATCAATATTAGAAAAAGTTACAATAATTTGTTGAATTATCAATTAGATATGAATAATTCTCCCTTGTTAAATTTATTTTTGTGAGATATTGTATCTTTGTACCTGGAAAAAAAGAAACACACGTGTTTCATTCCTCCCTGAAGTATGCGTCAGGGAGGCGGGCAGCTTGAGTTTGGCATTAACTCCTTCAGCCAGATCAGATGAGACACTTGTATGTACAAGTGCATTACAGATGAGAGAGAAGGGATATATATGGAACATAGGAAGTGTGGGTAGGTTCAGATGATTAATACTGACCCAGCATTCGTTTTGTAAGTATGCAAGCAGTGACTTTCTTAACGTCATGAGGAAAACTTTGAGAAAAGCTCAGGGCAGACCAGTCGATTCCGGGGTTCGAATCCGGGACGTCCCATATACTAGCCACTCTACCTAAGTACTCGGATAACTAGCTTAGTTTTATACCAGTCATGTTTAACCACTGTTATACTTTCATCTACCTGCCAATAGATCACGTTTAGATTCCCCATCCTCATCTGTGCTTCCCTCTTCTATATTTGTAAGATATTCCATGTGTAAAGTAGGTTTTACTCATTCGAATAAATCACTGTGTTTGGCGAAACAATAGCTACGTATAACAAAATATAGTGAAAATCAAAAACCCAAGTTTTATTTACATGATTGTCTTGGATTTTCATCAAGTATCGGCCCAATCAATTGGTTATAATAAAAATTATATTATAAATATGATCTTTGATCATTTAAAAGCAGAAAAGTGTATTTCAAGGTTTTTTTGGTCGTAGGAGATATTTGAGAATAGCCGAAATTGCTCCGAGAAAGTTCTTTTTCTTATAACAGATGGTTTTTCAAATGGCGGAGATCCAGTTCCAATAGCTGAAGAGCTGAAGAAGCAAGGCGTTACTATATTTACTATCGGCATAAGAAATGGAAATTATAGAGAGTTGTACAAAATATCGTCGGAACCAGGAGAGATACACAGTTTCCTTTTGGATAGCTTTGAAGAATTTGAAAGTTTAGCTAGAAGAGCACTACACGTAGGTTAGTCTGATATTTCATCTAAACACTCACATTCAGAAGATTCATTTAAAAAAATCAATTTATTGATAGACCAAGCAATACGAGAGGGATATGCAAAGTAAAATACTGTAACAAGCAATTTAACATACTTATATTCTTCAAAAAGGAAGATCAAGATCAAAATTGATAGCTGAATAATAAATAAATATTAGAGTAGTGTTAAGTCCTAGGATTTAGTTGGTGACTGCTACTTCAAAGATTGAATTGTTTACAATGTTTTTATGGCCATAGCGTTATATTTTAGATTCACACCTAATTGATATAAATTTAATTTTTATTTGGTTTTTATTCATTGTCAGGTTATGTATGTTATAATGGAGACTTCTAAAAAATTAAGGTTTATATTTATTTTCTCTTTTTATCTAATATCCAAATTTTTCAGATTTGAAAATGGGTGACTATATCCCCTTAGGAATCAACAGCCCTTGTGATGACTTATGTAAAGAGGGAGACTGTTGCGATAAGAACGCTTTATGTACATGTGGCACCTCCACTGGTCATTATTCCTGCATATGTCCCACAGGATATTATGGGTCTGGCTTGAAAGAAGATGGATGTTCTTGTAAGATTCTTTGATACCAGATGAAAACAACATTCGAAATCTCATATTCAATGAAAAACAATTAATTTCAGATATGTAAATTCTTTATATCTTCCGAAAGTCTTTTTGAATTTTGACAGGAAAGATTAGAAATTCCTATTTTGAATCTTCAAATTGGCATAATATGAATACAAGTCATCGCTGTTCAGAATATTTGATAATCCCAGTTAACCTACTTTAGAGCAAGAGCCCCCAGACATTATCTACTTATTTTCTAAGCAATAATTTGTGTGGAATAAAGTATTGTTCATATGTACTTTCACTGTATGCATACCTGCGCTTGGGCCGATGGCCAATTTCCAGTTAGTAGGTCTAAAGATGGGCAATAACTCAGCTTACTTCTCTTAAATTCTCAAAGCTGATTTATATTATATGCTTCAAAGAATACTGTAAAAACTAATAGTTATTACTGCCACACTTCCCGTCGGCAGAAGTCTTTGTCAGACGCTTTGAAGGTCCCAAAAACATAATGGAATTTTGCTTATATTCTCAGTCTTGATTTTTATATATGATACTCAGGGTACTATTTCAATACCTTCGTAAGCAGCCAGACTGATCGTAAGGGGCAAACATCCCCCCAGACACACATTAATTGTCCCTATGAGTATGAGCTCAAGGACATCTCCCATATATATATATATATATATATATATATATATATATATATATATATATATATATATATATATATATATATAGGGGAAGTACGGACAAAATGACACAGGCATGATATTTCAAATTCTGCCGCTTCTAGCCCGCCATGGATAACTACATCACGTGACACAACCGGCTAATACCAACCTGTCAAAACGTGAACTCGCGCCAGTCTTTCATTTAGGTGTCATGACCTACGACAAACATTGGTAAGTTACGAGTTTTTTCTCAACTGCAGGGAGTTTTGTGTATTAATATTATATTTTTCATGATTTTACCTTATGTGTACATTTTTTACATCCCTTAAGTTTTTATTGTTACCTTTGAATAGTTTTTCCGTGATTAATATTCATTTTGCATTAATTTTTGAATTTTGAATTTTTATAACGCTATATGGACAAAATGACATACACAGGTAACAGACAAAATGACATAGGTATGTCGTTTCGTCCATAAGAACTCAATGAGCTAATTGTAGGTACCTAATCCCGTTAATAAAAGCTGTTAATTTCTCTACAGATACACCGAAATGCCGCGTAATTATAAGTGTAAGACTGATTGCCAATCCTGGATTGAGGAATAAATGCGTAAAGCTATAGTAGCATTCGCAGTAATAAAATGGGCTGGCTTTTGGCGTCGAGGACATTTGGAGTGCCACAAGCAACACTAGGAAGACATACTTCGAATAGTAACAAAACTTTGAAGTCCTCTGGACAGGGTCTAGGATGTTAGAAAGCAACTTTCACACCTGATGTGGAAAGAAAATTAGTTGAGTATTTGATACTACTTGAATCTCTTTCGTTTGGACTGCCGCGAACGTCTGTTTTTTGAGATGGCTGAAAGAAACGGTTTTGCTCACAGATTTAACCCGCAAAAACAGAAAGCTGGACAAGAATTGTTAGAAGGGTTTTTGAGACGAAATGAAGATATTTCTTCACGCAAACCAGAAGCTACTCAAGCTGCTAGTGCTCAGGCTATTAATCGACCACAACTCAAAAAGTTTTTGAGATCTACGGAAATCTGCTGGAATCTGAGAACATTGGGCCACACAGAATTTATAATACTGACGAATCAAGCCTTTCTACTTTACAAAAACACCAAAAGATATTAGCTACTGCTGGTAGCAAGCAATTTGGCTCACAAAGGGCTTGAAAGTTTAGAATATGCAAAAAAAAACGGCATCATTGTTTTGTGTCTACATCCACATTGCACTCATCGTCTGCAGCCTTTGGATGTCTAATTTTACACGGTTTTGAAGACATATTTCAACCAAGAGACATCTAAATGGCTCAAGGAACATCCAGGACGTTCCAAATTGCTGTATGATTTGTTTAAAATGTTTGCATTGGACCCACGGTTCTTACGCGGAAGTTTCAGAACGCACCAAGCGGTTCATTTGCGAGCTTTGCCTTCAATTTTATAACCTTTGCCGTGTATGTCATTTAGTCCATATGTGGTATGCCATTTTGTCCATAGCATATGGACAAAACGGATTTCTTTGTTCTCAGTTAAATTCAAAATTTTAAATTTTTCTAGTTTTTTTAACTTTTAAATATCTGTTATAATTCAAAGATATGAAACTGAAGGTTACTGGTGTACAATGTGAATTCGCTGTGATTTACCATTGAAGAGCTATGACCCAAAAACAAAACTGTATGTTATTTTGTACGTACTTCCCCTATATATATATATATATATATATATATATATATATATATATATATATATAAATATATATATATATATATATATATATATATATAAATTACACATAGGGAGAATTAATATATGTGTAAATACCCTCTGTAAGCAGCCAGACTGAGCGTAAGGGCCAAACATCCTCCCAAAAACACATTAATTGTCCCTATGTATATGGGATCAAGGACATCCCCCATATATATATATATATATATATATATATATATATATATATATATATATATATATATATATATATATATATATATATATATATATATGGGGGTGTCCTTGAGCTCATACTCATAGGGACAATTAATGTGTGTCTGGGGGGATGTTTGGCCCTTACGATCAGTCTGGCTGCTTACAGAAGGTATTGAAATAGTACCCTGAGTAACATATATAAAAATCAAGACTGAGAATATGAGTAAAATTCCATTACGTTTTTGGGATCTCCAAAGCGTCTGACAAAGACTTCTGCCGACGGGAAGTGTCTGGCAGTAATAACTATTAGTTTTTACAGTATTCTAAGAAGCATTTATTCAAATCACCCCTGAGAATTTAAGAAAAGTAAGTTGAGTTTTTGTCCACTTTTAGCACATAGTACCTGGAAATTGGCAGTCTGCCCAAGCTAGCAGGTATGCATACGCTGAAAGTAGGCATCTAAATACGAACACTACTTTATCCCACACATATTATTGCTGACAACATAAGTAATGTCTGCGGGATCTTAGACTACTTGAGTAGACCTGTATTTCTGTTTTTATTTCATCAAGTTAATTATATGTGTGATACCGTTAGTTTGGATTTAGGAGTTAATCTCCGAAACTATTCATCTGATTTATTTCTCCAGTATTGGACTTTCTGGGTGCATACAGGCTATAGGTATACTTAACTTATTATCCCGTTTAAATGAATAGGCAATTTTTTTGTGCGTTTGCAAGTCGAAAAGCGATCGAGCAAACTGGTTTTTATGAGCGCTGACTTAACGGTAATAGATATTCAAATTTTTCACCTATATTTTAACGCCGGTTCGGAATGGCCAATGGTCTTGTAAACAATGTACATTACCTAACTATTCAAATTGTTTGAACCACTGAAACTGATATACCAAAACATCCATACCTAACCCAGGATTCTAACCTAGCAGGCCTGCTTCGCAGATGGTTACTCTACCTCTGATCCACAAGGCGTGCGTAAATATTCAAATTCTTTACATAGTCAAATTGTAGAACTCAAAAATGCCCAAGAAAATGTCATATATATAGATATATATCTGTATATTAAGGTTAAGTTACAAATTCATAAAATACTAGTTATGAACGCGGCATCCCTAGCGTTTAATCCAAATTCTAATTAGCCTTAACATATATATATATATATATATATATATATATATATATATATATATATATATATATCGTCGGCAACTTTCCCTTTGAGCTCTCCAGCTTTTCTATAAACAGTATTTCAATATCTCTTGTCGTCAAGGCGGCGTTCGAAAAAAAAAAGCATTCGCTCGACAGTTTTTCGTCGACTTTAGTTGCACTATTGGTCGCCACAAGAAGCACTTTTTCACATCTTGCGGCACTGAACAGGTACTATAAGCTTCTTCAGATCAAATGACTATATATAAGGACTATGTATAAGGGCAGATGTTGGAACACATGCGAAATAATCGCCTGTGGCCCACCATTCCCCTTTTTTTTTGAAAAAAAACTACTGCAAGTGAAGTACTTATTGAGCTGTCAGTTTGATTCTTCATGGCATAGGTCAAGGTTATCTTCTTTTTTTTTTTTTAAAGAGGTGGGACGTGTGCCCTCTCACACGCGCCCGACCTCCGTACAATTTTGGCTTCGTCAACTTGGACATTTAGCCATCAATTTACTAAATGAGGGGAACCACTTAAATCCGGACGCATACAAACACCCAGGAACACGGTTGGGTTCGAACCCACCAACTCCGTCAACAAAGACGGCATAGCGTTACCTAAACCTCTGCGCCACGGAGCCTCCAAAAGTTATCTTAGAGTACTGTTAATGTGTTTGGACTTAAATATCCTTTTTTTATTGCATTTTTTTTTGGTGGACGATCCTCTTGTGACAGAAAATTTACACCAAATAGCACATCGTCTAGCGAAATAAGTCATATACTCTTATATAACATACACTCTGTATAGTTGAGGAGATTCAGTTGAGCCGGTGATCAGATAACCGATCATAGTTACAGACAAATGAGAAATGTTATTTCCTACAAAGTGAGCAAACTGAGGTTATCACGTTATCCGAAAGAATAACAACAAAATATAACAAGGTAGTGAAAATACTATCCATTAACACCTTCTCAGATACTGGGTGTTCAAACATGCATAGTCTATTTTTTCCTGATAGTTAAACTTACAAAGAAACATTATATGATGCAAAAACATATTAAATAAAGTATACTGCAAATAGTACAAAATAAAGCTTGAGTAGATTTTATTTTCGATAGAAAATACCCTTTTTTACCTTTATGACGTACAAATAAAATAATCAGAGGAGTGAATGATGAACACAACCTTTGGAAAAATACAGATGTCAAACAGAGTTGTAGGATCGTATTTTTTGATCTAACTCGAAAGCGTTTGTTATCGTTTTCCGTTCATCCTCTCATAAAGCAAGATGACTTGACAGATGGATGTTTCGATATAGGCCTCTATCTAATTTTTATCTCTTCGTTCCAAGAGTCAGCTTGTGAGATAGAATAAACTCGAGTTTACGCAATATAGTGAAGGATTTCGATAACGTAAAAATGTCTCCTGGTTATCCCGAAATTAAAGAGAAGGCAAGTTGGATGTCATTAATATCTTTTCATATTCTTCTATAATTATTTGATGAAGGTTTTATGCTTTTATACTGCTTGTCCGATAAGTCGAGAAAAAACTTTCAATTAGGTTGCCTAATTATATTTTAATCAAGTAGTGACTTCTATCGATTATATCTAACTGATATAAATGAACGAAAATCTAATTACCAAAAATGTCTTTATTGGGATGCTTCTTTCTAATCATACCAATGAAATAATGAGAATTCATGAAAAAATTCAAAATTAAATGCTAAAGAAAATTTCCAATTATTTTAATTAGTGAAGGAGATTTGAAATGAAGAATATTGCAAAGTTATTGATAGTATTACAAAAATATATAGAATCATCCAGATAAAAATTTGCAACTCAATATTTTGTTCAATATGAAGAGAAGAGTCAGTTTGCAATTTTAGGGCGACATCGGTTTACATTAGTACTTGTATTGTAGTTTGTAGTTGTCACCCCTCCATAGACCTAGATATCAACATCGAAATCTCAAATGGAGCTATTGAGCATTTGATACATCGTATGAAAGGTTCTTTTAAAATGACTCTGAATTCGAAAGAAAAATGAAACATTTACTATAAACTCATAAAAAAAAACAAGAACTATAGTAATTTTGTAATATTAAATAGTTGTGGTATACTAGTACAGTCAGTGTGGTCTCTAGATTCAAGTCCAAATGATCTTTTTTTTTGGGGAAATCTTAAATTAGTAGTTACTGTAAGTCAAACTGAAAATTTTGAGACATGGTATTGTGAAATAGTATTGGAAATTAACAACGGTTTTTGCGAATGTATGGGGATGTTTTGTACACAGGATCTACATCAGCAATGGAAGAATATATAGCCTGTGCACACTCTGAAAGTCTATTCTAAATGATGGTGAAAGAATTTTTGAAATCAGAAAAAAAGATCTGGAGATAACATTGTTTGGAAAAGTAGTATAGATTTTACGATCGTGTTTTTGTAAAAAAAAAACAAAATACATTATGATGCGAACGGAAGGCGAGGAGGGAGAAGAACAAGGCACCTACGTCTATGAGACTGCTATCCGCACGACACAGTTAGGTGGTCTGCGCAATACGCACCGCACGTGTCCGCAACAATATTACCACAAATAAATAGCTAAAAAAATTGAATTACACGTGTGCGACGCCGTAGGCACCGCTAATGTTTTTATAATTACAATATATCCTTAGTATAGTAATCATAGTATAACTAATTTTCCAATATTTCATAATACTGTTCATCAAAAAAATGTTTTTCATTTAGTATGCCCTGTTGGTTTCTACTCAAATGGTCCTAATTTATGCACACCATGTCCTGATCCTTTTCATATAACTGAACCACCAGCATATGGAATAGATAGTTGCAAATGTAAGACGGGATATAGAAAAGTTAACAATACTCTGAAATGCGAAGGTAAACTTAAACATACATTCGAAAATAGATTTATTAGAGATAAAATTTTTTATTCCTATAGTTATGAAATGTGAAAATTTAGAAGAACCAGAACATGGTTATTTTGTAAAGAAATCTTGTGATATAGTCATCAACTCAGCGTGTGGTGCTAGATGCGAGGTTGGGTATAATCTTGTTGGGACCAGTATAAGATTATGCCAAAATAATGGCACATGGACAGGCATTGCACCTACCTGCCACGGTATGTAATAAAAACGTTTCCCAAAATAATGTTCTTCTTAATTTTATTAAGAGAAAAGAGGACCTATAAGGTGTTAACAACTCTACATGACGTTAGTTGAAATAGTCTAAATTATTTTATACAAATTTTTTTCTACCTTTTTGATATAATTATTATGTTTGTTTATGTCTTTAATATACATTTATACTGATATAAAGTGAGAACCTGCGATAAATTAAAACCGCCACCATTTGGCTCAATGACATGCCGCCATAGTGATTTAGGGGTTACTTACAATGAAAACCAAACGAGTTTTCCTGTTGATACTGTTTGCTCATTCAAATGCGAAAAAGGAAAAATATTCATTGGATCTAGACATCGAACCTGTTTGCCTGTAGCTAAGTGGAATGGATTGAGAGCAATGTGTAGACGTAAGTATCAAAAATTATAAATTTATTTTATGAAAAAAATTATTTTTAAGTAATTTTGATGAGAAAAATCGTATCTATTAATAAAACGTTTCCTGATTAATTCTATCAATTATATGAAGTGGCGTAGCTTGCACCAGACGGCACGGTATCGAAATTTGACGTGGGTTCCTTCTACCCGACTTCGGTGAAGCTCAAATGGAGGGCAAAGATTTTTCTCAAAAAGAAAATAAACAAAAACGCTGGAATATTTTTCCCCCCATGAAGTTTAGCGTACCTACTCTTGCAATGTTGAGCTGGGTGAATCATCTAATGGGTTTATTTTATGACGCATGGCCAATCCCAATCTTATTGGAAATTTTTTCACGGTGGTTATGCCTTCGTGGTGCAATTCAATTTTTATTTATATAGCTTATGTCCTTACCAACAACATTGTCTATGATTGGGAATGATAACATTTCAATCGGTCTAGCCGCTTAGGAGGAGGAGGGTTACAACCAGAATTCTCCAGTCTAGAAGCTTTAGCGCAACTCATTCTTCGTCAAACTCAAGCTCAATTAACTAATGTTTGCTCAAACACGTCATGGCCTCTGTAGCCTCTAGGCTCCGTACCTATAATTGATACAGCTAATACTAATACGGTGGTAGCTAAGGCTCTGATTATATATTTTGATTCATTTGAAAGGATTGTTTCGTTAGATTTTCAATGGCTTGATAAAACAAAAACTTTTAGTATATTGTACAAAAAAGTTGATATAACTTGGAAAGAGCTAACATTTTCGGCAAATCATTTCCAGATTTTTTTTCTTCAGAGGTTTTCACATAATTAATTTCATCGTCTTAACATACACCATTATCTTGACGAACATCACATTATCTAAATTTCAATGAAAATCTTAAACTACGATTACGATTTGAGTTTTTATAGTATAGTATAGATCATTGCCAGAATGTGTCAAATGCGTAATTATGTAATTGGTCTGAAGTATCTCATACAACATATGAACTTTGTGACTACTTGGTATGGGGATATGGAAATAGAAAAAAAGTGGGTTACTTATCTTAAAAACTTTTCAGTTTCATAAAAAAATTACCCGATACTGAGTTTCAATTAGTCTAAATTGAAATAAAAGATTTAATTTTGAACGTTATGCCCATACGAAATACACTGCCCAATTAAGTTCACCAACACTAATATTTGACAAGTAAGTCATCATATTTTTTAGAGGTGAAATGTACGAAAATTCCACCAATAGCAAATGCGAAAATTGAGCCCAGATCATGCACTTATGGAAAACAAGCTTATGGAAAGAAATGTTATATTAAATGCAGTGAAGGATATAAAACTATTGGACCGAAAGAGAGATCGTGCACTGGGAATTTCGGGAGCTGGAATACCAAGCAAAATACTTATTGTAAAGGTACTGAACTCACCGTCTCTTATTTTATGGAATGTTCTTATATGTTTTTGATCATTTGCAAGTGTTCATGTGCCTATTTGTAGCCCACCGGTGGGGTTAATCGTTTGTATACTAAGGACGTCGGTTCGGGTCCCACCTTGCCCTTGGGTGTATAATATGTTCCATAGGCTTAAGTGGTTCAAAATTTTGCCGGTGGAAGAAAATTTTTCAAATTTATTTGTTTTATATCTATCGTAGGTATTGATCTACTTAACTAAAGAAGAATGTTTTAATTTTTATTTTTTTATGAATTAAATAATTTTCAATAATATTGACTCTCATATATCTATTCATGACAATATTCGTGTGTGAAACAATGAACTTAACATATTCGCAAAAAGTTTTCGTAGTATAATTAATATCTCTTTACTTGTACAGATTGACTTCAAGGAATTTGTGCATTTTAGGTACAACAAATACTTGGTAAAATTAAACTTGTTCAATTTGAAAATTACAGATGCAAAAATGTTATCACAAATTATTTATAATTTTTTCTATATATCAATTCTGTTCTTTTAATGTTCCGAAGAACATCTAGAACTCATTCTTGAAGAACTGAAAATACTAGAAGTTAATACGAATTTTCGTCTACGAAAGGCATCCATGAATATTATTGAATGAACTCAGCATCCATAAGATCACTTTTTTTCAGATGTTACACCACCTGTTATAAATTGTCCTAAAAATATAACGGGAATCGCTAATTTCGCCCTAAACTATGGTTATGCCGAATGGGAAGCTCCATTAATAACAGGTAAGTACGTTCAATAACGTCATGAGTAATCGACTGAGACAGATATGAGTTTTAGATAACTCTGATGATGAAGTGACAGTCTGGACGAAACCTCCAATAAGCAATTTATCCAGTTTTGAATTCCTGATTGGTGAGACAAACGTAACATATTATGCAGAGGATTCGTCGAAAAATCGGATGGAATGTACAACAATTGTAACTATACTAGGTGCTTAAATACATTCTGGTGTCTTCTTGATATTCAGGAAGGAAACGAAAAAAATCATGAAAAAAAAAATATGAAAACCTGAATGAATTTTCAATCTCCTGAAATATATTGTGTAACAAAGCCATTTCTTGTGGAAGATTTACCCAATACATTTTCTTTTAATTCATGTAAAAAGACTCCTATCATTAGCACCATGTTCCCAATAAAATTTAACATTATTAATAATTGTCATATTTTCTTGTAGATCAAGAAAGGCCTACTATCGAAAATTGCATAAACCCACCAGTGATTTTGAGTGAAGATGGTGAGGGCGCAAATGTTACATGGGACGAACCTTACATATTCGATAATAGTCATCATGCCTTGGTAAGAAGATGATTCAAATAAGTATGTACCAGAATAATTTTGTTACCTGCCTGATTATTCAAGGTAACAAGATCCCACAACTTCAGTTACTTTGAAGTCGGAACAACAACTATCACGTACACAGCAATGGATGATTCAGGAAATAAAAACTTATGCCAAATGAATATAACAGTTAGAGGTAAATATTCTCAGTCGAGTATGAATATATATATATATATATATATATATATATATATATATATATATATAATATATATATATATATATATATATATACATATATATATATATATATATATATATACATATATATATATATATATATATATATATATATATATATAATATATATATATATATATATATATATATACATATATATATATAT
>JARQZK010002898.1:990000-1040000 GCA_030704885.1 Cynegetis impunctata | reverse complement strand
GGTAAGTAGATATATTTTTATGAGCAACTCTCGGAATAGCGAAACATTATAACGCTTATCAAGCGCTCTAAGATGATTTCAACAAATGAAGGTTTATGATGAATTTAAACCCCTACAAGTTCAAATCATGAAAAATATACAAGTTGTTCATGGTCAATTTCAGGGCCCCCGCTACCATATGTGCAAAGTGTGCAATACACACGGGCGCCATCCTTTAGGGGCGCCAAAACCCAGGGTCAAAAATTGCAAAAAAAATTGCAAAAAAAAACAAAAAACAAAATAATTTTAAAATAAGAGTTGAGAAATTAAATAAGATAAGGTATAAATACACACGAAATTTTATTAGTATATCATCCACTTACTGCCGATATCTATGTTGCGAAAACATGTCAGGCGGTAGTTTCTTGATTTTTCCTGTTCAGACATGAATAATGCCTGGAGCGCTATAAAAGCGATGCATCGCCAGAGACGTTTTTAAACCGGTTAGTTCACTGGACCGTGCAACAAGTGCATAAAAACAAGTAATTCTATTGATTTTTACATTACATTGAAGTTATTTTCATTTTGTCAAGTGTTGTGTGTATAATATTTTGTTTGCTACTTTTTTTCTACAAAATTAAGTGCTGAATACCTACTGACTGCAATTTCAACGGTTTGATTTTTTATGAAATGGTAAGTGTTCCCTACTTTACTTTCTACTATCAATATTGACTCTTTATAGGATACTGGTTATTATTAATTTTTTTTTACACGAATATCTTTTCATTAGTTGTAATGTCATGTACAGGGTCTTTGACTATATTTACGTGCTTCCTATAGCCTTTATTATGTCAGATAGAAAAAAAGGTGTGATTTTTAGTTTTGAGTTATTTACTAGTATTCATAAACAATGTATCTGTACCCCATTAGTTAAGTAAATGCTTTAAAATGGGTGTGAACAAAAATTTATTTTAATTTATTTTGTTATGATTTAACTCTGTTTGTTTCATTTTGATATTTTAGTCAATATGACTTCTAAAGTTCAATTTTTTGCATTATTTCAAGCACCTACCTACCTCCAAAAAATAAATAAAAAACATGATCCAAAACGCCTTAAGGGGCGCCACAATCCTTTTTTGCACACAGGCGCTAGGCGCCAGTAGCCCTTACGGGGCCCTGGTCAATTTAATATATTACATAAAGTGAACAAGAAAAATTCTTCAGTAAATTGAAAAAGCAGCAAATAACTTTCCAAGATAGATGGTTATATGTATTTCGCGATGAGAATTCTACATTCACAATCCAACGGTGAATTATAGAAATACATTTGTGGTTCGGATCAGGAACGCCATCTCGTACACTGTTATTCTGGTAAACTGGTGGGTATTATTTGCAGTTGTTGTGTTATTATTGGCTTGTGCTCCTGCTGGAATAATGGAGGAAGTGGAATCAGAACACCTGCATACCTGATAATAACTGAAAAGAGACACAAGTCGGCAACCTTCCTCTGATGTTCGAGTGAATGAAAAGGAGTAGTCAATGATGAATAGTCTATTAGACTCACTGCCATTTTCTGAATTAATTCAAGAGAATTCCAAGAAACAATAGCTGCTTAGGCGTGAGCAGATTTTTAGTACAAAAAAATTAACGAAGCTTTTGTGGTCGCTGACTTAGCAAGGACAGAGACACGTTCGTGCCAGAAATTAACTCCGATTCTTACAAAATTAAGTTTATTAGTTAGCTTGATGAGTTGGTTTTCCAATACTAATTGAGGTTCAATTAAGGAAGTTTTTCTTGACAACCTGCTTGCTTGCGTCTTGTTTACATTAAAAGCAACTAAGTTATAAAATTTCCAGAAAGGAATGATATCAAGATCGCTATTTATGGATTTAACTTGCGCAGCACTTTGATGGCCAGATGTAAAAGCACTGGCAGGCGTTCTGTTGAAGGCGGATGATATGCCAGTACATACGGTAGTCAGCGAAGCTCACAATTTTCTTGTCAGTCCGATTCAGGAGATCATAAATATGTATCAGAAGAAGCGTCGGTGCCAGGGTAGACCCTTGAAGCACACAGGCGTTCACAGTAAGCGGACCTAAGCTCGTATTATCGACCGCAACAAGTATATATTTGACTTTAATGGAGGGAGCTTTCGATCCAGCCGTATGTTTCAGGAAGATCAAAAGTTTTAAGCTTCTATATCAGTGGATTGTGTCACACTCCGTTGAAGTCCTTAAAGACATCCACAGCAGCTGCTAAATATTCTCCATGATTCTCAATAACGCTCATCTAAACATGTAACAAACATAGTCCAAACTTCCGAAAAATTAGTGAGAAACTCAAACAAATTTTAATTTATTTAGATGTTATTTAATGAAAATCTCTAAATTAGCAAACTTAGGCAAATCAAATTAGTTTTATGAATATAACTGAAGAAAATTAAAATCAAATTTAAAACATCACATTATTCAACAATACTTTCAACAAATAATCACCACAATCATTAAAGGCTCGTTTTCATTAGTAAAGTTAGCGGTAGAGTAACTAGCGTGCTTGTCAGTATGCTTACTCTACTTGACCGGATTTAGAGCGAGTAGCCGTTCAAATTGAAAATAATGGTAGAGTGGTAAGTTTACAGTTTAAAATTGAAAACGCAACAATGAACATCAACCGTCATCGTCGTGTTTGATAAATATTTCTGACATTTCACTGAAGGAAGTGTCCGTCGCTATTGAGTAGGAAGAAAATAGAATAAGGAAAATATGGACGAGAAATTGGATCAGAAGAAGGCATACTCATGGAGTGTCTGCACTTCATTTGAGAGAACTAGCTTAAGAGGACACACAAGAGTATAAATTGTGTTTTAGAATGAGTCCGGAAAAGTTTGAGGCTTTACTTGAGATAGTCACTCCAAAAATTCAAAAATGTGACACGTAAATGAGAGATGCAATAACACCGCGAGTAAAACTAGAAGTTACTTTGACTTTGTTAGCTACATGAAATAATTATAGAAGTCTGATGCATTTGTTCAGAGTGTCCAAAACGGCAATTTCCAATTTTGTTCCTGAAGTATGTGATGTCATTTATGAAAGTCTCAGTGAGTACATCCGCTGACGTGATATCGCACAGAAAACACGCTCGACTAGACCAAACCTGTTTTCACTGGTAAAGTAGCGGTAGAGTAGAAGAAAACGCGGTGGTAGGAGAAGGCAAATGGGCGAGTTACTTTTCCACCGTGCAATCTTACTCTACTCTACTAAGATCTAGTACTCTACTCGACTGATTACGTTTTCATTAGTAGAGCTGAAAGGATAGTTAGTGCTTGCCCAGCTTACTCTACCGCTAACTCTACTAATGAAAACGAGCCTTAACATCTAGTTGGCATAGTTTAATATTATAATGATCGGTATCCCCTAAGGCTCCTTTCACACTGGGAGATTCACGTCTCTCGCTCCTACCTCCCGCCCTTTCACACGGGGAGCCGTTTTAGTTCCTTGCTTGTTAAGCTCAGTCGTATAGTTGATCGCACGAGAGCTGTTCCATATACGTTTTCTACCGTCGACACAAACCTCGACGATCGAAACGCAAACGATCAAGAATGGTTTTGGTACATCCAATCAATCAAAAACGCGATGAAGCAGAAGTTTTTTCCACGCTTTACCAAGAACTTAGACGAGATGAGAACAAATTCATCAAATATTTTAATTATTGAGTTCCACCCAACTTTTTACGGCTTCATTCCGGTTCTTGTACATGTTAAAACTCTTATCCCAAAGAGTTGCGGACAGCACAAATTAATAATTCCACATCGTAATATGCCATGATGATGAGTGTCGGTCTTATGGGGACGAGAGCGAATGCCGTTTTCGCTCCTCATGTGGAAGCCTTCACTCTTCTTTTGCATTTCGAGTGGAAGATACCGCTCCCCGGCTCGAGATGCAGGAGACGTGAGAGCTCTCGCTCCCGAGACGTTGTGGCTCCCGCTCTCCGCCTGAAAGAGTCCATTGGACTCTTTGCATTTTGGTGCTGAGAGCTTTCCTCCCCCTCGGGTGCGTGATACTTGAGGCTCCCCGTGTGAAAGGAGCGTAATTGTCAAATGTTCCTATAATACTATTTCGCATTAACCAAATGGTATATCAAAAAAAATCTCTATCGCAGCGAGCTGCATTAGAAGAGCAGGTTTTCAAAACGAATCCAGTTAAAAAAAATTATTCATTCAACTATGATTTTTGTTACAAATCCAAAAAAAACTTGCGCCCTCTATCTTGTAAACAATATGTATTTCCTCCTCCGGGGGGTCAACCCCCAACCAATTTATATCGAAATAAATACCATCCAAGATATCATACGAAACTACATACATACTACTACAAAGTTTCAACCCTATGGTCCTAAAATTGCGACTTCTATCGTGTGAACAAGATTTATTTCTCCTCCTGGCGGGTCAACCCCCAAGCAATTTCTACCAAAACCAATCCCATCCAATATATCATACGAAACTACCTACTCACAAACTTTCAATTCTGTTGCTTCAAAATTACGCCCTTTAACATGTAAACATTATTTCTTTCTTCCCCCAGGGGATCAACTCCCCAACCAATTTGAACCAAAAGCAATCCCATGCAAGATATCTTTCGAAAATACCAACTTACAAACTCTCAATCATATTGCTTCAAAATTGCCCCTTTATCGTGTAAACAAGATTTATTTCCTTCCCCAGGGGATCAACCCCCCCAACCAATTCGAACCAAAAATAATCCCATCCAAGTATCATACGAACCTACCTATTTGCAAACTCTCAACCCTATTGCTACAAAATTGCGCCATTTATCCTGTAAACAAGATTTATTTTCCCCCCACGGGGGTCAACCCCCCAACCAATTCGAACCAAAAATAATCCCATCCAAGTATCATACGAAACTACCTATTTACAAACTTTCAACCCTATTGCTTCAAAATTTTTTGATTTTATCGTGTAAACAACGCTAAACTACATACGCTTATACATACATACATATGAAGATATATATATATATATATATATATATATATATATATATATATATATATATATATATATATATATACCTATATATATTATAGAGATATATGAAATTGAGTTTTTTGGTGCCAAGCATCATAAAAAGTCATGAAACGCAAAACTATCATTGTCCTATGTTCAACTTTGCTAATAGCACCCATTTTAATAAGCAGGTTTTCAAAGTGAAAACCTACTAATAAAGAAGGAATTTTCAAAAATTAACAGATGGATATATCGAAACAAAACATCATAGTTTAATATTTTTAGTGAATGAGTTACCTAAGGAATTTATTCAAAATGGCACCATTGAAATAGAATCCGAGATAGATTGTACGGAAGAAGATAAAATAAATGAAGTAAGTTATAATCCCCATATTTCAAGGCAATAATTACATATAACAAATTAAATATTCGATTTCAGATAGCGAATGACTGGAGAGCCCTTTTAACTAACGAATTATGTGTGGATAATTGTTCTATCATTACAAACTCGAAATGTGTGGATGAAATTTCAAACGAAAACGAGGAGGAAAAATCAAACATAATTAAAAGACACGCCCCACAATTCAAACGTATCAGAAACAAAAATAAGAAACGAAGAAAAAAATTTAGAATACACATGCAAATAAGGGGAAAATATTCGAACGATTCACGTATATTAGCAAAATTGGACCATAATAATGGTTCTATTTACTTCGATCAACCACAGTTCATATGTCCAGGAGGTTTTGTTCCTCGAAGAGATTTATGCGGTAAGAAAGGAAAATATGAATATATTCATTGGCGTAGCTGGAAGGGGACCCCCACAAAAATAATTAAATTCGAATAATCTATTGAATATATCCAAGTATATAAATATAATATATATATATATATATATATATATATATATATAATATATTTATATATATATATATATATATATATATATATATATATATATATATATATACAGGATGATTTTTTTAACTGGCCCATTAGACGCATTTGGATACCTTGAAAGTTAGAGATTTGGAATTTGGCGCAGGGCTATAGTCTGTTGTGAACTATCTTTCTGAAATAAAGTCATCACAACGGTATTTCCGGTTATACCGGAAGTCAGTATCTACTTTCTTATTTCAAATGGAACCATATATTTTTCTCAACGCCGTTAGACTACCTGTTTAATTTGCTACTTGTTTCACCCAGGTTCTGTTCACTTAGTTGCTATGGTTACACAGATATAATGAATTTTATGAAAATCTGGCGGTTTGTAAGGGTCTACTAGAAAAATCATAACTTCGGATGGCTCATGCCAAAAAAAATGGAAGGAACAGCCGATAATAGTCAACAAATTGTTCTTTTCAATGCATGATCACAAGTTGATGTTACTTCATTAGGAACGCTACAATAAATTTGTAAACTTGACTAAATTCAAATGGTGATATCTCATATTTTCGATAGAGTATTGAAATTATAAGAAATTTTCTAGAATAACACATGCCTATAGTGAAGCGTTCTTGCGTAAAAGAACATTTTCCGTATACTTATGGGTTTAGTAGGCCAGTTGCTATAGTGACTGACACAAATTCAATTATTCTTATTGAGCTTTATTATTAAGTTTTGTTTTGCGAAAAACTCTTGATAAAAATTCAAGATGAAAATACTCCAGACCTCACTTGTATTTATGGGGACGTGTCAAAGAATTGCGCTAATTACTCGTACAACGAATAGTTTACAGTCAGAAGAGCCAACAACACCGAGAATCTTCTCGGTGTTGTTGGAAGAGCTACCTGTGCTGTAGTCCAAATGCACTTGCTACTTTATTTACAAAAGTATGGAGAATATATTGAATATTCATTATAATATATCTTGTGAGTTTTCATTAATTTTTTGTTCATTTGATTTTATGTGAATATATTTTATGTTAATATATTGTTAAAATATGGTTTTTCAAGCAAAAACCTTTCACTTTAGGCTTATGTGTTACTTTACGAGAATTTTTATTCATTCAGTACTCTATCGACCTTTATAGAGAAAATATTGTGGTCTCATTTGAAAAAAATGAGATATCACTATTTGAATTTTCTCAAGTTTACAAATTTATTTTAGCGTTCTTAATGGATTAACATCAACTTGGGATAATGCATTGAAAGCAGTAATTTGTTGACTATTGTTGACTGGTCTTTTTATTTTCTTGTCGTAAGCCGTTCGAAAGTTATGATTTTTCTAGTAAACACTTACATGCGCCAGTTTTTCATAAAATTTGATATATCTGCGTAACCATAGCAACCAAGTGAACAGAACCTGGGTGAAGCATGTAGCAAATCATGCAGGGAGACCAACGGCGTTGATTAAAATATAAGATTCCATTTTAAATAAAAAGTTGACAGTAACTTCCGGTATTACCGGAAATGGCATTATGATGACTTCATTCCAGGAAGCTGTTTCACTAGAGATTATGTCCGTGCTCAGAATTTGAAAACTCCAACTTTCAAGGTATCTAAATGCGTCTAACAGGCCCATTAAAAAAATTATCCTGTGTATATATATATATAAATATATATATATATATATATATATATGTATGTATATATATATATATATATATATATATATATATATGTATATATATATATATATATATATATATGTATATATATATATATATATATATATATATATATATATATATATATACATATATATATATATATATATATATATATATAATATATATATATATATATATATATATATATATATATATATATATATATATATATATATATATATATATAATGCCACTTCATGCGGAGAAGAAGCAAGTTTCAAATGTGTATAACTTGACTATTAAATTTGTTGAAAAAAAATGATTGTGAAAAACATTATTTTGTCAAGATGGCCTTTCTAGCAAAAATAATATTTTCGCCCATAAAATAATTCTATATAGTCAAATTATTACTTGAATGATTTTTCAGTGCAGTGTCCAAGAGGTACCTTTCAAGTTAAAAATAAATGTTCGAGCTGTGAATTTGGTTTTTACAGCGCAGAATATGGACAAACTTCATGTACGCCTTGTCCGCAACATTTTTCCACAAGAAAACTAAGGTCGAAGAGTATAACAGAATGCAAGAGTAGGTATTTAATTCCATAATGATCATTGCAATATATTCTACATCCCACCAATATTTTGGCATGGATGGCACATTAGACGTTTCTGGTGAACCATACAACGGATCCCTTCGAAAATTCAATGGAGGGCATAATCGGACATTCTCTACCCAACTAAAATATTTTCGGTAATGCGGTGTTGCCACTTCTATAAGAAAGTAGTAGCAACTTTGATTTTTCAAATGGAACAACCTGTATATTATATTATTTTTAGAATCTCCAATAATTTCCTAACAACTTTCCATAATATTTTCTTATACCTAACTGTTACCGTTTTCGAAATAAAAATTATTTTCGTTTTTTTTCGTCGGAAATCAAGACCTCTAAAAACTCTGATATCTTTGAGCTAAGAAATACAATGATATCGCAATTTCGGATTAAGTTTCTTAATACCTAGGGTTTTCCTACACTTTAGCCCAATTTTCGTTATTTTAATACAGGGTGGTCAAAAAATACAGTTATTTCGTTAGCTTGGAAAATAACCAACTATAAGTTGGTTATTTCAAATGGAATACCCTGTATATTATTACAAATTCGGAAAGCTGCTAGAATTTCATTTTTATCTATATATATCATACCTATACCTAACTAGTCAAGTTTCGGACTTATGAGCACTTATTTGTGAAAATGTTCCTTGAACATGGTATCCCCTTGGTATTTGCTAAGCATGTCATGATTAACTACTATTTGACAGTAACGTTGTGACAATCTACTTATGATATCGAAACTTTCATCACTTCAGAAGTTGGAAATACCTTCAGAAACGATGGAAAAAATTTATTGAAATGAAGTTCTTATGAATTTGTTTATTATTTTTGGACAGTGTGATAAAATTATCAGCAGGACATGTAGAAAGTTCAATGAAATGTATCCGAATCTACCGCCAATGAACCTCAAGAAATTTATAAGAAGGTACGCATTCAAAAAGATCCATTTTTTTTAATAAAATGATTTATTTTTGGTGCAGTGAACATTTCACAAAATAAGCCTATCCGGCTTCTTTTGTGAAATTTTCACTCCACCAAAAATGACAATTTTTTCTATTGAAAATTCATTCTCTTGAAAATTTTATTCATCAGTCTAAATCATTTTATTTAAGAAAATGGATCTTTTTGAATGCGTACCAACATCATTTCACAAAATTCAACTCTCTGTTGAGGGTATTGAGGCTTCATTGCTTTAATTTTGGTGAATTTGTTATCATGCATGTTATGTCTTTGCAAGATTCTTTGAACAGATTAATATTTTAAGACAAAATCTTCTTTAGCACTTCTTATCGATGACTCCGGAAATGCGTGAAAATATGATAGGACATTAATTTGGTTGTCTTGGTTGTCAAACATTTTTCTGAATTCGTATAAATTTCTTGAGGTTCATTGGCGGTAGTTTCGGATACATTTCATTGAACTTTCTACATGTCCTGCTGTTAATTTTATCACACTGTCCAAAAATAATAAACAAATTCATAAGAACTTCATTTCAATAAATTTTTTCCATCGTTTCTGAAGGTATTTCTAACTTCTGAAGTGATGAAAGTTTCGATATTATTAGTAGACTGTCACAACGTTACTGTCAAATAGTAGGTAATCATGACATGCTTAGCAAATTATACCAAGGGGATACCATGTTCAAGGAACATTTTCACAAATAAGTGCTCATAAGTCCGAAACTTGACTAGTTAGGTATAGGTATGATATACATAGATAAAAAGGAAATTCTAGCTGATTTTTGAATCTGTAATAATATACAGGGTATTCCATTTGAAATAACCAACTTGTAGTCACTTTTCCAAGGTAACGAAATAACTGTATTTTTTGACCACCCTGTATTGAAATAACGAAAATTGGGCTAAAGTGTAGGAAGCCCCTAGGTATTAACAAACTTAATCCGAAATTTCGATATCATTGTATTTCTTAGCTCGAAGATATCAGAGTTTTTATAGGTCTTGAATTCCGACGAAAAAAAACGAAAATAATTTTTATTTCGAAAACGGTAACAGATAGGTATAGGGAAATATTATGAAAAGTTGTTAGGAAATTGTTGGAGATTCTAAAAATAATATAATATACAGGTGGTTCCATTCGAAAAATCAAAGTTGCTACTACTTTCTTATAGAAGTGGCAACACCGCATTACCGAAAATATTTTAGTTGGGTAGAGAATGTCCGATTATGCCCTCCATTGAATTTTCAAAGGGATCCGTTGTATGGTTCACCAGAAACGTCTAATGTGCCATCCACCGTGCATCACCCTGTATATATATATATATATATATATATATATATATATATATATATATATATATATATATATATATATATATATATATATATATATATATATATATATATATATATATATATATATATATATATATATATATAAACACATATATATATATATATATATATATATATATATATATATATATATATATATATATATATATATATGTATATATATATATATGTATATGTATATATATATATATATATATATAAATATATATATATACATATATATATATATATATATATATGTATATACTATATATATTTATATATATATATAAACACACATATATATATATATATATATATATATATATATATATATATATATATATATATATATATATATTGAATTTTTATAATATTTATTCTGAATTGATCAAATCATGGTCTGATGCAAACATACTTCAATGTTGAAAAAAAACCGAAGCCTTGTTTTATAGAAATATCTCCCAGGGACTTTTGCTGCAGAACCATGCCATTAAAATAGTCAATTCTGTCAAATTTGTAGGCCTCGTTATCGACAATACTCACATCATGTGCATGTCCTAACTAAAGCTTTATCATCAGCCTCTTTCGCCATTAAATCCATCTCAAGAGAATTAGATAAATAAAGCTATAATTAGACCTGTAGTAATATATGGCTGCGAAACGTGGACCTTAACGGTGACAAATGAAGAAAGGCTGCGAGTCTTCGAGTGGAAAATACTGAGAAAAATATATGGACCCATCTTTGACAGAATAGCGGATCGCTGGCGGAGGCCCAGAGAATTAGAAGAACTGTACGGGATCTCCAACATTATAAGAGAAATAAAGTCGAAAAGGCTTCAATGGGCCAGTCATGTGCGACGACTCCCTGATGATCTTTTGGTTAGACCATCCTTGGAAGAGGCCCCCAAGGGTACGCGACTTCGATGGAGGGACAATATTAACAAAGAGCAATAAAAGTAAATCAGATGGATCATGATGGACCGATCACGATGTAGGCGTGTTATTTTGTCGGCAAAGGCCCACCCAGGGTTGTAAGCTATGGAGAGAGAGAGAGAAGAGAATTAGATACAGCATCTACAAGAATTGCCTATTTTGCATCATTCGAATCTCATCTTCGTTATGGTTTTCCCATACTTGTACTTGTGCTTTCCCACGTGTGTACTTGTGTTTTCTTCTTGTGTTACTTGTGTACTTGTGTTTTCCCATACTTGTACTTCTTCACATTCTCAAATTGCAGAAGAGAGCAATTCGTTGCATGTACCTATGTTCTGTGAAATAGGGCACATTGCAAACCTTATTTCAAGAAAAATAAAATTTTAACGCTTCCTGCTTTATATTCACTTGAATCTGTGTCATCGATTCATAAGTATTATCATGTCTACCCTTGGTGACAGAGCACGTATATTCCACTAGATCTTCGGGACATCATGTTCACTTTCCTATTTCTTCCTCTGAATCAATAAAAAAAGTCCATCATTTGCAATGTTAAGAAAATTTACACCTTCCAGATGAATTAAAATCAATAACTTCATTGGTCAATTTTCGGAAACGGACAAAATCTTTCTTGATAGACCTTATTACTCTGTAGAGGACTAGTATTCTGAGCATTGATTGATCGATATGACCCAATTGAATAGCACAGACATCGGCTCAGAACAAAAAACGAAAAAAGTTCAATTGTTAATAATATAAATATTGTATATATTTATTAGGTAAATGAAAGATTGATGTAATTTTTTGACTAATATTTTAATAAGGACTCCCTTATTTTATGTGACATTCATCCCCTCAGGGGATGTGTTTAGTGCTTATATTTTTCACTTTGATTGATTTGATTTGGGATGTGTTTCTAGTGGATTTTAGGTTTGTTCACCTCTACAGTCCCTCGAAATTGAGTTAGAGGGTAACTGATTTGTACATACAAATGGGAGGGGACATACGACATAATAGTGATGGAGCTCTGCTTCTCGCGCGTGTTTTCTTAATTTACGACGGAAATAGTTTTGAAAACTACAAGGAGTAAACGTAGGTATCGATCAAATGTAGAAACTTTGATGCAAAAACAATTAGGCCATAGCACACCCTGACCTGTTGCTTGCTTCAGTTTTTTGAATAATAACTGTAATTATTTCTTCAGAACAGTGTCCTCCCGGTACTCATGCAAGAAAGAAAGCCCTGAAAAGTTCCAGACGGAATAATAGGAAAATAATCGAAAGGCCTACTCTTGAACCATTTTGTAAATCTTGCCCAATAGGTTACTATCAAGATGATTATGGACAGCTCGAATGTTCTCCTTGTCCCAAGGGATTTACCACCTACGGTTATGGGTCAACGAATGTTGGACAGTGCATAGAAACTGCGAAAGAAATTTGTCTAAAGTCGAAGAATATTTGTAATAATGGAATATGTTCAGCAAGGGATAGAGTTCATTATCAATGTGACTGCTTTGAAGGATATGTAGGTAAGTTATGAAAAATTCAACAACATGTTACCACATTAAGTCAGCGATTCTCAATTTGTGGAGTGCGCCCTCCTTGCGAGGTGCTAGCATATCCAAAAGAAAATATTACATTTTTCAAGTGAAGTAAAAGTAGATCTATCGTGATTATACTTACATTTTTGCCCAATCTCCTTAATGTTTCTAAAACTATGTCAGGAATATACTGGAAGTATCAATCTGTAAAAACTTCATATTTCAAAACTAATTTCTGATATAGTGCATATGTTAGAGCATCATATCTGATATGGCTAATATTAAGTATTAATTTAGTTTCTACTTTTCGAGTGTTTAGATTTGTGTATTGTCTTGAAATGCAGTGATTTTATTTATCTATTCATTTCGTTATTAAATATTTTTCGAAATCATTCGATGTTGACGTTTCATATTTTCCACTATAAAGTAAAAAATTTCAGACATACTTCTCCTAAGGTCACGTAGTAATCTGGATGTCGTGATAAGTATTGAGATCTGACATAGAGGTGATAACGTCAAAACATGGCTCTTCAAAACCAACTCTGAACACGGGTTATACAAGAGATTTGAAAGATTTTTGAGTTTTTCATAACAATGTTAGTTTAAAGTGGAAGTGTGAAGCGATATGCAGGTGAAAACTTACGCTAGAGAAAATATAGAGAAGGCGATAGGTTAGAAAGATGCAAATTCATCATACAATGTGAGAAAAAAGAGAAGTCGAGGCCTGCTATCGTCAACTTTACTGCTTTTCGTCAATTGAAAATATGAAACTCTGTCTTTTCTGAAAAGTATTCACTTGCACTTCAGAATCCTTGAATTTCTTGATACTGAGTTCACTAATTTTTTGTGTGAAACTACTTTCGTCCGTTTGAGTTCCAGCAATCACCTTCAATTCTACATTTGAGACTTCCGCAGACAGACTTTCTTTCTTTTTTTTTCTTTATTGAAATTAAGATTGGCCTCTGGCTGTGAAAACATTTTGATTAAATCAAGCATGGTGTGATGAACTATATTTTTTGATATCTTGAGTATTCATTAAAGTATCAAATTTGACGTCTTTATTAATTCTTCTTTCTGAACGTGCTCGGCATGCTTTCAAATTCCTTTCCTTATCATAAGCATTTTTAAGTATACATTTTCCTTCAAAACTCTCCCTTTGGCTGCAGCATCTTGAATTATCAATAATAACGAAAACTAACCTAAATTTCAATCATAGGAGTTAATAAGTTGGAAGAATGTACCTTTTTTTTGTAAAATGCTAAGAACACACCGTCATTCTCAGATTTGTGTGATTCTTCTTCTGATTGATTTTTTCATACCGTCAAAAAATCAATCTTTTCTTTTCTCTAAAATAATTTTCTCTCTTTACAAAATATTTGTTTGGCTTCGGAAAAGGATGGAAGGTAACACTTGCATTTATATATGCTTTTGAATTACAAATTTTCACGCAACAGCACTCTCTACACTTGCTGATACTATGTTTTGCAAAATTGGCTGTTTCCGTTCTTCACGTTTTACGTCGTAATTTTTAAGAAATCATAAACTTATACATGCAGTTGCATGTGTTAACGTTGGAAATAAAACTTCATCCATCCGGCCCCCAGAGTGCGCCAGCTGTAATGTAAGATCCCAATATATGATTATTATTCATCAATATATGCCGCGAACAGGGAAATTTGCCGTCTTTTAATTTTTGATTTGGAATGAATATTTTCCGTTAAACATGTCTCTTGCTCAAAAAATGTATTTCAGGTTCTTACTGCGAGAAACGCAAAGAAATTTGCCGAAACAATCCATGCCAAAATGGAGGATCTTGTGTAATAAGTTATAATATTAATAACCAAGCAGAATACAAATGTTTATGCTTTGAGAATTATTTTGGATCATTTTGCGAAAAAGTAGTGAACACATGTAAACTCAAATGTATGAATGGTGGGAAATGCATTGAATATGATGACAATGAATTCATGTGCTTGTGTCCCGACGGTAAGATAGTGATAATTAAACTCCAGATTGCCCATATTACATCGATATAATACTTTTTAGGTTATGAAGGTGAGCTATGTAAACCTAAATCACCATACTGCGAAAATGGTGTTTGTGAGCACAATGGCACATGCTCAGAAAAATCTACTACATATGAGTGTGATTGTTCCAGTGGATTCATAGGAAAGAGATGTCATCTTCTACCTTGTGACTTCAGGCCTTGTCCACAAAATGCTGTTTGCCTCAACATCAATGAGAAAGTTACGAGCATCAAAAGTTATAGGTACAAATGAAAACAATATGATTACTAGCAACTAATATTTCCATCTTCGTGAATATCGATATTTTGCCTTAAAATTAATGATATGATTCTTACTTTTGAACTTTTTTTTTTTAAGTTATCACTAATCTGTTCCGTGTGGTTTCTAAGAGCTGCCTATCCTGATCGTATACACACCGTTGCATAGGGTTTCACAAGACTTTTCTACTGATGTGCCACACTTGGTGATCTGTCTCTTTCCTGGGAAGGAGAGCACTCCCCATTTTTTTGTGAGGTATAATTCTTTTTCTGTCTAAACGAAATGCGCTAGGATGACTTTTCAACATGGAATTTTTGTTATCATTAGATCATGGCCGGAAGGTCACCTTAGTATGCCCTAGTGTTCAAAAATTTACTTTTGTGCTGAGACACAACCCAAAGACTTGGAACTTCTTCTTCTAGGTTCTTTATATGTTGTTCAACAACCCCCCTGCGAGTAATGCCCACCTAAATTGGTGCCATCTTTATCAAACCAACCCTTAATTATTGGTGATTTTATTAGAATTCCCCCTCCACTCAAGTTTTTAGGGGATAATTACTCCTCAAAAATAAAATAAGGTTTTCCATGTAAACAAATGCTCTATTAGTTCTAACTTTAAAAAGTTACACGCATCCAAAAATGAGAAGAGAAATTTTTAAAATTTTTATTTCCTGAAATTAATGAAGTGTTAAAGAAATCGTACTTTGTGGAAGTGTTCTATCAATAAAATGGCTACCTATGAATATTTTTTGATTTTGTTTAGGTCTTTTGAAGGGGTGAAACATGCAACCCCTACTCCATTCTTCACTAGAACTTTTTAACAAAATAAAATGTTCTGATTTCAAAATATCTGTTGAAAGGAATGAATTATTGCTTAACTTTTTCAAACCTAGTGTTTTTCCATAAAAGCAATAGATTCTTATTGAAAAAATAAAATACAGCATCGCCCATGAATGGATCTTCTGCAAATGGAATGGAAAAAATCTAGTCTGTCAAGTCGCTTTGATTTTTGTATGGTAGTTCAAAGTTCAGTTCGCTTTGATTT
The DNA here is from genome assembly GCA_030704885.1 of Cynegetis impunctata. Taxonomy (NCBI): domain Eukaryota; kingdom Metazoa; phylum Arthropoda; class Insecta; order Coleoptera; family Coccinellidae; genus Cynegetis; species Cynegetis impunctata. The sequence continues at coordinate 1,023,743 of JARQZK010002898.1, read as the reverse complement.
TTATGTAGTACTTAGTTAAAAGTACTTTTTTGTAAATGAAAGACCTCCTTTAATTTTCGACAAGAAATCACCCACTAAAAACCTTCGAACTTATTTGGAAACACCCTGTCCAAAACGATTTTTAGCAGTGAGATAAATTGTAGGTAAGATTCGAACTTCTTTACGAATGCTAAGAGGCATGAAACTTCACCAAGGAATGTGCACATGTAACTCGAACCATAGCTTCATGGGTGTTTATGAACTCGTGGTTGAATTCCAAAAACGATAAAAGACATCCGGATGTCTCAGCAGCTCCCAGAAATCATCAGGATGACATTCGTACATTACTTTGAGATGTACAAAAAGAAAACAGCTAATGAAAAGAAAACAAGTTTGAACAGAGAAACCTTCATTTGATATTTAAATATCTTTCGATTTAAATAATCCTTTGATCAAAACTTAATGATCTATACCATACTCATAGATAAAAATTTCTGCATCATACATAACATAAGTACTTAACTTATCAAGTTCTCGTAAATCAGACGTCCATATTCCGAGTTATGGTATGTCGGTTGTTGTGTGGTCGGCATGCGTGTTGTTTAGAAATACTTGTTATGTGCGCATTACGCATTTTTCTCATATGAACTCAATGTTTATTATTTGCGTACCAGTCTTTTGAAATCTATATTATACTTTTTTTTCCTAAGTAAATTACGGTTTTGTGTGCGTACATGGTTCTTTCATATAATTATTATTTATAGATTGTGGTTTTAAACTATGAATATATGCTATTGAAGCACATTAAACTTTGACTCTCCAGAAGATAATATTATGCATTTCTTCGGTTTATTATTTTTATAGGACGTAATAATAATCAGTATAATAAAATATATTTATATTATACCCTCCTTTGGTCATACACAATACGTGGGAAAATGTTCTTCAAGTAGGATAAATCTCATATATGTGTTTTTTGTATGACCTTCAGGTATATACTTACCTGTGTCAGCTTGAAACGTACGTCCTTTGTGAAAACATGTTCTAATAAGAAATAGTTCAAACTCATAATTGTAATCCTTTCCTGAAAATAATTCTTTTGTCTTCAGATGTGTCTGCGCAGAAGGGTGGACTGGTAAATCGTGTGACATCGAATTAAATTTTTGTTCTCCAAATCCTTGCCAGAACAACGGCACCTGTACAAACTCACGAACGCATTTCGAATGTACCTGTTCAAAACCATTTTATGGTACTACGTGCAAGAATAAGTATGATGCAAACTACTTGATAGTTTTTGAGAGATTTAAAACAACAGACTACGTAAGACTGCCACTATTGGAAATCGACTTACAAGAAGTAAGTAATCAAAAATAAAAGACGTTTCTGTAATTATTGTAATTTCAAAATACTTTCCATTTTATTTTAATGAATATTTAGATTATTTTAAAGCACAGAAAGTACGAAGGTAGTCCCAGAATTACCCGACCTGACGTATAGATGCGGTTGTGGAATAGTATATTGTATAATTAGTGGAAAAAGCATAATATTATGTGTTACCAGACTCGTCGCTACGCTCCTCGTCTGGTAATTATCACAGTCGTTTGGGAATATGCTTTTCCCACGAATTATACATACTATTTTTTCTTCGATCGTTCATTTACATTTAAAAAATTAATTTAAGAATATTTAATTCAAGATGTAATCAAGTAAGTTTAAATAGGTTTCTCTATGTTCATATTGAAATATAGAAGTGGTAACCATGGAAATTACTTTTTTATGACAAGAGTAAAATAATTTTAAAGCCGGTTTTGTTTGATTCGTTGTATTTTATAAGGAATTAAGAAAGAATTAGTAAACATGAACACTGATAGTGATTATTTGTTACCTTGCACGCCTCCTGAACTAGTAGAAGCCGCGAACGCGGCTTCACTTAATTTACTTCCGGTGAAATCCAGACAGAAGTATGAACTTGCGTACCAACGCTTCATGAATTTTTGCAGAAAAAATAACAGTGTATCTTATGTACTGGTGGCGTATGTTGCTGAATTGGCTAAAACAATGAAATCTTCGACGTTGTTGGCACATTATTCTATGCTTCGATCAACTTTGTTTCATTTTATTGTGATAATCCATTTGTAACATTACCGCACGCTACAGCAATGCGGTAATAATATTACCACACTGTTATTTGCTAATTGCTTAGCAACTACCCACTATTCTGGCATGTCGAGCTTTGCGCATAGAAAACAGGTCAAAATAGTGTAACTTTTCCCACGATCGGAGAAAAAAATTATACCTACTATAATCGAAAATACCAATCTTATAAAACTTAATTTTGTTTTAAATATTTAGGATATCCATTTTCAAGGAGAAAAATTACTTATTTATACCTTTTATCCGATTTTACACATGTAACAAAAAAGTTATTCTCTTGAAAAGCCTCAAACAAGAATTATATTAACTGAAATAACACAAGCCAAAGTACACCAAATACCTACCGTAGAAAATCCCAATATCGTATGACACTCGTCAATCACGCTGTCAGTTTTGTTTACTTCATTGGAATTTGCTAGTTCCCTAGTTATAAGTTGTTCAGTATATACAGAATACCATCAATGAATTAGTAGATTTGAAAAACACTAGTAATTATGTGTTACAAGATTTTCAATTGAAAATACTCAGTCCAGCCAATGTAAAAGCCGAGATAGTTTTTACTCTGACGGAGTCTCTATCATTTACATGATTATTACATGATGAAAAATCAAAAGTCTGTACGAGCTGCCGAGTCGAACATAGCGGATGTGAAGGAATAAAGAAGAAAATCTACAAAGTAATATTGGCTGGTTCTCACCATGAACAGGGTAGTGGAAATATTGAAAAAACTGAGACGTGTGTATCCAGCGGAAAGGAGATTATGTAGTGCACAAAATATTCGCCAATTATTTTTTATTTACCCAAACGGGTATTCCTCAGGCTATCCTTTATATGTTATATGTGAAGCAACATATTTTCGTTTTCAATTTAATTCCTTCTTTTTAGATTTCCGTTTGCTTGTGGTTGAAAGTGACAGATGATTTCAACTATGGAAATCTGATATCATATGCTACTAGAGAAAATGACAATGCATTCACCTTGACAGATTATACAGGGTTCGTTCGAAGATTCTCCCTCAGAAAGCTTTTCTTCTATTTAAATCTATTTTCAGACTGATCATGTATGTCAATGGCCAGTATATAGCAACAGATGTGTTCTTAAACGATGGTATATGGCATCACGTTTGTGCAACATGGAGGAGCAGTGAGGGTATCTACCAGGTATATATCGATGGAAAATTGAGACAGTTTGGCAGTGGCCTGTCAGCTGACCGAGCTATTTCCGGTGAGTGAAATTTAATATTATATATATATATATATATATATATATATATATATATATATATATATATATATATATATATATATATATATATATATATATATATATATATATATATATATATATATATATATATATATATATATATATATATATATTCTTACATTGTTGATCGTATTTTGGAACACACTCTACAATCTACATAATAAGAATCTGTGATCTTGTCCATTTTACTACGTCGCAGAGTATTTGTAGTTTTTCCTCCGGAAAACGGAGTTAAGAACGGGAATGAGTATCGTTTTGCATTTGATAATTTCACTTCATTTGTGGTCCGTTTTCTGTAAAGTCAATTGACCAATTGATTGTTAAATTCAGTTAACTTTGCAAAAAGCCAAAACATTATACTTAATTGAAAGTAAACTTGAGTGAAAATTTACATTCTGAAATTTCATCAAAAATTCCACAAGAAACTGGATTTAGTTGAGATCAATTAATTGGAATTTTTTTCAGGAAACGGATACATGGTAGTCGGTCAAGAACAGGACGCGTTAGGAGGAAAGTTCAGCCAAGCCGAAACTTTTGTTGGAAGAATGACACTCATAGATATTTGGTCAAAAGTGCTTGCTAAGGAAGACGTTCTCAAGCATTACGAAGACTGCCAGGATTCCATTTATGGAGATCTGTATACTTGGGGAGAATTTCAGTTTCATATTCAAGGAAATTTGAGGGTAATGTTTATGCAGATTGCAAAATGAACTAAGCTAATTACTAATCCATCCAATGTAGATAATCTCTAATCTATATATATATATATATATATATATATATATATATATATATATATATATATATATATATATATATATATATATATAATATATATATATATATATATATATACATATTTATATATATATATATATATATATATATATATATATATATATATATATATATATATATATATATATATATATATATATATATCAAGCATTTTTTAGGTCATAACCGCATACAGATGCAGTTATTTACACGTGTTTCGGACTTATTGGTCCCCATCAGAACAGCGTTGCCAGGTAAAAATTGGAGATGGAGAAATGAAACAATCGAAATCCTTCATTACACAAGACCATCGCACATTTGCAGCTACAGCCCGAACACTCCAAATTTAGGAGCAAGACCTTCACATAATCCAAGGAGACAATTTATATCTTCTTTCTACCGGATCTCGGACCAACTAAATCTTAAGATACAACAAGTCCCAAGCGGGAAAAATCAAGACATCAAGCATTTTTAAGGTCATAGACTTTTTTGTCCTAATCAGAACTGGTAGATGACATAAATTGCTTCCGTGTCTTATGTGAAGATCTTGCTCCTGAATTTGGAGTGTTTGAGCTGTAGCTGCAAACGTGTGATGGTCTTCTGCAATGATCTCCATCTGACTTGGAGGTTTGCGCTTAATGTGTTACGCAAGATGATACTGTGGTCTGTTTACATTTCACATGTCTTGTCTTCGAAATTGACAGGTACTGGTGAAATGATCTGGATGAAAACAGAGCTATTTAGCGAAGTGTTTAAGCCTGTTGCCTAGCATTCTGTAACTATCGGGTTAAAAACCCGGGGTAGACTAGTTTGCCATGAGTTTTTCTCTGAGGTAAGTCAGTACTTGCACTCAAAAACTCAACAGGGTCCAATAAGGCCAGCACAGGTGTCTATTGGTTTCTATCGTTTGTGGAGAATATTTTGATGTTGATATATATATATATATATATATATATATATATATATATATACCTATATATATATATATATATATATATATATATATATATATATATATATATATATATATATATATATATATTGGTATTCCAGGGAAAAGGTAGGAATCCAACAATTCTATAATTAATTTAAACGTGCTGTGATATGTCTCTATTTAATGGCAGCTGTAAAAGATTCAATCATATAATACCAGAATGTATCCAAGTTTTCTAGGAATGAAAATCGTTTCAGATAGAATCATCTCATTTCTGCAATGACTGTCTCAAACCGAAGAACGTCATCAACGGAGAAGTTGAATTACTAGGAAAAAAGGCTTTTTATAAGTGTCATGAAGGCTACAGAATAGGAAATGATTACAAAAATGGAAGAAAATGTTTGAAGTCATCTAAATGGGAAGGACAAAGAGAACCATATTGTAGAAGTAAGAAAATAAAAAAAAAGAGTTGTCGTGGGGCACTCGGTCGGAACGAAGTTCCTTCTGCTATATATTATGTATTGTATAGCAAGCAGAATGAAATAAATTAACAACTTTTGAGAGTAATTACATGAAAAATATATGATTTATATATTAATTTTGAGAGCAAATGGAAACTATTTAAAACTTCAGTAAGAATTTAATAGAACAAATACATTATTATCGGTACATGTAATGTAGCATATTTTCTGATAACCATATTAAGTAGAAAATATATTATGGGGACAATGCTATTGTTATCACGACTAACATTCACATAAGACAAAGATTTGTGAGAAATCACAAACGAAAGAATAAAAAAAAACAATTTAAAAGTCAAATATTAGGTATATCAATTAGTTTAAACGAATATCACGGTCCATTTAAGTTCTTAGAGGAACTTGAGTATGGGTTCAAATAATATTAATAATAATGATAATAATAATAAATTTTTTTTTAAGTGTACAACTTTCCTAGTTTGAATTACTCATACAAGTTCAATTTTACATAAAAATGCTTTCAGTTTTTTCTTGAATACAAAACCAAGATCTTGCAGAGGAGAGGGTACCCGGTTATAAACAAAGCATATATTGTGCAAAAATTATAGAGTAAATATATATTTATATATATATATATATATATATATATATATATATATATATATATATATATATATATATATATATATATTTTTTTTTTTTTTTTTTTCTCAAGATTATTATTTTAGAAGTTAGCGTGAAATTCATGGGGTTTAACATAAAATTAGATTTAAAATGAAGCAGCTTTTGGAAAACCTGAATTTTATGGGGTTTTCGAACAAGCGAAACTTTTCATCGAGAATAGCATTTTTTCCCTAAAATGAGAATAAAAAAGTTTTTCCTCTTGGGGGCACCTCATCTGTGGACACGCTTTATATATTGAGTAATTAGTTTTCCGATCCCTGATTATCATTATACGAATAGATAAGAGATGATTTGTTGAAATTATTATCAATTCTCCAGTTCAAAGGATCGATGTTGTTAAGCTTACATCACATTTTCATGCTTAGCTTCTGACTTGCCTAGTATCTGGAGTGTAACGTGCGATAAGGAACTTCGTTCCATAAGTTTCATATCCATTACAAATTCCAAAGAAAATAGTATCAAGAAGATGCTATCCAGTATTTTTCTAGGATTATACTGCGGTCAACCAGGATTCTTACAAAACGGCTTCATTTATGGTACGAACTATTATTTCGAAGATCAGGTCACATGTGGATGTGTATACGGTTACAATTTGATAGGGACGAAGACGCTAACTTGTGGAAAAACCGGGAAATGGAAACCCGCAAAACCCAAATGTATCGGTAAGTCTGATGTGCAGTTAAAATATTTTGAATAAACAAATTTTCAATAATATGCAGGTCCACAATGTATAGCTTTTAAGATTCCCTTGAATGGAAAATTTACAGTTTTTACTGAAACACCTCATGAAGAATATAAAGAAGATACAACTATGTTTGATGTGGGTACACAGATTGAAATAAGCTGCAACGATAATATGAATTTAATTGGTGAATCTATGATAACTTGTCAAGATGATGGTATGTTCTTCGGGTATTTTTTAAAAATATATATAATAGTGAATAATATATCATATTTCTGGACTGAAAATCATTTATTGCTTCATAAATTTCAGAAAATTTACTACCTAGCTTTTAAAGTCTTAGCTGAGAAATATTTTCTTAAGAATTATTCATAATTTGTTCTGAGAATCAATTTACCCATATAATCCTGTAACTTTGTCTCCTGAAAGTTTGCGGTAGTATGCGTCAAATCCGGTATTTCTGATTTTTTGCAGACTTGTTAATGATGTTGGCCTCATGAATAATCTAAGTTTGAGACATCGAGCGCCGATCGCAACTTTGTCAAAAATCGAAAAAAAACGCGAACGGTTTTTTTTCTCAGATTTTGGCGATTATAACCCTTATGGACTAGTTTCTGAAAAAACTTTTGAGGGTCGTTTTTAAAGTAGGCTAAGTTTGCTACAAAATAATACTAAAATTGTCTCTTTAGACCCAATAGTTTCCGAGATTAAGGGGACGCGGTACCCAAATATTATCAAAAATATCGATTTTTTTTTTTGCGTACCTTGTTAAGTAACTCTTTGTAAACATTGATGCAAAGTTTCATAATGGTATTTTAATTAGAAAAAGGTTATAAAGCTTTTTCTGGGTTAACCTCTACCTTTTTACACCAATTTAAAAAGCTCTTAGAAAACGAACTTCATGCGTCATATATTTTGAACAGTTTAGTTATTTGACTGTAACTTTGTCTTTTACATAGTGTTTATTAGTATTTACATTCTACCTCGTTTTTTCTTCATGCTGTGCTATCGTTTTTTGCGAATTTGATTGTGAATAACATTTGAAATTATTTGGCTCAAGTACATCATAATACAATAAATGCGTAATAGTCCGGGGAAGTAAGTATATAGAGAGGAAAAATTGAAAAGTAGGGGTCAAATTTTTTTTTAAGTAAGTACACTGACCCCTCATCGCTTTCCTAAATTTCTGACCAAATCCCGTGAAAGCTCGAAACACAGCTTGCAAGCACATTTGAAAGCACTAAAATTCGATGATTTTTTGCTTATAACTTTCTTTGATGTACTCGCACAAAAAAATCGTAGAAATCAAATTCACAGTAAATTTTATGCTCTACACGATGACGTAAGTCGACTTTTGAAATGAAACATTTTCGACTCAAAATTTTCGAAAAAATGAAAATTGTTTCGAAAGGTCGTGTTTTAACCGGCAACCATACTGAAAATAACCATATCGAGATCAAAGCATAGGGAAACATAGATGGTGTGCTATAAAAAATTTACGTATTTTCAGATTTGGAAAATTCAAAATGGCGGCCGCAAAAATCGAATATATATGCTTTTTTTTCAATCACGCTTCCTCTTGAAAACATTAACGATATCGAAAAGCGGTTGGTTGCAATCGATAGGGGAAAAGTTGTAGTTTTAGGCATAAAATAAAAAAAAATTTATAAATTTTTTTACATAACTTTTTTTAAAAATTTATTAAAAAAAAAATTTGTTTGTTGAGTTTTTCCTCATTTTTGCATTGAAAAATAAAGTCAATCATTATACTCATACTCGAAATGTATTTGCCGTTAAAAATCGCGTATTTCAAAAAAAAATTGTTTAAATACAATAATCAGAAGCCGAGATATAGAAGCTCAAAGTTCGCTTCGTACTGTGACCATACTATTAAAAATGAAAGCTGAAATTAAAAATAGTAATTCTGAAATGAGTCAATTAGATAACTATGAACTTGCAATGAATAGTGACGCTGATATCAACGAAGATATTTGTATTGATGATAATACCGAAAAATAATGTATAGAACCACGTCCTCCGAGACCAAAAAGAGCGAAAATATCCAAATAAATGTAAACTTTGTAAATATATTGTATTTCAACTGTGTACGTCGAAAATTATGAATATGTTAAATAAATTGATTTATAAATATAAATTATTATGTTCCTGTACTGAATTAAAGTATTTCCTAATCACTGATCCGCAAAATACCAGCACAAATCAAAATATAAACAAGCTGTTCGAATAAATTTATTTTTATCCTACACTATAAGAAAGTTGAATTTTACCAGCTTTACGGAGGCGAGAAAGTAGACCTTTTCTCGGCTAGGCGGTAAAATAGTTTTTACGTTTTCACGCTAGCTGGCGCTCCAGTTGACAATTAAACGTCAGTATAAAATAGTTATTTATGTACCAAGTGCGTTATATAGATCATTATGCCCTGAGGGAAACATTCGGCCCGAGGGCCTCTGGCCCGAGGGATGAATGTTGCCCGATGGGCATAAGGATCTAGTAACGCACGCGGTGCATACAAGATTTTATTTTTCACGAAAAAATTATTATATTATGATGAAAAAGCGATTTTAAAATCGTTTCATTGCTCCTATCCATTTTCCTTCTCATAGTAGGCATGTCATTGGTTGATATTTTGAAGTTTGTGAATATATTTGTCATCATATTCAGTGAATGTCATTGCTGCTTTCTTTGTGTAGTCTTATAGAAATAATGGAAATGAAAATGAATTTACCCAAGAATATCATAGAAAATGCAGCCAAAGCTGCGAATAATTCATTGCCGGAGAAATCCAGAGTCGTATACGACAAGGATTATGAAGTATTTAATCAATAAAATTTGCTTCATTTCTCCTAGTACAATAAGCGGGCGTTTTGAATCCATTATGCCCGCAAATGCGGCCATAATGGCCTAGGGCATAATGAGTGTGTTTATAGCAACCGTATCCAAGGTGAAATAAACATATTATATACAAGTGAAAAATAAATAAATATTTAGCAGTTGTCAATTTAATCATAAGTTGTCGTATTTTGATATTTGTTCTAAGTTATGGAGTCTGAATCAGAAGAAATAATGTATCTCACTCCACCTGAAATAACTGATATAGCTAACCAGGTCACGCTAGACTTATTACCGAATAAATCTAAAGCGAAATATAACCTCCAATACAAATTATTTATGGAGTGGTGTGCCTCCAAGCAGGTAAAAAAAGTACTGTTATCAAATTTATCCAAGCAAGGAATCTCTCTTGTTAACTGTACTATACATAATCCGATTTTTAATGTCACTTTAAAAAATAATGACTCACAGTTATGAATTTCATATTATAAAATAAAATTTTTATAGAAAAAATCTTACCAACAATTATTTTGTAGGATAAAAAATCATGTGTAAACCATGGCAGTAAAGTGATTTTTCAGGCCTCAAGAAGTGGCCAGACTCGGCTGCGCCTCGCCTGTCCATATCTTCTTTCGGCCTGAAAAATGCCACTTTACCGCCTAGGTATACAATATACTATTTTATCCTACACTATAAGAAAGTTGAATTTTACCAGCTTTACGGAGGCGAGAAAGTAGACCTTTTCTCGGCTAGGCGGTAAAATAATTTTTAAGTTTTCAAGCTAGCTGGCGCTCCAGTTGACAATTAAACGTCACTATAAAAATAAATATTTAGCAGTTGTCAATTCAATCATAAGTTGTCGTATTTTGATATTTGTTCTAAGTTATGGAGTCTGAATCAGAAGAAATAATGTATCTCACTCCACCTGAAATAACTGATATAGCTAACCAGGTCACGCTAGACTTATTACCGAATAAATCTAAAGCGAAATATAACCTCCAATACAAATTATTTATGGAATGGTGTGCCTCCAAGCAGGTGAAAAAATATAGTGAAAATGTAATTTTAACATATTTGTCCGAATTATCAAAAAAATACAAATCGTCAACTCTCTGGTCAATAAATTCAATGCTAAAATCCACATTACTAGTGAAAGATAATGTTGATATTGGAAAGTATACAAAAGTAATAGCTTTTTTAAAAAAGCAGTCTGTCGGGCACATTCCCAAAAAATCAAGAATATTTGAACAGCAAGAAATTGAGAAATTTCTTCGTTTCGCTCCTGATGAAATATATTTGTTGATGAAGGTAAAACGATTTATTATTAATATTATTATTTGATAATATCACCAATATTTTTCAGGTAATATTAATCATTGGTATTTCCGGTGCATGCAGAACGGACGAACTTACAAACATGACGATAGATGATGTTGTGGATAAGACTGATATATTAATAATACATGTACCGGATACAAAAACAAACAAACGGCGAACTTTTACTGTTTGTAACGTCGAGAAGGAAAATTTCATTGATGTTGTTGCAATTTGCAAACACTACTTCAACCTTCGTCCCCCTAATATCACTTCCAGGCGACTTTTTGTGAGATATCAAGGTGGAAAGTGTGCAGCACAAAATGTGGGACACCACACTATTGGGACAATGCCATTTAAAATAGCCAGTTACCTAAAATTAAGTAACGCTAAAGAATATACAGGACATGCGTTTAGAAGATCATCCGCCACTCTCCTTGCCAATTCAGGAGCAGATATTTTAGCATTAAAAAGGCACGCCGGATGGAAATCCTCCAGCGTAGCGGAAGGCTACGTTGAAGATTGTTTAAATAATAAAATAAGTGTCGCTAGAAAACTTTTCAACACTAACGATATGGCCGGGTCTTCTACTATGACTATGAATGAATCTACATATACTGAAACTGCTGAAATGACGACTCCTTTAATAGAAAATATAGCAGACGTGAGGGCAACAGCTTCAACTGCTTCCTTCTCTGAACAAGTACTGTTATCAAATTTATCCAAGCAAGGAATCTCTTTTGTTAACTGTACTATACATAATCCGATTTTTAATGTCACTTTAAAAAATAATGACTCATAGTTATGAATTTCATATTATAAAATAAAATTTTTATAGAAAAAATCTTACCAACAATTATTTTGTAGGATAAAAAATCATGTGTAAACCATGGCAGTAAAGTGATTTTTCAGGCCTCAAGAAGTGGCCAGACTCGGCTGCGCCTCGCCTGTCCATATCTTCTTTCGGCCTGAAAAATGCCACTTTACCGCCTAGGTATACAATATACTATTTCTATGCAGTCAGTGACACAACTTTATTCAAAATCTGTATTTAATCAGTACGCAGGTGCAACAATCTAGTGCAACAAAAAGAATTTGAAAATTTTTAATAGTATGGTCACAGTACGAAGCGAACTTTCAGCTTCTATATCTCGGCTTCTGATTATTGTATTTAAGCAATTTTTTTTTTGAAATACGCGTTTTTTAACGGCAAATACATTTCGAGTATGAGTATAATGATTGACTTTATTTTTCAATGCAAAAATGAAGAAAAACTCAACAAATAAAATTTTTTTTTGATAAATTTTCAAAAAAAGTTATGTAAAAAAATTTATGCCTAAAACTACAACTTTTCCCCTATCGATTGCAACCAACCGCTTTTCGATATCGTTAATGTTTTCAAGAGGAAGCGTGATTGAAAAAAAAGCATATATATTCGATTTTTGCGGCCGCCATTTTGAATTTTCCAAATCTGAAAATACGTAATTTTTTTTATAGCACACCATCTATGTTTCCCTATGTTTTGATCTCGATATGGTTATTTTCAGTATGGTTGCCGGTTAAAACACGACCTTTCGAAACAATTTTCATTTTTTGGAAAATTTTGAGTCGAAAAAATTTTCATTTCAAAAGTCGACTTACGTCATCGTGTAGGGCATGAAATTTACTGTGAATTTGATCTCTACGATTTTTTTGTGCGAGTACATCAGAAAAAGTTATAAGCAAAAAATCATCGAATTTTAGTGCTTTCAAATGTGCTTGCAAGCTGTGTTTCGAGCTTTCACGGGATTTGGTCAGAAATTTAGGAAAGCGATGAGGGGTCAGTGCACTTACTTAAAAAAAATTATGACCCCTACTTTTTTTATTTTTCTCGTTGATAGATTTTTTGATCTTACTTCCCCGGACTATAAGCAATATTACTATTGTAACCAAAATGTTACATCTAATAATTCATATATTTAGGTTTAATACTAGTTAAAACACAGAAAATGTAAAACAATTTAATATTTAAAAGTTGTTCAATATTAGATGAAAGTCAGCAGTATTTTAAATATAAGTTTTATTACTATTGGTACAGTCTAAATGTTTATAAACAAGAATGAAAACTTCATTTTCGATTTTCTCAGGTAAATTTTTTTCAAATTGTGTAATTTTTAAAACCGTGAGGCTTTTAGATAAAATAAGATGGAGCTCTAATATTTTTATCTTGCATTGAAACATATGTGGTTCGCAAAACTGTGCTTGGAATAAGGTCTTTTTAGTTTTTTATTGAAAAATTTTGAGTCAAAAATTTTTAAAAAATCTCAATTTTTGTAGTTTTATATGAGATTAATATAAATTTTTCTATTAGTTCTGTCTTGATATCTATGCACAGATTTTTTAAATTAAAAAAAAACTTCTTGTTTCAATTTATTTTTCAATATATCTTTAGTTATGGTTAACTTAATATAAAAACACTTTGATATGCATGCTATAGTTCAAACTACCCAAAATAAATTTCAGGGTACTGCGTCTCCTTAAGCCTCTCAAAATGTATCATTTTTCAATTTTATCCCTATCTCCTGATGGGTATATGCCATCCAAATACTTCGATCCAGATACGGACGAAACTCAACCGGGACCTTCCAAGAGGGCAAAATTAATTAAATTTTGAATATTAGTCAATTTCCTAACAAATAAACTTATTAACTTTTGTTGTACTTATCTTTTTTACCACATAATTCGTAGCTTAGCCAAAACATCATCGTTTAAACTTCTCATTTTATTTTTTAACGTCTCATCATAAAAGTGCAGGACTTCGATAGTATAATCAGGGTCAAAATTCATTCAGAACGACAGAATTGCAAAAAATTGCGAAGTTCGAAAAAAATTATGAACTTTGAAAGGATTAATCTCGGAAACTATTGAGTCTACAGACACAGTTCTAGTACTATATTGTAGCAAATTCAGAGTACTTTAAAAACGTCTTGAAAAAGTTTTTTCAAAAACTAGTCGTTTATGGTTGAAATCGCCAAAATTCGAAAAAAACGCGGTTTTTTCTATTTTTGACAAAGTTGCGTTCGGCGCTCGAAGTCACAAACTTGGGTTATTCATTAGGCCAACATCATAAACAAGTCTGCAAAAAATCAGAACTACCGGATTCGACGCATGCTGTTATCTATAATGTTACTGTAGTAATATGCGTATTTCGATTCCACTTTCCAGGTTGAATATATTGAATAGATAATCATTATTGTGGCTTTATCAAAGTTGTAAGATCTTCCAAAAACAGATAATGATAGTAGGTAGGTAGGCATATTTTTCAGTCCTTTCCTCAACTATTCAGTATGTTAATCCAGGTCATTGATAATTAATGAAATTATTATCAATTTATCCTCTTCATTTAAGCTGTTGCTTTACTCACAGGTGTATGGGATAACGATCCACCATTTTGTGAAAGTCCTTACACAACCACTCGAAAACCTATAAGATGTTCCATATATCAACTTCCATCTGCTCCTGAACATGGATATTTGGTGGACGAATCTCTAGAGGCTTACCAAAATGAACTTACAAATAATTTAGAATATAACTGTAATATCGGTTTCATAATCGAGGGGTTGAACAGATCAGTATGCACGGACGATGGAAACTGGTCAGAAGTTAATATCACTTGTGAACGTGAGTATAGAATGTTGAATTTTCATTTTATTAACTTTCATGTAAATCAATCCTAATAGATGAAAAGGTACTAGAAATGTTTGTTTGTTTTCTATTCAAATTTTATCCAGCTACTTCTCAGTATTTATAAATGTTTTATATATTTTATAAAATTCAATAGTCAGTTGAATTTAATAATATCCTAAAAGCCAAATATGCTGACGTTTCTTCTTTACTAAGGAGTATCATGTGGATTTCCTGGTAAACTTGATCATGGTTTCGTTCTGCAAAAAAACTATGTGTTCGCTGATGAAGCAACTTTCGAATGTGAAACTGGTTATTTTCTTAATGGAAGCAATTCAATACCATGCGGAGAGAATGGTCTTTGGGAGGGCACCATGCCAACATGTGTCAGTAAGTTGAAGGTCTATTTATCTTGTCAGAAAAAAGATTCTTTTGATATTCTAAATTTTTTCTCCTATTATCACAAATTCGAAGGAAATTTGTAACTAGTCAACATTTCTGAAGCTACCCTATTTCGCAAGATACTTTTCTAGGAATCACTTGTGATTTGCCTGATACCATACAAAATGGAATCGTTTATGGCAACAAAAACTTCTTCGGAGATACTGTTAGTTTCGAGTGTATCCAAGGTTTCATTCTGAATGGCTCTTCATCTGTTACTTGTGGAAAAGGAGGTGCTTGGAGTTCCGCGATTCCTGAATGTCAAAGTGAGGTTTTTTCTTGTTATTAAAATAACATTAATCATTATATGTATATATATATATATATATATATATATATATTTACATATATATGTATGTATAAATGTATATATATATATATATTTATATATATATTATATATATATATATATATATATATATATATATAAATATATATAAATTATATATATATATATATATATATATATATATATATATATATATATATATATATATATATATTTATTCGAATTGTTGTTGCCTGTGAACTATATATTTTTTTAGAAAAAGTTTTGATAAAGCCACGAATGTCGTGGCGAAACGTCAACTTTTTAATAAAATCGAGTTTTTTTAAGATTCAACAAGCCTGTTATTGCTAATAATTTTCAAGAGATTATATATATATATATATATATATATATATATATATATATATATATATATATATATATATATATTTATATATATATATTATATATATATATATATTATATATATAAATATATATATATATATATATATATATATATATATATATATATATATATATATATATGTATGTATATATGTATATATATATTAATTTTTTTTTTCAAATATGGGAGCTATATTTCAGTTTTATTGTGAACATTCATTCCAGAGGTGTATTGTGGCCCTCCTGGAAATTTAGAAAATGGCTTCAGCTTTGGAAGAAGTTATAAATATGCAAATTATATAACATTCGAATGTAATGAGGGTTTCATTCTTAATGGAAGTAAATCAATACAATGTATGGCAAATGGTTCATGGGAACCGATGAAACCTGAATGCAATAGTAAGTATTTTTGATAGTATTTTCCCCGGAAATAATAGATTATTGGACTGTATCGAAAGTCAACAGTGAGATACGGGAGTGGATTTTGAATCCCTTTTATTCATCCAGGATCGAGATTATTGTGTTTTCTTTCAATAAATAGAGTGATTGGGGTCAAGTTTACGCACTTTGGTAAATAATTTATTCATTTATTTAGCGTATGGCATTAAGACACTTTGGTGAATAATTGCTCACTACGTATAATATAAAATAGTTAAGTACCTATATGAAAGCAGGGCTCAGAGAACCATTTAATGGCCTGTAAACTGAAGTGAAAAGAATAACAGAAATACAAGCAGTTTTTTTCTGAAGGGGGAAATCGGTTAATCATGCGCGGCGGCTAATAATGCGCAGCATATTAGCAGTAGAAAATGTCAACCATTTATTGGAATTCATACACTTCGTGCCATCTCTTAGAAGATAGTTAAAGTTGCGCAGCCATTTGGGAATAAAACCTCTTGGGACGCAGACAAAATGAAAAAAGTCTTGTGATTTGTTGCAAATGACGGAGCAGTTAGAGATGGCGGAAGGAAGTTTTAATACCAGAATATACAATTCGCAAAAGAAAGAAAGATGAATAATATGGAGGATATGATATTAGTGGGTCCACATCCCGTTTTTTCACAGGTCCAAGAAAAGAGTTTAGCGAGTCACGTACTAAAAATGGCAAAATTTTTTTATGGTGTCACAAAAAATCAACTTCGCGATTAGCGTATTTTTATGCAGTAGCTAACAATTTAGCTTTAAAATTATAAATTTTGTAAGCAAAACAAGATTGAATTGCTAGCCATCACACCACATACCTACATCTCATTGCTCACAGGCTTTAGATTTAACATTTTATGGTCCACTGAAAGCTATGAAGGACATGACTGTGATTTTTGTATCTAAATTACAATTTTTTTATATTTTGTTAACGTTCTAACAAATATTATGTCTTCTGTAATGCTTCTTTTGATTATACCTGATACACCATACTATATTTACAGATTTCTGATTGCGCACAGTTACCCTGACTGGTGCGCACAATTACCCGCATAGGGTAGTTAACCATGCGCATTGTAAGTTTATGTCTTATTTCGTTCTCAAGCTCAGAACATATTTTTTTTTAGATATTTAATTCATTGGTGTTATACCATATACAATGAAGAATATCTATGCCAAAATTCAGAATGCTAGATGCTATATTCAAGAAAATATCAACCCGGCTGCTTAGGTGCGCACAATACACCGACTTCTCCCTAATCATTTTATTACATGAATTTGACTCGCGTTGCGGGTAACTGTGCGCTCCCGTATCTGTGGTGTAAGTAGGCGCCTTGCTTGCTATAATTTAATTGAACACAATTACCAAGAAGAAATGTTCTTTATTACAACACAATTTAGAAATATTGTTTACTAGTAATTTGTATTTGAATAATAGCAAAAATTTCGTCAAAAAAAAATTAAGGAACTTAATCATTACATAGACATCAAAACAAAACTGGAAGGTAAATAATATAAAGCGGCCGAAATTTTTTGCAGGGTACTATTTTTGTACTTTAATTATATATATATTATAATCATTTTTTCTATCTCTTTGGAGCTTTCTTTCCTTCACGTTAGTTAATTTTTTTCAAGAATGGCTCACATCTAAAGAGCTTATTACGTTGTGCCAAATATAAAGGTAGATGCTAATAGTTTGATAGTCAATAGAATCCTATTTTATTTGTTCGACTTAATTCAGGTTAGTTAGTAACTAACTAACCTGAATTAAGTCAACTAACTGGTAAATTTAAAAAAACAAACGCAAGAACAATATATTTAATTAATTTATATTTAAAAAAAGCATTATATGAACAGTAACATTTCACAGTAGAAAATATATACTAGCAAAATAAAAAAAACTACCCACCTATTAGACTAGATAATAGTTATGCAACAAACCTAATAGGTAAGCTATATCTCAAAATAAACAGCTGTAAGCGTTACCTGTGAACATATTATGAAACAGAATCAAGTTTTCTTTCACGTTGCTTGGAAAATCTATCAATAACAGCATCAATATTTATTTCAATATATTTGTGTATATTCAATAGAGTTAAAGCAACTAATCTTTTCTAGCCCATCGTAGACCTTAACCACGATTTAAGCCTCTTAAGTGTGGAAAATGACCGTTCAGCACTTGGCATAACAGTTTTTTCCGATCGCAACAACTCTGACAAAAATTCTACGGACTTATTTTTAAACTGAAGCGTTTAAATATTGTTTTATTGATGAATATATTTTTTATCTACTTTCTATGGGTTCAACTATTTCGAAGCTTTTTAATCCTCTGAGGGCGGGTAATGTCTCCATGTACCTCTTATCTACGCTGGTGCTTTGTACCTTATTTGTTATATACATCTTTGTTGTTAATTAATGTATTCGTGAAGTATAATCCGTTTGCAATTTTAATAGCTTCGATTATTTTTCTTAACCCTCGGCAATTTAATATAGAGCTTTCCTATTTTTTCGTGGGTTTTAAGATTTTGCTCACCTTCACAACTCTTCCAAAGTGACTTGAGGGGTCATGAATTTGTATGTAAAAAAAAAATGTTAAAAAAATACGACCTATTCGACGGAGTTCTTCTGCTGTTTTTTAAGAACAATTTGAATTCGCAGAAATATCCTGTGGGAATCCAGGGCTTTTAGAAAATGGCATTGTAATTGGAGAGGATTATTATTTTGAAAATGAAATAATATTCGAATGTAAAGAAGGATATTTCTTGAGTGGCGAAAAGCTGAATTCGTGTAACAAAGATGGAAAATGGGTGCCATCCAAACCAAGCTGTGTCAGTGAGTAGTACTGCAGATTTTAAATTATAATGAACGCTATAAGAAACTAATAGATCTCAATTCTTTATATCGCATTATTATTATATAGAAAAGAAATCAGTGCCGTATTAAGCCAGCGCGGGGCATGAAGCAAATTCGGCCAAAAGGCCCAGATTCGAGAATAAAACCGAAAATGGGCGTGCGAGACAACCTGGAGCGGCTATGTAGGAACACGTATATCTCTGTGCGTGTTATGATACCAGTTTTTGAAATAAACTTCCTATATTTTTTTATTATTTTTACAAATCAAATTTGTTGACTTTTTTCAAACTTTGGTAATAAAATACCTCAAACGTATATTATTTTAAATATTCATTAGGTACATTCAAAGTTACATACGAACAATCAAATTCAAATTCATATTCATGTAAGAAACTGTGGCCATTTTTTTTTCATTCGCCAGGGTGTCACAAGTGTTGGTGTTACAATAATATGGTGGAATGTAAACTGATGCAACTAAAATACAATGCTAGACTAAGAATGTGAATCAAACATACAACCTCAGCAATCTTATTCTGCATTAGTTTTCAATATTGCCGTTTAGTATTCAAATATCGAGAACTAGTTCCTAGAACAGTACCTACCTACTCGAAGCTTATTCAAAGACCCGAACTCAAAACAATTTTTTTCACATCTAAAGAGCTTATTACGTTGTGCCAAGTATAAAGGTACATCAAATGCTAATAGTTTGATAGTCAATAGAATCCTATTTTATTTGTTCGGCTTTTACGACTAGCTCGATCGTGACAATATCAGGGTATTTCCGTGTTATTTTTGCAGTGCTACTAACTTGCGTGTAGTGCAGTGCAAGTAGTACAAACATATAACTTGTGCGGCCAGCGCTCAATTTTTAGATATGTGATAAATATTAAATTATTGTTGTTGATTTTGACATCAACGTTTCTCGTGGTGACGAAACCGAGTTTTAGATTTTCAGGTGGAAGTGCATAAGCGCATCGCGTTCAAGGCATGCAAGATATTTTACGCTTACCTTAACTTATTTTTTTTACTGTCAGACAGGCGTTGGAGCGCGAGGCCCCCCAATTCGCGGGGCCCGTTGCATTTGCTACTCTTACTACGTGGCTAATGCGGCACTGACAGAAATGGATATTACAGTAGTATTAAGTTACCAGCTTTTATCAACTCTCAAATAATCACATACTGCATGTACCTAATAGGTATATTATTTTCTGCATACTCGTAATTATTTTCACATACTTGCAATAAAAAGAGGTTTAATGAAAATAAAGCTTAAAAATTTTTTAAATACTCTGGCTCTTATAATATGTTTCATGATGATATTGAATTTAATGAAAAGATCTTTATTCATAACCAACTCGTTACACATTTATTGCTACTTATGCAATTTATGCCCAGTAATTGCTCTAACGGTATAATTCATTACGTAAATTGATTAACTTTCTGAAAAATATGAAGCTAGTTAAAAAAAAAATTTTTTGTTAAATTAAAATGATTTCTGTATATTATAGTTGCGTGCTAATAATGTAGTATGATGAAAATATAATTTAAATTTTCAGAAACTTCTTGTGAAACTCCTAAAAATTTCAAGAATGGTACCTTCGAGGAAAAGTTGTATCAATATAACGATGTTATATTCTTCAAATGTGATGAAGGTTTTCTGTTCAAAGGAGATAACAGTGCTAGTTGTGGTGCAGATGGTGAATGGTCGCCGCTCCCAGAATGTATTAGTGAGTAATTAAAATATGGATGAATTATGTGAGGAGTTAACATTATATTGTTAAACTGATATGTAGGGTAGAATTACTAAGATACATTGTTATGTAATTCAAAACAAACATGTAACTAGTCATGTGAATATGTAAGATAATAAGGTGGCAATGCTATATCTTCACTTCCTTTTACTACTCAGCGTTTCGTGATGAACAAGACGTTATTTATATTGAAAACATTTTTAGAAATATCGTGTGCATCACCGGGACTATTAGAACATGGATTAGTTTATGGTAATAGCTATTATTTTGAGGACAGAGTTGTTTACGATTGTAACGAAGGCTATGATTTAGTCGGTTCTACTTCTTCAACTTGTTCGGCTAGTGGTGAATGGATACCCTCAAACCCAGCCTGCGTAGGTGAGTAATACCTACATACGATTATTTAATTTTGATAGAACGAAAAGGTTCAGAAATAGCGAATAATAGTCGACTAATGTAACAATAGGTATAATGACAAACAGAGCTTAAATAGGACAATATAATGAATAATATTGAATGACATTCGTACTGAAAAAGATAGGTATAGGGCGTGAAGAAAATAAATTCGAGGCTCTTAGGTCAATGGCCTTGAAAGCCTGTTTAACTTGTCTTTGCCTGTTGCGATGTTTTCCCAGTCCCTCATTACCTTTTCAACAACATGCTGCATTACTGCTTCTTTCCACTTTTTTTCCTCCCTTCTGGTACTTTCCAATGCTAAATCTTTGATATCTCTTGTCTATTCTATTCCATTCCTTCCAGGTGCCCTAGCCACTGCAGCCTCGTGGATCGGATTAAGTCAATTTCTGTTGCATTCTCATACATTTCGTTATTTCTTCACAATGTTTTCCTCTACAAGATTTCACGTTCAATTTACTGTTTCTAATTCATCACCCAGGTATTATTTTCGTATCGCACTCTCACCTGTTCTCAATATCGTTTTATGAACTCTTTTCTTTGTTGATCGTGTGACTTGTTTTGATTTTAAAATCTTGTGTAATTCACCTGTACATTAGCCTGGCTAAAATTGATTTCTACTTCATCATATTTATCATTGATTGGCGCCCAGGTACATCTGTTTCCTTTATAGGTATTTCATTATTGTTTAGTGATCTAACTGCAATATTTCTGACTCCTCCTCAACGGATTTATTTCTTGGTCTAATATACTGGTTTTTTATTTAAAATAACTTTTTAATTAGAGTGAAAAAAAATTAAAAATCTTCGGTTATACAACGTATATATATGATCTCTCCATTTTTTTTCAAAAACCCAATTGAAGATCAATTGACTTTTTAAGATTCTCATTTTCGATAGTAATTACTCAAGCTCAGTAACTGTGATTTTTTTTCTAGCAATTGCTACTAGTACAATGACAACAACCACAACAGCCCAATCAATGGTAACTTGTAAAAATCCTAGACTACCTCGAAATATGGTGAGACTTGGGAATGGAAACGTTCAGCATTTTATCGGAAGTACCATCAGGTTTGATTGTGTGGAAGGGTATAAAATGTTAGGAAATAGTTTAGTTCGTTGTTCCAAAATTGGGAGATGGACTAGATTGCAAGGAACATGTAGAAGTGAGTAATCTATTTCGAAATTCATTTTCAAATAATCCAGCATCACTTACATACCCACAAAATAAGTTTAAAAGATCTCTCGTCATTTGAATATTCACATTGCGCTCAATGTTCAAGAACTATTTAGAGTGTAGTAGGACCTAACTATTGATTTTGAGTTTAGTTAGGTGATATTTTTAGTAAAGTGAACATAAACAGTAGTTTTTTTCATATTTTCAAAAATAATTTTTCTACTGAATTTTAAAAGATCTGTGGTCTATACAGAATCATAAATATATTTTTACTGTTGCAGGGATATCATGTAGAGAGCCAGAAGTTTCTAAAAAAACAAAAATATTTGGAGAATCATATTTGTATGGGGATGTAGTATTTATTGTCTGTAAGAATGGAGTGAAATATGAATTGAAATGTAACAAGGATGGAATTTGGGAAGGTCCAAGAGATTCTTCTTGCTAAGATATTTTATTATATATTATTCTGTCATATTGTATACAAAATACTTAATTAATATTATATTCGCATCGGCCATTATATCAGCGTCTTCAAACGAAATTTTTCTTCTTCTCCCATTTCTTAACTTCGTCTTTTATTTTCACAATATAATCTGCACAGACTCTGCAACAACCTCCAATATACTTCACTTCTAAGTCTAACCATAGTGGAATATACGGCTCTAATGGATCAACATGGTTATCCCATCTGAAATATCAAAACCATATTACAAGTTCATGAGCAACATTCACCAAAAGAAGCATGTTAAAAACATATTTGAATATGTGCGTTTCTACTTTAACGTAGGTGAGTAATGCTCTTATACACTTTTAGTTGGTGCTACCTGTGAAAGGTCCCCGCTAGTAAGTAGGTACGCATACTGTT
Organism: Cynegetis impunctata; assembly: GCA_030704885.1. NCBI lineage: Eukaryota > Metazoa > Arthropoda > Insecta > Coleoptera > Coccinellidae > Cynegetis > Cynegetis impunctata. Next base: position 1,000,363 of record JARQZK010002898.1, on the reverse strand, counting down.
TTAACTACATAGACTAGAAATCCTCAAAATTTCAGCTTTGCTAAAATGATGTAGGTCTGGGGGCTCTGGGATCTTACTATATCAGTAATATTTAAGAACTTTGTTACGATGAGTAGTCTAGAACCAAAAAAGCTGAAAATTTTGCTCTTTTACTTTCTCTGAAGTTTACAAGCTATTTTAGATTTTCCCGTGACCAATTTAATTGGACCTTGAATAACATCAAAGAGAACCTGCATACCAATCCTTGCAATAGGACCATGGCACCAAAAAGTCCTGTTGAAAAAGTGGACGTTTTTTTAGCAGGTTTTTACTTAGAAAACCTGCTTATTGAAATGGGTGCGATTAGTAAAGTTCGACCTACGACCAATATAGTTTTTCGTTTCATGACTTTTCATGATGCTTGGCACCAAAAACTCAATTTCTTATATCTATATATATATATATATATATATATATATATATATATATATATATATATATATATATATATATATATATATATTCATATGTATGTATAAGCTTATGTATTTTAGCGTTGTTTACACGATAATTTTGAAGCAATAGGGTTGAAAGTTTGTAAATAGGTAGTTTCGTATGATATCTTGGAAGGGATTGTTTTTGGTTCGAATTGATTGGGGGGTTTACCCTCCCAATCAATCGGGCGTAATTTTGAAGCTATAGGGTTTAAAGTTTGTAAGTAGGTAGTATCATATGGTATCTTGGATGGGTTTGGTTCGAATAGGTTAGAGGGTTGACCCCCCTAGAGGCGAAATATATCTTGTTTACACAATAAAGGACGCAGTTTTGATACCATAGGTAGCAATAGGATTGAAAGTTTGTGAGTAGTTTCGTATGATATCTTGGATGCGATTGGTAATGGGACGAATTGGTTTGGGGGTTGACCCCTCGGGGAAGAAGTAAGTATTGTTTACACATTAGAGCGCAATTTTTTTTTTTGGATTTAGTATAGAAATCATGAATGAATGAATAGATTTTTCAAACTGGATACGTTATGAAAACCTGCTTTTCTAATGCAGCTCGCTGCGAGAGTTTTTTAAATATCCTGTTTTATTCATTTCAAAAAATTAACATTGTTTTATTTCTTGATTATAATTTTTTAAAAATTACTATTATTAATACCATTTGAAAAAAAATTAACATCACCTAGCTTAATAATTTTTCTCAAGCCATTCAAATATTTCGTACGCTTCAAAAATATAACGAGATGCATGCTGGGAGCAATACCGTCTTCACCATAAGGGCACACGGGGCCCGTGCCCAGGGCCCCCATTGTCAGGGGGCCCCGAATGACCGACAATTTCTATCACACATTTATTCTCAAAACATTTTTGTCGGGTACATTACATTTTTTTTATACTACGCCATTATATCGATGACTGCGCCTATTCCTACTGTACTAATTAATAATATTCCCGAACGCATCCTACCTAATTTACTAAGTACACCATCTAGCGATCACTCACGCAATCACTCCGATTCCAAAGTCTAACTGCACCGTCTAAACAATGCCTATCATAAATGTCGACATTGTTTATGGTCACTAGAAAGGAAGCCCAAAGCCTAGCAAAAAAAAATGGGAAAATTTGAGACTGCTCTTCTAACGGAAATATGGAATGATCTTTTGGGAGTTATGAATAAAACAAGTCTTAGTTTACAGAATAGCACTATGACCATGGACGTTGTAACAAAACTTTACGAATCTCTGATCAGTTATGTCAATACCGCACGCAATAGTTTTGATCAGTACGAAACGGCTGCTAAACATAAAAATCCATATGCTGACTACAAAGATACATTTGAAAGAAAAAGATTTCGCAGCACACGCATCACTTTTTCTGAAGGATCATCAGATACTTTCATTCCCATAATTGACACATTAAATACACATTTAAAAAAACGTTCGGCAGCATACCAAGAAATTGATAGTCGATTTAGTTTTCTTTGTCAGTTAACAACAATCGAATCTGGTGAGTTGACCAAAAAATGCAAAGAATTTGCAGAGTTTTATCATGAAGATATTAATGCAGATGAGCTCAAAACAGAATGTTTTCATTTAAGTCAATATTTAAAAAACATAGCAAAGCAATCAGCGGATTTAAATATCTCAACCTTACATAACCTAATGAAATCAGATAAATTGGAAGAAACTTTTCCACACGTAGGAATTGCTACAAGAATATTCCTTTGCCTAATGGTTACCAATTGTAGTGGAGAGCGGTCATTTTCGCAGCTTAAGAGAATAAAAAATGAATTGCGAACAACAATGTTACAAGAACGGCTGAGTAATTTGTCAATTATGTGCATAGAAAGTGATATCCTTCAAAAAGATGACTAAGGATATAATAGAAGATTTTGCTCAACAGACATCCCGAAAGATACCGTTATCGTAATCGTAACCAAAAAACAGCATTCTAATATCATTAATTACATATTATATCATACTGTATTTGATAACCTATAATAAATGGTCATACCCAGTAAAAAAATTTATTATAATTCGCGTTTTTTAATTTCCAAAAGGGCCTCAAATTCTTGTGTGCCCTAGGGCCCCAGCCTAGTTGAAGACGTCCCTGGCTGGGAGGGATGATTGAAAGTTTTGATTTAGAATTTTTAGGATAAGTTGAGGTTGATGAGTGGCGAGAGGTTTGATTGGAGAGTTCTGTTTGATAATTTTGAGGGGAAGTCAAGGTTGGTTAGTGGTAAGAGGATTGATTGTAAAGTTCTGCTTGATAATTCTGAGAAGTAAAGGTTTATGAGTCTTACGAGAGGCCTAATTGGACAGTTCTGAACTTGACTGCAATGTCTTGCGAAACTTTGTCCTTTTGTGCCCACTTTTTTTATAGTTTCATGTCCCAAATATATTGAGAAAACTGATAGGTTCGATTAACTGGTCGTACTCTTCGTCAGTAAAGGCTGTTTTCTTAGGTTTTGACTTTGTTGACATTATAATTTTATAAGAAATACAAAAAACAAACGACCACCATCAGTACCCTATCACAGAATATATGGAGATTCGCCGCATATACAGTTATTTATGTATCAAGGGAGTTATGAGGATGTTAACTACAGAGGGCAACAGATTTCAATCCCGAGGGACGTAAGTCCCGAGGGATTATAAAGTTGCCCGAGGTTAACATCAAATAACTCATGTGATAGATAAATAATTTTATTTCATACTAAATCAAATAAAAAAACCAAATTTTGTTGGTTTTCAAATTCAAACGAACGTTTTTTGAGAATTAAGTAGGCAGGATTACCATGGATATAGCAACTGACAAATCTGTAAATATTTGTCAAATTTATTGATTCGTGAAAATGAACGAAAGCTTAAATTTAGAATGTTGACTGGCATGTAAATTGGAAGAAGGGAACATCAACTTCATGTTCGACTACAGCCGTGGACAACTACAACTGTTCTATGGAGAATCCATGCGAAAATTTGACAATTGTCGGTTCATTTTTGTAAATACATTGAAAGGATTTAAAGATTCATAACTTCGCAGGGGAGTTAAAGATTCACAACTTCCCAAGGGAGTTATAACCATGTTTATAGTTACGTTAACTAAGGGTTTATTCGTTTATAATGCATCAGTATGAAATAATCGTAATATACTCCTCTGAATGCAGTCGGCCTTATCACGCTCTGCGTACAATGCTGGCGTGGAAATTATTGCGCTCTGTAGGAAAACACAAACGCAAAATTCCTATGACGTGCGCATGCGGCGCACAAAACACAAAAAAATATTTAGTACGTGTAAACACAAACTGAAAACATGTTCCAAATAGAGTGATATAAGATATTCATGTTAATCAATTTGTTAGCTTTCGATTCGAGGATTGATTCATAAGGTCAGAAGCAGGCACTATTTAATTAATGACTCACTAATTAGGATTGTGAAACTCTGGAACTACAATTAAAAACATATTATCCATAACTATTCTTACTTTTAAAAATGAATTAATTTTTGTTTGTAAACAAAATAGCATAAACATACAATATGTGTCAGCGAAGAAGATAACAAAGTACATATGTAACGAGTCGATATTTAGACTGTCATAATTTGTTGACATAAACTACTGTAAAATGCAACTTACCCAGAATTCCCATCAAATCTCTCTCCACTATTGGCATAAACTATCAACGGAATAATTTTTTTTTGCCCTGCGTTGACTCCCTTCAGCAAATCCTCAACAGCGCTTGGTCTAATGCAATTAACTCCCACCGCAATTAGTTGATTAGAATTTTTCGCATAGCAAGATCTAGCTGCTTCTACAAAGTTATCTCCATGTACGGTAGATGCACCATCGGTCTAAAGATATTTCAAAAAAAATTATTCTTCTTTCGTTATGGCCCGTGTTTATTTGGAAGCGATAGGAATACCAACCGTCGGAAATGAGACCAATATATAAATTAATTAAACGAATAATGAATAAAAAATTCATGAGGATAAGTCCTAGAAATCAAAAGGAGAACAAAAACGTTGTGAACTGTTATTTCATGGCAGCAAGTGCCTAATGAAAATACAAAATATGGTGACACCATTTTACATTATAGTTGTTGGAAAAACTAAAAGACATAAATTTCGACCTCCTTCGTACATCTACAAGTGGATCATAATAATAAAAAAGAGTGTTAAGCAGAGCTCCGTCACTAATCTCGTATTATCCACTCATTTTAGTTCCTTTTTACATACAAACTCTGTAGCCACTAAGTCAAATTCGGAGTGAAAAGAACCTCAAAACCCGTGGAAAACGTGGCGACGGTTAAGAAAAATAATTGAAATCAACAAAAGGCACTTTTCGAGGCACTTTCTTAACATCAACTCAATCCACTTACAAATTTTCAACCTTCTAACTCAATCTGGAGCGGTTTTAGTGGTGGTGCAAAAATTCTACAAAAAGTCCTAGAATGCTGAATTTCAGATATGTTGTTCATAACTAGTTTTCACATATTTTGCTACCCGTTCGAAAATCTTCCGCTATGCACCTCTTGGTCACTCACTTCCCCAGAAATTAACCAAATTTTGACAGTTGTGTTCTGCCCCACGAACAACCTCACGTTGATGTCAAAATGTACCGCGAACAAAATATATATTAGTTATTTATGTACCAAGTGCGTTATATAGATCCTAACACCCATCGGGCATTAGGATCATAGTAGGCATGTCATTTGTTGATATTTTGACGTTTGTGAATATTTTTGTCATCATATTTAGTAAATATCATTGCTGCTTTCTTTGTGTAGTCTTATAGAAATAATAGCTATGAAAATGAATCTACCCAAGAATATCATAGAAAATACAGCCAAAGCTGCGAATAATTCATTACCGTAGAAATCCAAAGTCGTATACGACAAGGATTATGAAGTATTTAATCAATGGAAGTTGCTTCATTTTTCCTCGTACAATGATGAGCGGGCGTTATGATCCATAATGCCCGCTCATTACGCCCTGGGGCATAATGAGTGTATTTATAGCAACCGTATCTAAGGTAATATCAATAAATAATATACAAGTGAAAAATAAAAATATATACATACACAAAAATATAGTCCAGAAGGTATGAAACGGATTTCAAAACCATTCCCACACCTCACTCTTGACTTTCGATACAGTGCAGTTTATTATTTTCGGGGAAAATACGACTGAAAAGTATCAAATTTACCTTGCAACTGAACGAAACCCATGCTTTGATTTCAGGATAATTCTTAATCATCTCCACTAATATCTCAGCTTCTTTTCTACTGGGAATAGTCTCAATAGCTAGAAGGTCAACTCCACCTTCTACAAGTGCTAAAAGTCTAGATGCGTGATACTGTTGCAGCTCATCAATACCAATAAAATCCGTATAGCAACCGTTATACTCAGAACCATCGTGTAAATAAGCTCCATAGGGGCCCACAGATCCAGCTATCAGAGGAATATTTCTTTCTGCAATCAAACGTCAAAGACTTAATATATTTTAAGAAATAATGCAATTAATTTAAATATTTTCCACCTTCGAAAACGCCCTCTTCTTTACATTTTTCGATGGCAATCTTGGCTAATTCTACCGACTTTTTGATGATATTAAAACTTTCCTCTTTACTCAAATTAAGATACTCCATAAAACCTTTTTCACTAGCTTGATACGAATTTGTTTCGATAATGTCGGCTCCGGCTGAAAAAAATTGTTGAGTTTAACAACTAATATTGGATGATGTTGAAAAGACTTAAAGTAGGTACAATGAAAGCATCAGCTCGATTTCATTTGAACTGCGTTCAGTGGTTTAAAAAACTTTATTAAACTTTAATACTTTAAAATGAAATGAAGAAACTTATTATTTGAAAGCTTCCATGAGATCGATAAAGTTTATCTTTTGCATACTGATGATCTTGGGATCGAGGTGTTGTTTATATCCCATGAAATTGTATTGTTGAAACACTGTATATATGTTGGATGACATAGACTCAAGCCTATTTGCCGTTCGGAATCAGAATAAAAATGTAGTTCGCTTGAGATAAAAATAGTATATTAAGTATGGAGAACAGTAAGGGCTGTTTACTGATCGTAGACAATTTTATTGTTTGGAGGAGGAGCGATGCGACGACTCCAATTATTGTCTAAGATCGGTAACCCTTAACGTTCGACATGCTTATAACGTTAACGTTTTTTGCACGATCAGAACAATAAAAAAACCATTTTATTATTGATGAATTCATTTTTACATTCAAAATTTCGATTGTTCATTTTCCGAGACTTGGTTGCTAGGCTGGTTAGTAATGACTCTGTCAGTAAATAGATTTCATTGCTGTCACTAAAAATTCATTCAACGTCGTAATTTTAAAACTTGAAACCATGGGTGATGATGAATTCGCCGATGATGAGTTGGAGAATGCATGGCAAGAAGGGTGTTCGGCGATTATACCAGAGAAATCGAAAAAACGTAACGAGAACACGTATAGTACTTTCAAAAAGTGGTGTCAAGATAAAAATGCTAATATTAATGAAAAAAGTTTATTGACATATTTTGTCCAAAGAAATGCGCAACTGAAGGCCCCTGGCAGTTTGTGGGCTGAATATTCCATGATAAAATCAACAGTTTCCTTATATGATGCTACTGATATTTCCAAGTTCGCAACTCTGATTGCCTATCTTAACAAAAAAATGTTGGCTTTAGGCCTAAGAAGGCTAGCATTTTTACAAGAGAGGATTTATCAAAATTTTTAATGGAAGCACCAGATGAGGAATTTTTAATTCACAAGGTAATTTATACTAATTAGATTACCCATAAAGTCTTTAATAAAGAATATTGCTTTTAGGTAGCGATGATATAGGGGTTGTTTGGTGCCTGTAGAAGGGAATAATTATTGTACAACATTACCATGAATGATATTCAAGAACAAAAGGATTTATTCATTGTAAAATTACCCAACACAAAATCAAATACCAGCGCACCTTTACTGTTATCAACAAACCCGGCGAAAAATACCACATTTTCAAATTTTGCGTAATTTTATCCAGCTACATCCACCACAAGTGAAATCAGACCACTTGTTCTTGCAATATTGCAATGGAAAATGTACCTCTCAGGTTGTTGGGAAAGGAACAATAATTGGAGGCTGGCCTTCGAATCGCCGAATATTTAAAATTACCGAATCCTGAGAAGTATACTGGTCACTCGTTTAGGAGGACTTCGGCGACCCTTTTGGCAAATACTGGTGTTCATGTTCTCGGATTAAAGAGATATAGAGGCTGGCGTTCCTCTCTACAGTGACCGAAATTTATGTAGTAGATTCTCTTCAAAACAAAATTGAATTTGCCCATAAAATTTTGCATAATAATGATTTAAATGCAACTTCAGTTTCATTTAACAATGCAAATACAGCATAAAGAAGTGGAATTTCTCTAAGCAATTCAACAAACTGTACTGTAAAATTTAATATGAATAAATGATTTGTTAATGTATCTTTTAAACTACCTATCTAATAAATAATAAATAATTTGCAAATTGAATTTTTTATACCCATAGCTCAATTCACTGATGCTAGAACGGTACCGTTCGCTGACCGGTAAGTAATCACTTACCATTTTGGCACCAGTAAATGTAACTTACTGTCATGGGAACAGACATTGTAAGCCGTCAAAAATGACTGATCGTGCAAAAAATATTATTGCATTTGTTCTAGAGAGACAGTCTAGAATTGACGGAATAAGAAAAGCCATTTTAAATGGCGAGAGGCACTCATATGATAGTCATATTGAAAAATCATTTGAATGGCAATAATGTAATTAATAATAATAATAATAATAATAATAATAATAAGTTTATTGTAATTGCCTAACATCTACGCTTACAAATGGAAGGAGTTTAGCCAAGCTAATCTTCCACTCCTCCGGTTTGAACAACTTAACACTGTAAAGAACAATCAAAAAAACAATCAAAAATTTAACATATCTTTCCCTAGTACAAAATAAGAAGCCTTAAGTTACGCATAAACACAACTCAATAATATTCAAAGAATGTACTGATTTCAATATGCTTATTTTAATCTAACCAAAACTTAAATAAAACTTAAAACTTAACCAAAACTATCCTCTCTCAACCGATTATACAATTTTTTCTTAAACGTACTTATTGAGATATCAGCCTCAAACATATCTCAGTTGATATTCCAAGTTTGATCACATACGATCTAAAATTCGAAAATAATAATAAAAAAATTTTATTGAGTATTTTGAAGCTCATCAGATCTATAATGACAACAAAGAACTGGATTTTCATAGATAATGACTACAAAGAAAAATGACAACTTAATTGGCAACAATTCTCGCAATAGTAGTATTACAACGTTGACAGAAGATCACCAGAAGTGACCTTTCGAATGAGCAAATTAATCTGCAAAAAAAGGGTCAGTAAAAATTTCGAATCATACCTTAATAACTCGAAAAATAATTTGTTTTTGGCAGAAATAATTAATTCTTCTATGAAATATTGAACAACAATTTTATTTCCAAAATTATAATGAACAATTCAACTTTAGCTCTAACTTGTTTCGATAATATAGCATTTTTTTTTAAACTAAAAGGTTTTGTCTACTTCATTTTTAAGAGAAATAAACCTAGAAAATCGTTTGGAAGACCGAAATTTCATTGCGTAATATACTTTTGGTTGTTGCGTGATTCAGGAATTTACAGTATTATTGTTATGAATCATTGTACCCAACTGTAATACTGATCATATTTTCTGTTAGATACTGAAATAACGTAAATTTCTATATTGTCCAATCCAATGTAATAACTCAAAATTAATTAAATTTCAACAAACTTCAAGTAGACTTTATTTATCCTTTACCTTTGATATAATCCATATGCACTTTAATAACAGCTTCCGGGTTCGTGTGTAAAGCTTTCGCAGACCAGAGAGGTTCTCCTTCTAACCCTTCATTCATATGGTCCTTCAACTGGAAACCGAAAGAACCATCAAGAATAATTGTACGGTTTTCGGCCAGTAACTTTTTAAGACGATCCATCACGATAATAATCTACAAAAAGTTTTTTTGTCAACCACCTTCACTTGATACCTTCTAAACAATATAATAAGTAAAATTATTCTGTTTATAATCGGTTTGACGCATATCGAATTGCCCGTCAATTTTAAACTTGGTGTCGTCGATTTTGATTATTTCTCGCAAAGATTATAAAATCTCCTTTTCATTGAAACGAAGCTGTTGATATTTACTCTTAAAAATTAATAATGAAGTAACGCATATACTACCTACTATTATTTGCCAAAATAGAATACATCCGCTGAATTACTACAACTGAAATAGCAGCGCGATCTAAATCTGTGACGTCATTTCATGTAGTATTAGTGTGTCTGGTGTATAAGACACTTAAATTGCGAACAAAAAAATCTTTTGAAAATATAAATCTTGAATCAATGACACGTTACTAAAGCTACCGTATATTTACACCAATATATATATATATATATATATATATTTATATATATATATATATATATATATATGACATATATATATATATATATATATATATATATATATATATATATATATATATATATATATATATATATATATATATATATAATACATTTATATAATTGAGGCTGATTTATTATAAGGAACGAATATATATAGTATCTTTATTATATTTTAAATTCTTTATTACTTTATTCCATTTCTTAGTAGTTAACAATCTTGTCTTGTCTGATACAGTAACGTTTCAGTGTCTACGGATAAAACTATCTGAAATTCAGTCGATTGAGGAACAACAATATTTCGAGAAAATCCTCAGCTTGAGAGTATCCCCATTGTCCACAATAAATGTGAAGGCT
>JARQZK010002898.1:972500-985000 GCA_030704885.1 Cynegetis impunctata | reverse complement strand
TCCACTCAAATGTTGCAAGCTATGCATTCATTCAGGTAAATTTTGGTTGTTTACTGGTAAATGATTCAAAATAGGTTAAAACAAATTTATATACACACACCGGCAAATTTAAAGGAACGGAGATATACTTTTGTAAATGAAAGGTATTTTTGCTTTATTCGGTTTTTGTGCTGCCTAAATCTAGAAGCCATGGCTTTTTTACACAATTGTCATTCATTATGCACATTTTTATCAAGCTAGTCAACGTCAAAGCCAAATCAAAGCGAAAATATCTGTCGATTGATAATTACATTTGAAACGCGTATTTTCTCCAAGTAGAATTTCCTAGTTTTTTTCGTTAGTAATCATCACTTTGATTGTGAAACTGTAAATAATGAGTGATTTAGCAGCCACTGAAATCGCTAGGGCAGTAGCAATTATCGAAAATGGTCGATCTTACAATTATGTTGCCGACATGTTTGGGAAATCAAAATCGACGATCCATCGTAGTGTTATGCGATGGATGCAAACTGGAGAGTATGTGAGTAGACGAGGTCAAGGTAGAAAACGCTCAACCACGGCCATAGATGACCAATTTGCCACATTGCAAACACTCCGCAATAGGCGTCGAACCGCAGTTCAAACAAGAAACGAATTGGAAGAAAAGGAAGTTCGTGGAACCTCCATAAGTGAGCGTATAGTGAGGAGAAGACTGAAAGCAGTTGGTTTGAAGGCGTATAGGTCAAAAAAAGCACCACAACTCCAGAGACGTCATCGAGTAGCGCGACTAGCTTTTGCTCGAGAACACCAAAATTGGAACTATCAATGGGGTAATGTTTTGCTCACGGATGAGAGCCGTTTCTGTGTAAATTCAATTGATGGGAGGGAAAAAGTGTATCGTCGTCCAGGAGAACAAAACGAACAATTTAATTTTACTCCTACTGTCTCTTTCGGTGGAGGCTCAATTATGGTACGGGGTGGCATATGTTTAGGGGCACGCACAGAGTTGGTAGTTATTGATGGCGGCGCTTTAACTGCAGATAGGAACATGCGTGATATTCCGCAAGATCATGTAATACCTTTTGCCCCATTTATCGGGGCAGATTTTCTCTTGATGCAAGACAATGCTCGCCCGCACGTAGCTCGTTGTGTAACTGAATATTCAAATCAGGTTCAAATACCGACAATGAATTGGCCTGCATATTCTCCAGATATGAATCCAATTGAACATGTCTGGGACATGCTAGGCAGACGACTTGTCGACGAATCTTGGAAGAAGCAAGAACTGCTTTGATGGAAATATGGGAGAATTTGCCTCAAGAAATGATCGACAACGTCATCAGAAGTATGGTTACACGAATGGTTGCAGTTATAAGGGCTCGTGGAGGAAACACACATTATTGAAAAAAATGTTCCTTGTGATTTTGCGTTACCATTAAATGTTTAAGACGACAATAAGTATACAACTGAGTTTTTAATTTTAAGTCTTAAGTTTTCAGACAGGCTCCAAAAGCATATGAAGCTTTGCAAAACAAATTGAAATCAACTAAACCATCCGTTGAATATCCCTGTTGAATGATTCTTTTCGCATGTGCCGCAAAAAAAATTATGAGGAAAAATAATACAATTCATCTCCGTTCCTTTAAATTTGCCGGTGTGTTTATATATATATATATATATATATATATATATATATATATATATATATATATATATATGTTGCCATATTCACTATTTTCAATGTTCTTTGATTTCATCCATATGGTAGAATATATGATCCATGTTTCACTTTGCATACAAATATATGTAAAATAGCCATATATAATAACTATTAAATAGTTGATGGAATCCGTCGTTACTACGTGATAATTTAACATGATTAACAAAACTAAATTTGAATTTACTACGTTTATTATCACAAAATATTTTGAAAAATATAACACTGCGATTGCAATTTCGGTCACTAGACCATCATCGGGCAGATTGAGTTCTTAACTCAATCTGCCCGATGATGGTCTAGTGACCGAAATTGCAATCGCAGTGTTATATTTTTCAAAATATTTTGTGATAATAAACGTAGTAAATTCAAATTTAGTTTTGTTAATAACTATTACATTATTCATTTGCAAATGCATGATATGATAGATAATAAAAGTTTAACAAAAGTAACTATGTTTTCCTCATTCAGGTGTAATCTGAAGATACATATACTGGGATTAAATAATTCCATTAGCAATTTTATTGTAAATGAAACAAAAATAAAAGCACCCAATGAACAAACAAATCTTCTTCAATGCATATCTTACCTTAATGTAAATTTTCACTCACACTATCACTGGGGGCAATACTTTTCCCTTGAAAACCCACAACTCAACTAATAACTGAGTAGGAATAATATGAAAATTGTAAATTTCTAATGGTTAATGTAATACCTCCCCTAACAAGTTAGAATTATACAATGGAAGGATTCAACTAAAGATTTCATAGAATTCACTAATTATTGAAGATATGAGGACATTTGTATTAGAAATTTTAACTTATCTACAACAACAAATATTTACCAAATATACACATTAAACGGACAGTTACTTGCATTGTTTACAGCCAGTAACATTAATTCTCTTGGCTCATGAATATTTCTATATGAATGAAAATGGAAAAAAACATTTTCCTTTCAACAAAGGATTTCAGTAAATTTATTCTTATAAAGCAGCTCACATCCATAACACTGAAAAACCAAGATTATATTGTTGAAGAATTGTTCCTAGATCTTCTCCGTAAGTAATGAAATTAAAGAACAAATAGGCGTGTATATTTATTGTTTTTTGGCGTGAATAAATAAATACATCAAAGAATACAGTCAGTACTTGATCATTGTAATCATATATTTATATACATACATCCAAAACTTGCTTAAAATAACATTAGGAGATTCATGGAAGTGAGAATAAATTATTGCTGACGTACAGATCACGTATGTGGTTGACAAATACCGATTCATATAAAATATCAATGCATCTTGAATCGACCAGAAACGCAAACCTTGAAAACAAGAAAATAACCTAAACAGGTACATTGAAATATAAAATACATGTATGTTAGTTCCTGTCACTTCAACAAGATGATGTATTGATTATCCTGTTAAAGTGACTAACATACATGTACTTTAAATTTCAATGTATTAGAGTTATTTTCTTGATCTCTAGGTTAAGTTCAAATATATTCTATTTTGCTTAATTTCATTAAGGGGCAAATATTTTCTTGCTTTGTAAAAAAATTTTACACTAGAATTTTGAGAAGGGAAGTTTCAAAATAAATTAGACATTTTTATCTCACCAAATAATACAAATTCATTTCATTTTATCAACAATCAAGTATATCAAAATAATAGGGAAGAATACTTGAGATTCAGAGATTACATTTGCTTTGGAAAACTTTTTTACATAATTGGTCATTTATTAATGGAAGAATCCAGAAAAATTAATGTATTGTAAGAGATAATACTTAGACATTTGTTATATGTACACTTAATTTTGGTCTTTATTATAATGTATGAGTATAATGGTACGAGTATAATGGTAGCTAGATATGGTGGCATATTGAAGCACCTGGGTCTACTAAATGCAGTGTTAAGCCCATTATGCAGTTTATAGAGCAAGACTGTCCAGAATGATGTTTTTAAATTAAAATTAGTTTCCTCAAAAAGTAGTAGTGTCTAATGCAACCTGAGTTCACCTATCTATGTAGATCTTTCATCACTACATAGATATTCACATAACTAACTCCCTTCATTGACTACTACTAAAAACAAAATAAGTTGCAATAATTTGAACTACAAATATAAATTTCCTTTTTATAACAGATCTTTTATATTACCACAGCAGGTTTGAGATTCTTATTTACCACATAAAACGCGTGTTTTTTACCAAACACGCCCCATATGACTGCAATATTCTCAATGATCATGTTGAATGGAATAACGAATAACGCTGCAACTAGACAAAGCATAAACCTCATGAGTCCAAAACGGTAAACCGTGAATGACTTGATGACTCCAAAAATGAACATGTACATGCTAACTGCGCCAATGAAGGCACAGAGAAAGTCAACAAGTGGATTGCACGGAATTGGATACCTGAAACAAACAAAAAATGAGAAATTAATGTCTACTTCAGAAAATAATTTGGGGAAAATATGGAAAAATGATCGAAAATGGGAACTGTGCTAACGGCTCCCATAGTTATGTATCAAAACGGAAATTCGACAAAAATTTTTTCATGAAAGAAACTAGTTACTACTTATAAAAGAGAAAGAATTTTAGTAAAAATATGGGAAAATTATGTTTTAATGGCTGTCAATCTACAAATTCAACAAACATTAACGAAAAGTAGCATCTGAAATTCAAATTCCAACAACTATTCTGTTGGTATGGATTTCCAAACTGAGACAATATTCCACCAGTAGAGAATATGGATGATTAAACCTTTCGACCTAAAATATTTGGTGGCGGCAGAATTTGTTAGTTGAAAGGAACTGCAACCCAAATTACTTATTTAAAAATGTTTGGTCACAACGTACGAGGCGTACGTAGCCATTTTCGCATTTATTGTGGAGGACAAAATTAGAATAAGAAATTTTCGCAGTAGTGAATAATAATTTAGGTAAAAATTATAACCCATTGAAAAAACAATGAAAAGCTATTCTTTCTTTTCTTTGTTTGTTGAACAGCAAAGAAAGAATACTCTACAGAAGTTGCTAGTTGAAAGGAAATGCAACTCAAATTACTTATTTGAAAATGTAAGGTCCTAGCGTACGTGGGCGCATCTATTTTCCCAATATTTGTTGAAGAAGATAACATTACAACAAAATTTCATAGTACGGAATAATAATTTCAAATTATAACCCATTAAAAAAACAATTAAAAATAATTCTTTCTGTGTTGAACAGCAAAGAAAGAATACTCAACAAGATTCTTACAATAATTGAAGGTTGTAGGTCATTACTAGATGTGAATCCATTCCAATAAGGAAAGAAATAAAAACACATGTTTTCACAAAATTTATTACAAGGTAACGTACGTTTCGCTTGTACTATAGCTTTTTCGGATAATTGAAAGATCAAACTCTTTCAGATAAGAAGTGAAAAAACTATTTCACCAAGGTAATTGACTTTTTTGTAGAGAAGAAAATTAGCTGAACCTGAGAAGCAATTATATTATATTACAAACGATCGCAAAGATCAATCACTACTAAAGGTGCAGAGTGGGTACTCTAGAAGTTTTTTATATTTCAATTACCTTGAAGCTAGAACGAGATTCGAGAGTGACAATGGCATGGTCATCCATGAGTAACAAGAAATCGCCAGCAAGATCTTATTCCTGAACGGAATTTGTCTGGAGTGAACCACCAAGTAAATGCCCTGTAGCCACCTTTTTCTCTGTTGAATGAAATCCCACAGAGTGAACGGTGACTTCTCCCACATTTCTCCCTCTATAAAGTTGAAGCTGTAACCTTTTTCATAGGCTCGCATTGCGAAAAAGCAGTCCTCAGCTATTGAACCATCGATGCCGTTGTCGAAAGATACTGCCCTTTCAGCACCTACCTGCAACAAATTATTTATATTGTATTATATTACATTATAGTACAGGAAATGAAGCATTTTGGCTCGCAATTTTTTCGTCCAGCATGGAATTACGTGAAATTTTCATAGAAGGTAGGGAATAGACTGAGGATCGTTTTCTACATCATGCCGGTGTACGCTAAAACCTTGCGGGTGGTTGCCACCCCATCTCGGGGGTGGAAATTGTTTACCACATTTCAACTATAGAAATCGATGGAAAAAGTAATTCTAAGAAAAAATTGTATTTTACGTTTTCTTCGTAAAACAAATATTTTTTCTGTAATTCGCGGTTGAAAGTAACAGTTTTTCGTCGAAAAAATCGATGTTTTTGAGAGGTTTTTGCGAATAGCTCGAAAAATATGCATTTTATCAAAAAACTTTGGAGAACAAAATTGTAGCTTTTAAAAAAAACAAAATCGTTTTTCAATTATTTTTCTACGACCAATACGAACCGAGATACGGCATGTTAATGGTAAACTTTTTTCGCCAAATGCATAATTTGAAAGATTCAAAGTCAAATAACAGGAAAAATTTGCATTTTTCGAGGAAAACTCTTTAAATCTTTTTTAAAGTATTCAATTAGACCTTTCAAACAACAACCGAAAAAAGTTCCTAGCATAAAAATTTAGCGACTTATGATCAAAATAAGGTCGGTACATACTTTTTTCTACGAAAAAATCAGTGAAAACAACCCCCTAACTACTTCCCTAATTAAAATTGATCCTCACCCTTCTGTAGTTCTCTTCATATATGTATTTTCAATACACCCAAGAAGTTTGACTAACTTAAAATGCCTAATTTCAGAAAAATTGTAATTTAAAGAGAAAACGATCTTTTGCGATTTCGTATTTTTCACCATTTGAAATATCTCCTAAATTACTGGAGTTACGAAAAAAATAATAGAGCACTAAATTGTAGCTTTTTTAATGATTTGAATTTTTGTGGGCATAAATTTTCTGTACAGTGAAAATTTGGTGAGATATTGCCGTTTTAAACCTCTATCTACAAGCGAACACCACCTTATTCGAGCCCTTTAAACTCACCCCATTTAAAAACTTAGGGATCTTAAAGAATTTAATTTACATAGTCTTATAGCTCTTGAAAATTCCTACTAAATCATTCTTGAAAAAACTTCCTATCGCTCAAAATGAAGGAGCGAAGTTTAAAAAACCAATAACATTTTTTTCGAAACATTCGAATAGCATGGTTCGGAGCGACAGGAAATAAAGCTCATAAAATGACAAAACCTTGCAATTCTTTCGTCCAGCATCGATTTGAATAAAAATTTGGAATTAGATTTATTTCACCCTCTAGTTCATTTTCCACATCTGGCTGTTGTACGCTTTTTGTTTTTTAAGGGTGAAAACTACCCCTAATTGTAAAAAGTTATAAAATAACGTTGTAAACCTTAAGATGGGTGAAGTTTGGTTTCAATTAGTTTCATAATGATTGCTTCATGCTTTGGAATACAGTTTCTAATGTTACAACCCCTAAAAATCCAACCTTGTTGGAACTTAATGTAAAAAAAAGTATTTATCTTGAACAATGGTTTCATCTTGCATCGATTTGCACTAAAATTTGAAATTAGGCTCGTCTCATCCTCTACTTCAAATTTTATATCTCATGGGCACTGTTTATTTTTCAAGGGAGAAAACTAGCCCTAATTGTCAAAAATTATAAAATAACGTAAACCTTAAGATGGGTAAATTTTGGTTTTGATAAGTTGAATAATGATTGTTTCATTTTGAATACAATTTCTAATGTTTCAACCCTTAAAAAAACATCCTTGTTAGAGCTTGATATAAAAAAAATTATTTATCCTGGAAAATGATTAATGATCCTAAAGCATAAAACAATCATTACTTTACGAATTCAAACAAAATTTTACCCATATTAAGGTTTTGCAATGTTATTTTATAAATTTTTACAATAAGGGGTAGTTTTCACTTTTAAAAATAATCAACGACCATAAGCATGATATAAAATATGAAGTAAAGGGTGAGATGAGCCCGATCCCAAATTTTTATATAAATCGATGAAAGACGAAATCCTTTTTTTAGGATAAATAATTTTTTTAATATCAAGCATTAACAAGGGTGGATTTTCAAGGGTTGAAACATTAGAGTTTGTAGTCCAAAGCATGAAACAATCTTTATAAAACTAATTCAATCCAAATTTCACCGATCTTAACGTTTACAACATTATTGTATAACTTTTTACAATTAGGGGTAGTTTTTACCATTAAAAACCAAAAAGCGTACAACGGCATGATATAGAAAATGAACTATAGGCTGAAATAAGCCTAATTCCAAATTTTCATCCAAATCGATGCTGGACGAAAAAATTGCGAGGTTTTATCATTTTTTGAGCTTCATTTCCTGTACTAATACGCCTTCTTTTGGTACAGTATACATTCAACATATTGCAATTCTTGTTACTTACAAACGAAAAAAATATTATATAATTTGAACTATAACTCAATTTTTAATAATACAACTATGTTGGAAAATTCTATCATTAAATGAATTACTATTTTACAAGTATAGGGATTCTTAATTTTCTTGATGAATGGGTTTGCAGATCTTCTAATGATCAGGATTAAGAGGAAGAGGAGAAGATGATTTTGAGGAAGAATTACTTGACTATCGCGGTAAATGTGGGTCATTAACAACTAACTTATTTATTCCTAACACAATTTTATTCATTTTTATCATGGTTATCCAGATTTTTAAAATGGATATTTGGTCATTTGAGTTTTTCTTAAAATATATTTTCAGTTCGGAAATTTAATAATTCGTTATTTATAACGCGATATCAATTCGCCTAATTTGTGCAAAATGACTGCAGAGCGGATTATCTTTATTATATGCTGTTCTAGGAATGATATCAGACTTATTGAATTTATCTAACTGCTGTTAATTATATGAATTATGAATTTCTGAAACACAAAAAATCGAGAAGACACTTTGTATATCAACATTCGAAACTCGAACAGCTTCACTAAAACTAACATATCAATTTTTACAGAATATCATAAAGTAGATCCTGCGTTTGTTCTTCACTTACGGTAGTTTATTTATCAAGTAGAATGACATAATTGTTTGATATAATTTGTTCGTTTTTATATCTGTTTTTAAAACAATCATAGAATTAAGAAAGTTCTATTAATTAAAAATGTATGCTGCAAGCTTATACCTAATATAATTGAATGAGTAACTCTAACGATTTGTCTTAAAATATTACTAGAGAATTTAAAAACTCATTACTGGCTGCCTTGAAGGCAACAAATCACTAACATAAAGTAACTAGCAAGAAATATATTAAGATTTACGATGTTTGCTGAATGTAGTTCTTTTTAAATACCAATATAATTTTGGATTGATTGGGCCGATACTTGGTGTAAATTAATGAACATATTGAAACAATGGTTAAAAATAACAATTTACACATTTATTATAAAAAATAACGCATGACGCACGTGTCGGTGGAACTTCACCTTCTTCAGATGCTAACTACATAATAAATGTGTAAATTGTTATTTTTAACCATTGTTTCAATACCAATGTAATTCATTATAGGTTGAGATGTGAATCCACGAATTTTATTCTTAAAATATTATTCCATATTGAAATAATGATCGAATTTGAATACAATCAAATGAAAATAACAAAGACAAATAGATCGAATTTCACATTATTTTCACATGAAATAAAACCCATACTTTTAGGCCAAGCTACAGAGATTTGTTCATGTAAAAAGTGTTAGAAATAAACCAGCTGCGCCATTGTTTGTAAAATAGTTCCATATGATATAGTGATATGTTTTTCACTCGACTTTATTATTTATAACTATTTCATTAACAATTTTATGCAAGAAACTGCGTTTTTCAAAAATTTTTTGCTTACAAAATTTAAACTATCAGAGCAATCGTGATGGCGTCAATAGACTAACTGTAGAAAATGAAAAGACGAAGAAAGTGAGAGGTCGAACGACTCGATCAGACCCTTAGTTTGAGAGAAAATCGGAAAAAACCGGCCAAAATGCTGTTTTTTCAAAAATTCATAACTCGGTTATTTTTCGAGTTGTAGCGTTGACCCTCCGGCAGTATTAGTTATTGATATGAGCTGTCCGATGCATAGTTTTTGATCTGCGGCCATTTGTATATTTTACTATGCAATTCTCCAGCAGACCTGAATGCGACAGGTATGGTCCGATTTCAATTTACAAAAAAGATTTTGAAAGTAGAATTCTCATAGTTCAAAACGTTCATCTTGGTTTTTCATGAAAACGCTGAAAAATATGTTAAAAATAAAGCTGAACATGACGAAAAACGGCCGGCGTGAGAGTAGTTGAAGAGAGGGGGTAGAGCAGCAGGCTAGGAGAAGCATGATCTTCGAAAGCGTCGGAACTTTGACAGTAATTTCTCGGCCGTTTTTCGTCATGTTCAGTTTCATTTTTAACATATTTTTCAGCGTTTTTATGAAAACCCAAGATGAACGTTTCGAACCATGCGAATTCTACTTTCAAAATCTTTTTTGTAAATTGAAATCGGACCATACCTGTCGCATTCAGGTCTGCTGGAAAATTGCATAGTAAAATATTCAAATGGCCACAGATCAAAAACTATGCATCGGACAAATCCTGCTCTTCGCATAAATGAAGTTAATATTAATAACTCATACCGACCGGAGGATCTACGCTAAAACACGAAAAATAACCGAGTTATGAATTTTTGAAAAAACAGCATTTTGGCCGGTTTTTTCCGATTTTCTCTTAAACTAAGGGTCTGATCGAGTCATCCGACCTCTCATTTTCTTAGTCTTTTCATTTGCTACAGTTAGTCTATTGACACCATCACGATTACTCTGTTAGTTTCAATTCTATAAGCAAAAAATTCAAAAAAACAATTTTTTACATAAAACTGTTAATAACGAAGTCAAGAATAATAAAGTTGAGTGAAAAACATATCACTTTCTCACATGGAACTATTTTACAAACAATGGCGGAGCTGGTTTTCTTCTAACACTTTTTACACAAAATCTCTTTAGCTTGGCCTTATATTGAATATTAGCTGACTGAACTATGGTCTATGATGCATGCATAAGAAATTAATTCAAATATCGACACCGTATTCCCAATTGACGATAGTTGAAGTGCCAATAGATTTGAGTTAACCTGTGACATAAAATGCGCAATTAGCATGTTCGAATTGTGAAATAAATCAAATGGATAATAGATTACTGATTCTAGTTCTCGCTCTATTCTTCAATTGATTCTGTTTGAAATTTTTGCTTCTTTTATTATAGTGAAGAAACATGACCATAACTCGTGCTCTCTAACGAGTCTTGAAAAATAACAATAGACCGACAAGAAAAACTCCTCTATGGTTATAGGAAATAACTCATTGTCATTATTTAGCCTTCTTTAACATAAGTCATACATAATTGAATGTAGCTAATTGTCTTATGAAAAAATAACTATTGATACGTATGAAACCTTCAACAGAAACCTCTTGCAATGAAAAAATATCGGTCTAGCAGTCGGTGACACGTGTTTCGGACTCATCAGAACTTGCTTGTTTTAGACGTAAGTCATATTATGTAACGTTAACGCGAAAAATCAATTTCTATTTGTCCAAAAATTGAACTAAATTTACAAGTTGCCTATCCCACGTTGAACGCTTGTGATGACAATAAAAAAAGATGGGTTGCAGTGAGAAATTTATCACTGCAGGCTTATATAATGTACCAAAGTTGTAGTTATCGGCTTTTTTTTAAATATGTTCTAAAACTGACTAAACAGCATCATCTTCAAAGGGCACTAGCTCCATTAGGAGGAACTTCTGGAAAAAGGTAAATTAGGTTAGAATGTATTTTGCGTTTGGCGAGAGGGTTTTTGGAGATCCTATATATATTTATATATATATATATATATATATATATAGGATCTCCAAAAACTCTCTCGCCAAACGCAAAATACAGTCTAACCTAATTAACCTTTTTCCAGAAGTTATATATATATATATATATATATATATATATATATATATATATATATATATATATATATATATATATATATATAACTTTTTGATAATTAGTAGCAATAACAGGCTTGGTGAATCTCAAAAAAACTCGATTTTATAAAAAGTTGACGTTTCGCCACGACATTCGTGGCTTTTTCAAAACATTTGAAATATTGAAATTTCTTTAATTTGACATTAATTGATTTGAAAAAAATTTGAATAGTTAAAAAAGACTACTATGTTTCATCAAAATTTTTTTGGTTGTGGCCGTTCTCTGTTATTTATTTCGTGCTATTCAGTCCAATATTAACATTCAAATCTGTTATAATTGGATGGTAAGGGAAACCACAGAAACCTTCACCCACGTAATGTTCGAAATAAGTTCAAATTATTTTGATTTTGAAAAGTCAAAGAATAGGGTAGGTACTATTTATCTTTTTTTTCAAAAAAATTTTTATTACGACTGTGGCCGTCTTCAGTTACTAATTACGTGCTATTTAATCCAATATCAAGTCAGGTCTGTTGATATTAGATGAATATCAGAAACACAGAAACCTTCACCCACGTAATGTACAAAATAGGTTTAAAAGTTTAAAATATTTGATTGTTGGATTTGTCTTTAAAAAGACATTAAGTACTTGTAATTTTGGAGATCACATGCTCTTAACTATACCCTTTTTTAGAAAAATTTAAAATTCTAGATATCTAGATTTTGTCGAAGAAGATGAGTTGTTATGGTTAGAGTTTGCTTGTTGAATTATTTTGTCTTGATTTACGTTGTTTCTTAGAAAAATTAAAGAATTAAATCTGCGTATATTATACTCAAGTGTTTTATATCTGCTCTATCATTTACGACTTTATTTAAATTTTTTTGAAT
>JARQZK010002898.1:937500-967500 GCA_030704885.1 Cynegetis impunctata | reverse complement strand
CTGAACCGTTGCGGCTTGAGACCACGCTTGGTTTAATAGTTCCCCAAACTGATACCTGTAAAGCACAAGAAACAAAGAAATCTCTTTCAAACTTATTTACTTAAATCAAATTACCTAGTTATTCGACGCCCTGGATCATTTCTTATCTGTTTGAAATTTTTGCTTCTTTTATTATAGTGAAGAAACATGACCATAACTCGTGCTCTCTAACGAGTCTTGAAAAATAACAATAGACCGACAAGAAAAACTCCTCTATGGTTATAGGAAATAACTCATTGTCATTATTTAGCCTTCTTTAACATAAGTCATACATAATTGAATGTAGCTAATTGTCTTATGAAAAAATAACTATTGATACGTATGAAACCTTCAACAGAAACCTCTTGCAATGAAAAAATATCGGTCTAGCAGTCGGTGACACGTGTTTCGGACTCATCAGAACTTGCTTGTTTTAGACGTAAGTCATATTATGTAACGTTAACGCGAAAAATCAATTTCTATTTGTCCAAAAATTGAACTAAATTTACAAGTTGCCTATCCCACGTTGAACGCTTGTGATGACAATAAAAAAAGATGGGTTGCAGTAAGAAATTTATCACTGCAGGCTTATATAATGTACCAAAGTTGTAGTTATCGGCTTTTTTTTTAAATATGTTTCTAAAACTGACTAAACAGCATCATCTTCAAAGGGGCACTAGCTCCATTAGGAGGAAACTTCTGGAAAAAGGTAAATTAGGTTAGAATGTATTTTGCGTTTGGCGAGAGGGTTTTTGGAGATCCTATATATATTTATTTATATATATATATATATATATATATATATATATATATATATATATATATATATATATATAGGATCTCCAAAAACTCTCTCGCCAAACGCAAATACAGTATTTTTGCGTTTGGCGAGAGGGTTTTTGGAGATCCTATATATATTATTTATATATATATATATATATATATATATAGGATCTCCAAAAACTCTCTCGCCAAACGCAAAATACAGTCTAACCTAATTAACCTTTTTCCAGAAGTTATATATATATATATATATATAATATATATATATATATATATATATATATATATATATATATATATATATATAATTATATATATATATTATATATATAACTTTTTGAAGCCAGTGAGTCGTATGACTTGGTAAGCAAACCACATGAATTTCATTTTCAGCCAAAAAGTCCAAAAGTTCCACGTCATTACAATGGGAAGCATGACCATCTAATATTAGTACTGCAGGCCCTGGTCCCTTACGAGGCAAAAAATGGTCTTTAGTCCATGATGAGAAGATACTGGTTTTCACATAGGCGGACTCTGGAGACATCACTACTACCGATCCAGGGGGCATGTTATCTTCAAACTCCTTTTTTTTGTTTTTGCCTTTAAATATTACGTAGGGAGGCAAAAAGCTACCTTCTGCATTACAGCAAGCGATGACGCTAACTGTTTCTCCTTTTTCTGAGCTTGTGACCGACTGAACATCTCTAGCTCCTTTTGTGGCTACGACTTTGGTAGGTTTATTGCATAATTGCAAGCCAGTCTCGTCCATATTGAAAATGTTTGCCGGTTTATCAAACAAATTGAGCGTCGTAAATGTATCGTTCAACATTTGGAAGTATGGATCTACTTCTGCGGCAGACATACCAAGTGAACGAGCAATTGAACGACCTTGAGCTACTCTCATAGTTAGGGTTGGGTGTCGTTTTAAAAAAAGTTTAAACCAATCGTACCCTGTTAATTCTTTTTCTTGGTTAAATCTACATTTTAACCCATTCCTTTGCGAAAAGGGAACGCGGTTGGCCCAAGACTGCCCTTTTCAAGATTGTTATATTTCACACGTCTCATCAAGGTTCGTAGAGGGATTCTATATTCTTTAGCAATCGCATTTGCACTCAGGGTTGGCTGCTGACGTAAAGCATTTGCAGCTGCTCTAAGGTCTTCTTCAGTCCATTCGCCTCTAGTTGATTTTCTGACGTACGTTCGTGGCATTTTACCTAAAACAAACAAGATAAATTAAAAAACTATTCAATTAGACGTACTGAAAGGAAACCACTAACCAAAATAGACGCAAACCTGAGAAAAAACAAGAGTTACAAAGTTTACAGTGCAATTAAGATAAGGCATCTTACCCCACACGGATCTTGGCGTTTTACCCCAACCCTTAGGTATAAGATGCCAAACCCACAAATCAAAATAACGAAACCCTTTTTCTCATTCAAAATAGGACACAGGAGTATTGTAATGAATGCCAAAACCCTACATAAATTATATTAGCACAAACAAAAAACATTCAACACTGTATATCACATAATTAATTTCTATCGTAAAAAACTTACCGGCATAAAAAAACACAACATCACCTCAAGGAACAGTTGCATGCACTTAAGCGCTTCGAAAACTATCATGTTCTCTAATAATAAACACAATAACAACGTAGCCGTGTATGTGGCGCGATCTATTGAGTATTGTCCAAAATACTTAGATTAGGCATCTTCCCCCTTTTGGCATCTTCCCCGCAATTACCTTATATTACTTATTAAATAATAATTTGAAAGTAATTAAATGAAAAAGAGAAGATATGAGTATTATACCGCGAACAGCTTGCTAAACAAATAGGCATATACGAATACAGCTAACAAAAGAGTAGTGACGGTCGATGTCTTAAACCGTGCTTACATCTAAGGCAAAACGAGACAACCTCGCCTGATAGTACGAGGCCTATTTGATTAAGTCGTTGAAAATCAAAAAGCTCGATACAAATGTGTATTTTTTCGCCAGATTGCTGATATCACCTAGCGGCCTTTCGAGTGTTTTCAAGTTGAAGCAAAGAGCAATTTTCAACTTTTCAAAAATGTTTCCACTGGTAGGTTTCTAAATTTCATGTTTCGTCGGAGCAGCAATCTTGAAGATTTGTTCAGTAAGTGCAATTATTTGCAAAAGTAGTCAACAACAGATATCAAGTTAAAAAAACTCGTGAACAGCATAGCTCCATCACTTAGGCAGTATTTTTCGACCGAAATGCATCGCGTCGAGATGCGATACTAATGGATAGAATGATGTTTTAAGAAATCACGCTCAAATAGCAAACCTAATTGAAAAAATGAAATATTAAAAAAAAATGTTTGTAAGTGCATCGCGTACTGCAAACGGAGTAGTCACCACGAAATGCAGCGCGGTTGAGGAAACGAAAAAAAAAGGATATTGAGTCAACATAAGTTCAAAGTACGTACCAAACTTTACACCTCTAACTCAATCCGCAGAAGCTGTGGCAGTTTTTCGAAAACGACGAAAAAAAATCTTCGTGAAAATGGCGGCCGTTGGAAAAATTTAAGCAAATTACGATCGTTTCCTTTAGCAACAAAAACAATCTCAGGTACCAAATTTCGGCTCATTTGTCTCGATGGGAGCTATATATATTATATATATATATATATATATATATATATATATATATATATATATATATATATATATATATATATATATTCTAAGAGATATCAATTATTGGTATAACAGGTTTATTTCAAACATTACATTTTAAAATTAAAATTCATTGGACGTTTCAATGGAGTTTCCATCTTCATCAGCTAAAATCGGGATAAAATACAATTCAAATGCCTAAATATAAAACATATATACACAATACAACTAAAATAAAATAAAATAAAATAAATTGTATCTCACCAGAATGTTTCGTCGGTAGTTGTCACAATACTACTTGACTCTTGAATCTCATTTTAACTGATGTATAATATTTCATGCGCATATAGCTCTTGTATTACTATAAAGGAGCATATATCGATCTTATGCACTTTATATCTATTTTGTTGTTAACTGTGTTGTCTTGGTTCTTCTGTATAAAAATCATTTCAAGGATTTCGCGTGATTTTTAAGTTTTTTTCTATAGTTAGTATGTGTGTTTCATCGTAATCGAAATCATGTCTTTCTGATTGTTTGTGTTTGTTCAGTGCAGTGTTCGCTGTTTTGGCATATCTGTGGGCTTTTAGTCTATCTAAAAGCTAGTCTAGACTAAAAGCCCACAGATATGCCAAAACAGCGAACACTGCACTGAACAAACACAAACAATCAGAAAGACATGATTTCGATTACGATGAAACACACATACTAACAATCGAAAAAAACATAAAATCACACGAAATCCTTGAAATGATTTTTATATCAGAAGAACCAAGACAACACAGTTAACAACAAAATAGATATAAAGGGCTAAGTTCGATATATGCCCCATTATTGTAATACATGAGCTCTATGCGCATGAACGATTATACATCGGTTAAACTGAGATTCAAGAGTCAAGTAGTATTGTGACAACTACCGACGAACATTCTGGTGAGATACAAATTTATTTTATTTTATTTTAGTGTATGTGTATATATGTTTATATTTTAGGCATTTGAATTGTATTTTATCCCGATTTTAGCTGATGAAGATGGAAACTCCATTGAAACGTCCAATGAATTTTAATTTTAAAATGTAATGTTTTGAAAATAAACCTGTTATACAAATAAATGATATCTCTTAGAATGAATACGATAAAAAGGTAAAAAACAAAATTAAAAATATATATATATATATATATATATATATATATATATATATATATATATATATATATATATATATATATATATATATATATATATATATATATATATATCCATTCGAATTGTTGTTGCCTGTGAACTATTTCTAATCTTTTGATAATTATTAGCAATAACAGGCTTGTTGAATCTCAAAAAACTCGATTTTATTAAAAAGTTGACGTTTCGCCAGGACATTCGTGGCTTTATCAAAACTTTTGAAAAAATTGAAATTTCTTTGACATTTATTGATTTGAAAAAATTTGAATAAAAAAAGACTACTATGTCTCACTAAAATTATTTTCGGCTGTGGCCGTTCTTTGTTATTTATTACGTGCTATTCAGTCCAATATTAACATTCAAATCTGTTATTATTAGATGGTAAGGAAAACCACAGAAACCTCACACTCTATAGAAATTAATAATATCAAACAAATACCAATTAATAATATTATAGCTAACATAGAAAAAGGTATTTCAAATTTATGTCCTGAAAATCAAAATTCCATTAGACAAAAAGTAGCACAAACTATAAAAACTCACCACAATAAATACAAAAATGAAAAACAAACATTACATAATACACAAACTATCAAAAACTTATATCAAACCAAACAATTCATCAAATCTAATCCACAACTAACAATAACTAAATCAGACAAAGGAAACAAAACAGTTATACTAGAAACTAATACATACAAACAAAAAATTACTGCAATGCTTATAGTGATTCATCTACATATAAACAAATTAAAAAAGATTTAACTAAGACTCTGAAAATGAAAGTAATAAATTGTTTAAAACATGGCAACAAAAAAATTTCATTTCTCCACAAACATCAAAAGAATTAATTCGACACCTTTCACATAAATTTTATGGTCTGCCTAAAATACATAAAGAAAACATACTATTAAGACCCTGGTCTCTTATATTCAATCACCCCTATATAATCTTTCTAAATTTCTTTCTTCAATATTAAAAAATATAGTAAATCAAAATCCTTATTATATCAAAAATTCTCTCGATCTAGTAGACCATCTTAAAACTTTGAAAATACCTAACAATTACAAATTTTTCTCATTAGATGTTGTTTCTCTTTATACCAATATTCCAAATTCTTTGGTTCCAATAATAATTAATGACAAATGGAATATTATCAAAAATTATACAAATATTCCTAAAACCGATTTTATAGAAGCAATTCAATTTGCACTTGGTACAAACTATTTTCAATATGAAAATAACTTCTACCAACAAATTGATGGTGTAGCAATGGGAAGTCCTATTTCCAGTGTTATAGCTCAATTAGTTTTAGAATTTTTAGAAGAAAATGTATTGAATAATTCGAATGAACGAATTATAACTTTCAAAAGGTATGTTGATGATTGCCTTATAATAACATCAGAAGATTGAGAATATTGATAATATTCTCAAAAAATTCAACGACTTTAATAGAAAATTACAATTTACTCTAGAAAAAGAAACGAACAATACATTAAATTTCCTTGATATCACTCTCATACACAAAAACAATGAAATTATCACAAAATGGCATAGAAAAGAAATTTTTTCACAAAGAACATTGAACTACAACAGTATACATCATTTGTCACAAAAAAAGAGTTTAATAATCGGATATATAGACAAAGCACTTAAACTTACTTCACCTACACACAGACGCGATAGTATGTATTTCATGGAAAAACACGACTACTAATTGACTCTTCGAATCTGGAATTTCAAGTCTTTTGTACATATGCTTCGCCGATTTTTCATTACTATTTTTGTATCCGCATCATCATAATTTTCAATACGGCCTATTATGACAGACTGATACAACTGTCACAAAAAAAAATCCACAGAAAGAATCAGCTAGTCAGAGTTTCCCAAACTTTTTTTTCTCATAGACCTTTTTACAAATTTTGCTGGTTCCTGTGGACCCCCTGCAGCTGCATTTCTACCATATTCCCAAAACTCGACAAAAAATGTGAAGATTAGATCTAACTATGGAAATTTGCGTTGCGGCTGAGTTCCAACCACGAATTAACAGTTTTGAAAAAAAAGTGAGAATTGATTGGTTGATTAATTAATTGATTGTGCTGTGAGTCTACCTACATTGATAGGTGAAGTCAAGCCAATATTTTAGTTCTTCACTATCGAAACAAGATACGTTTTCGTGGACCCCAGCTTACCAATTGTGAACCCCCATTTATTTGTCACGCCAACGTAGATCCACGTCGAGTCTCCCTTGGACCCCTGGGGGTCCACCTGGACCAATTGGGAATCAATGGACTAGAGGCTAGAAGACAATACTTCAATTCTATTTTGCACTTATGAACGATCGAATGGAAGAATAGAAAGAAAACGTGTCCATTCTCAAGGACGTGGATTCAGGACGCTTCGCTTTGATGGACTACGAACGGATATCCTAGGCATCCTGAGGCGAACTCAGGCATTCGATTTCCTTTCCTAACTAGCCGAACGGAGGCCGCTTATTGGACCTCGGCCTGCCTGAGGTAGTATGGTATGGTATATCCCCGACCTAGCTTTCATTCGCCAAAGTCTGGAGTGTGAAGCTACAGTTCCAACGGAGGAACATATTGAGGAACATTTTTGTTTCTGTTGCTTGTTTCCGTAAATGTTACAAAATGTTCCTAAATGTTTCTTAAAATTTCTTCATGTTTCGGTAACAAATGTTGATTATTTCTACTAAACAATATGCAACTATTGACATTTTAGTTGCTTCAGTGGAAACAAGAAATTTACGTATGTTGCCATAAGTGTCTACCTAGATTTATACTAAAGCTACTGTTCCATGGAAGCAACATTGAGGAACATTTTGTCGCTAAATGTTTCTCTTTGTTGCCAAGGGTAGAAACTTATGGCAACATACGTAAATTTGTTTCCACTGAAGCAACTAAAGTTGTCAATAGTTGCATATTGTTTAGTAGAAACAATCAACATTGGTTGACGAAAAATAAAGAAATTTTAAGAAACATTTAGAAACATTTACGGAAACAGATTCGATCGCAACCTATACACGAGTGATCGAATCACGAATTTCTAAAAGACCCGATCTTATTTAACCCGATCCCGATTTACTTGACAAGACTAACCAAATTGCACTTTATTTTCATGTGTTTTTATACAACAGTATATAACTAATTGCTTGCTGATACAATCGTTTACATGCTTTCATTCATCGCACTCTTTCTCGTGTTGCTTTGAATTTTGACACGTAATCCGAAAGGAACCGATTTTTTCAGGAACGCTCGCGTAGAAGAGTCGCCACCTGTCGATCTCTCAGTCTTTTGGGTCGCGAACTC
Organism: Cynegetis impunctata; assembly: GCA_030704885.1. Lineage (NCBI taxonomy): Eukaryota > Metazoa > Arthropoda > Insecta > Coleoptera > Coccinellidae > Cynegetis > Cynegetis impunctata. The sequence continues at coordinate 959,552 of JARQZK010002898.1, read as the reverse complement.
GATCGATCGCGTCTTGATCGAGATCGAATTCAGTTTGAGATCGAATCAGTGACATGCTGATATAAGTACTGTCGATCTCTCAGTCTCTGTCTTTTGGGTCGCGAACTCGATCTCGTCGTGATCGAGATCGAATTCACTTTGAGATCGAATCAGTGACATATAATAGGTATGACCCGCGACACGTGATTTTATATTCAGGTTTTGCTTGCGTGTTTTAGTGAACTTAGTTGATATTATCGTCGTCTCCTCTATCCACATTTATATACATTAATGAAGCGTCTATCTATAATAAAAGAAGCTCTTTAAAATCGAAAAAAGCCTCACAAATTTTATTTTTTAATCACAATTTGGAGTAAATTATCATTTTTGATATTAAAAACTATTAGTTATTTCCTTTTTTAACATTTTTATGTTGTTTTTCACTCATGTAGGTTATCTTATTAATATATATTCTACCCGGTTCACCGGTTCAGCATTCGTCATTCGTTACAAAGGAACTGCGACCCAAATGATCGAATCTTTTCAACCCGATCACCATACGAATGGGTCATGATCGACCCAGGTCTCGACAAATGATCTATCGACACAGGTCTACTCTAGGCCGCACAGAAAGACAGGCCAGCATATAGCGCTATCTCTCTCGCTAACTACGTCACACAGCCGGTCTCAACGGTTTGAATTCACATATCGTCGCTTACGAGCGAACGATGCTGTTGTAGTAATAAAAATAAAATTGCAGCGGGAAAAATCAGCAGAAAAATAAGTTGTTTTCTGTTTCATGTCAACAAGATTGTTTTTGACACTAATATATTATCATATTATGTAAAAATGCCGTCCAAATGTTGTGTTCCGAAATGCAAAAATAATTATAACAAAACAAACAAATTGATCCATATTTTTATGATGTTCCTGAAATAGCAAAGACTGTGAATTTAAACGAAAATGATACATCTATTTTAATATATATTACGGATACATTGTACATAAAATTCTTAAATCCGTTCAATGCTGTGCTTGTAAAGAAAATCTTCAACGCGAAAAAATTCTAGACCTCAACATTGATCAAGAACATTCATGGCAGTATTTAAAAATTTCTGATCGTGGTGGTCTTAAATGGCCCAACGAACTAATTATTAATATTATCGTACTTATGCACACAATATTTCAAGTCCTTTTGAGGGAAAGATTTGAAGAACAGTTTTTACGTTTGGAGTCTCATAAAGCTTTTCTTATTGAACTGAGCCTATCGTCAATAGAGCAGATAATTATTCCTTGTGATAAAGTTGGTCATTGGGACTCGTTAAGCAAAAAGATCGCAAGCACTTTTGCGAATATACTTTTAAATAATTATTCCAAAGTAATAAGTGATGTTATCAAAAAAAATGAAATTTCATCTAGTCAAAAATCTCATAAAATAATAAATTTGATAAGCTTTCAAGCAATTAATATTATAATATTTTTTTTATTCTAATATGTATGGTTTAAAATTTTTAATGTGTTTTTGCTTGCAATTTTTACTCAGTTCTTGATATATTTTTAAAAATTTTATGTTTTTTTTGTTTTAGTATAAAATTTATTTTTATTTACATTATAAGTCAACAAACTTGGTAACTTTATTTTTATATTCATCAACTAGGGAAAAATATGTTTTGTTTTTAATATTTATGTTTTATTATTTTTACTATGTTTTTTGCTTGTAATCTTCAATTTTTGCTCAGTTCTTGATATATTTTTTGAAAATTTTATGTTTTTTTTGTTGTAATATAGATAGAATTTATGTATTTATTTCGTTAAATATAATGTTTAGTTTTTGTTTTCTAGTCAAAACGCTTTTTATATGTATTATGCATATTGGAAAATATACCTGTGTTTTTTGTTTTAGTATAGAATTTATTTTTATTTACATTATAAGTCGCCAAACTTGGTAACTTTATTTTTATATTCATCAATTTAACTTGGGATAAATATATGTTTTGTTTTTAATAAATGGAAAATTAAAAGTTACATTACATGCATTTTTCATCTTACCAATATATTATGCCACAGAAGATATCAAATTATGTTTTAAACAACCTAAAAATGTACAAAAACCCCATGCGCGCCATATAAACCAACGTAAAAATTGGACCGGTCTTGTGACGTCACACGCACCGCATGCTGGCCTGTCTTTCTGTGCGGCCTAGGTCTACTGCACACTGAAAATCTGCGACAAGAATGTTTACTAGTTGCGTTCTCGATACGTTCCACTGCGATTGCAACACGGATTTGTTTACACATGTTTCCTATTTTCTTTTGAAGTTTACCGCTCAAAATGTAAACCGGCGACAAGTAGAAACTGTCAACATTTGTTGCTGAAACATGAAGAAATTTCAAGGAACACTTTCGGAAATACTCAACAGCAACAAAAATTTTTTTCCGGTAGAATCGTAGCTTGAAGGATGACAAGTAGAAAAAAGTAGCTTTACATGCGACGAGGAACTTTGTTCCAACAAAAAAAATTACTAGTTGCAAAATCTAAAACCAAAATGGCAATTAAAATTGGACACTTCACTTTCCAAATAGCTAGAAACTGATGTATATATTATGATTCCGTAAAGTAAAATTATGCGGGTTTTATATCATTGTTGCAAATAACGATAGCCACAATATTCTATACATACCGATCAAACTACGATAGGGGAATTTCAAGGTTTTCCTTGAACTATTTATTAATACACAAAAGCCATACCTACCAAGAAAGTTCCGATATCTAAATGCTATAAAAAGAAAAGCAGCACAAACTCAAGAAAGTTAGTAATTTCCTCAGCTGTGTGGAATTTGTAAAATTTAATTACAGGACATTTCGTTGGATAATTTCGCCGTATAATTGAACCGGACATAAAAAACTGCTAAGTATTTTAAATATTGAGATAACGAAATAGTATATCATGCAATGAGCACAAAATGATGCCCATTTTGCACGAGTATGAAATTCATACGAGTGCAAAATGGCCATTTTGTTGCGAGTTGCATACTATACTTTTTCTATAACATATTGTTCACGTTTAATACATGCATAGGTACATTGCAAAAACTTTGAAATAAATAAACTGATGATATTTCATTACTCCGAATTCGCCGCTAATGGACTTTCTATCAGAATAAAAATAAAAATTGAAGAAATATATAAATATATATATATATATATATCTATATATATATATATATATATATATATAACTAATATTGAAGTTTCGCTTATCACTTGGTGAAACATGATTAAATACTGATATTTAAAATAAAAACACTTGGCTTTAAGTTTCACAAATATATTGAATAAAAATTAACAATTACATTAGTCAACTAGTTTCGGGTTATGGGCCCATTATCAAGACTGAACAGAAAAATACTTAACAAGCTTATTTATAATATTGATTGTAGTAGAGGGGAAATTTGGTATTCAACTTGTTCATTTACGATGGGGTAATTCCTCTTAATGGCACTACTAATTTCTAAAATTTCCAACAGGTCAAGACGTTTGCCCTTTTTACCTGGGTGGAGGCATATCGTTTTCTCGAAGTCGATGAAATGGTTAAATTTTATACAATGCTCTGAGAAACCAGTGGTGTTTTTGTTAAACAAAATTGACTTTTTATGTTCTTCTACGCGAGTGTTGATTTTTCTGCCTGTTTGTCCGATATAAAATGATGGGCATTCATTACAAATCAACACTCGCGTAGAAGAACATAAAAAGTCAATTTTGTTTAACAAAAACACCACTGGTTTCTCAGAGCATTGTATAAAATTTAACCATTTCATCGACTTCGAGAAAACGATATGCCTCCACCCAGGTAAAAAGGGCAAACGTCTTGACCTGAAGGAAATTTTAGAAATTAGTAGTGCCATTAAGAGGAATTACCCCATCGTAAATGAACAAGTTGAATACCAAATTTCCCCTCTACTACAATCAATATTATAAATAAGCTTGTTAAGTATTTTTCTGTTCAGTCTTGATAATGGGCCCATAACCCGAAACTAGTTGACTAATGTAATTGTTAATTTTTATTCAATATATTTCTGAAACTTAAAGCCAAGTGTTTTTATTTTAAATATCAATATATATATATATATATATATATATATATATATATATATATATATATATATATATATATATATATATATAGGTACACGGAAATAGAAGCCTATAAATGTATGTATGTATCTAATTGAAGTTGTATGTGCAACCATTGAATATCATAGTCCTGTGTAACACTGTGTTGTACAACAATTTTGTATTGACACGTTCACATGTTTCAGATGTGTTGAAACAATGGAATCATATGCAATGACACTTGACTCTTCATGAAACCGAGGTGCGTGAAACGTATGGTCTGTTTCAGAAAATATTACTGTGGAGAAACACATTCTGCAATTTTACACTCATTGATTTATTATAATGCTTCGCTTTGTATGTCATAGTTATGCCGACTCTGATACTCAGCACTGACCTGAGCCAACAGAAGTTTGATGCTGAAGCGTTGAGTTTCAGATTTGAGTGCCAGATTTGTTTTTAATACATGTAGGCACAATTGTGCTGATAAAAAGTGTTGAAACACTAAGTTGTGTTAGTGTCATTGTTTCAACACCCAAATATTTCAATATACCCAGGTAGTGATGAGTGTTGAAAATATGTTCATATTTGATAATTATTTTCGTATGTTATAGATAATTGTGATCTATGTTCGGTATGTTAAAATAGAGTATGCTTAGTAATAATTATCATCTGTTAACAAAAGAGTCTGTTCTGTTCTGTAATTATTCACGTCGAACTTTGTAATATAATTACTACTTGTTATAGAATAAATGTTCATTTGAAGTCATTCTGTTTTCCAACAAAATAAACAACAATGAGCGATATCGTGAATTTCAAATCACGTTGTGAAACGTGACTGTGACTTTTAAATATCAGTGATTTTAAAGTGTGACGTGATCACGGAGACGAATTGTAAATTTTCTGATAAATACAAGCATTTAATTTGAAGTATCGTGAATATTTAAAGAAAGGTAATTAGTATGTTGCATGAGTTAAAGTGTTTATTTAACTATAAACAGCTTAAAAAACAAAAGAATTAGAACTGTAATGAAAAATATAATCAAATTTTCAAGAAAATATAACAAAACATGAAGCATAAGAAAATAAATAAAAAACTATTCGGTGGATCCTGAAGGATAATTTCAATTTGCACAAATTACAGGATTCATTGTTTTCATCGACCTGAGTGAAGAGTGTCCAAAGCTCCCTAGTTTTACGCATATTCATCTTAAAAATTATTTTCACACACTTCACGGGGAAATAATAGTCAAATATTAAGTATAGGATCTATAATATCAAATATAGTAACGATATTGAGAACGAAGTAACAACTTACGACTTAAGATATTCAATTCATATGAAATATCAGTAGCAATATCAGGCACGAAGTCGCGTATCACCCTGAAATATCGCCAAGCAGATATCACATCTTTGAACTGTGACATCAATTCACGCTTTTTATCACATCTTTGAACTGTGATATCAATTCACGCTTTTTATCACATCTTTGAACTGTGATATCAAATCACGCTTTTTATCACGGGAAGGGAACTGTGACTACCTGTGACTTTTTGATATCAGTGATTTAATCACAGTTCGTGAAATATCGCTCAACACTATACCCAGGCCTGGAATATAATATCATATTTGGAGAACTTGATTGCTGAATACTTGATTCTTTTCGAAATTGATAATTTGTTGATACATACTGTTCGACGCTTCCGGTAATAAATTCAGTGTTGTTACCTTCGCTGCTTCTATTATGTTCGTAGGTGACAAATCTAAGTCAATACCACTATCAGTTTCCATTTTAATTAATACTTTTTATAGAAAACAACTATGAAATTACTCATTACCTACTAAAACTTTGACAGAAACGATCTGCTGACATTTCATCAATTTGTCGCTGGACGTCATAATTTGACAAGCCGTTGTCGTCGTGATTTTAAAGTGAACCACCTACTAACACGAAATATTCCATTTCGCATTTGTTGCTTAACAACTTGCCTACCAACCGATGCAAAATTAGTATATTGTACAACGAGCATGGAATGACATGCATTTCCTACGAGTATGACGTTTGCAGCACGAGCTGCAGGTGAGTGCAGAAATGGAAATGGAATCTTTGTAAAAATACCCGTGCACAATGTGAACTTTGTAGTTCACTCACCATTGTGATAGAAGCACAATGAAAATGGGTATAAAACAATGCACATGTTCCGCAATTACTTTTGAACATAGAATGATGGTTTTTATTGACATTTGTAGAAAAATGAAACTCTGTACAAAATGTGCTTTTTTGACCTACAGTTTTACGCCGGTTCCGAACGGTCAATGGGCTTGAATCTAAGTCATTACCCAACAACATGTCAACACCTTACCGCTGGGCTACCGAGGCCTCTAAAGTTACGGTTAAATGAACATTTATCGAGGTTGTCGTAGAAAAAAATGTTTACCATATTTTCGTTTAGGTATTTATCTGCCATTATGACTTTTATCACCTAACTTCATCTACTTCAATTAGGTTAATAGAATTTTTACGGTGATAAATATTTATCTTATTTTAGCGGTTCTATGGTCTATCGTTAGCTCTTCTATACCAAATACAAATAAAACATAAGAATTAACTAAGAGATCGTTTCAATTATAAGGTTGTACCTACATTAAATGTTCAGTAATTTTCTGTTTTGTTGAGTTATAGCGAGAGTCATAGATATTATGTGATATTACATTTTAAGTAGTAAACTAAATAGGTATCATTGCAGTGTTTGGAAGGAAAGCAGTCGGTGCCGGAGTCGTTTTTTGTCCATTATACAATGATTTTCGAAAAAAAAATTAATGTCTGATGATATATATATATATATATATATATATATATATATATATATATATATATATATATATATATATATATACAGGATGGACCACCAGGAACTGCATCGATCGATATCTCAGAAACTGAATGTAGGAAAAATTGGAAATTTTGGAAACTGGCTAGATGTCTTGGGGCCTATTCAGCTAAAATACTTTCATTTATTGGACATTTCAGGTTATACCTGAAATAGACCCTAAGTCGTATATTTCAAATGGGACACCCTACATATTAGGTATTACATTTTTGAATTCTACCCAAGATTCTAGGCAGATTTTATGCATCATGTCCTATATCCTATATCTAAGTCTAAGCGTTATTGACATATTCAAGTTTTTATGTCAAAAATGACGAAAGCAAGTCCTAATATAATTATCAATTGTACCTATGAGAAGGCCTTATTACTTACTTTGGGTTGAATTCCTTGTTGAGAAGGACTTACTTTAATAGATTTTGTATAATATTTGTATAACTAATCATACAGGGTGTTCAAAAAATAAGATCCAAAATGAGGACAACAAATGGAAACACCCATTTTTCTAATTTTGTACTATTAGGCATCCAAAATTGAGGTAATTTGTATAAGGTTATCTATACCTTAAATTTTTAGTTTTCGAAATATTGCCAATTTTATATTTTTATTCGGCGATTTTGTATTTATTCATTTAACAATTAGATCTAGGATAGCGACGATCGTATTTGACATTTAAAATCATCGTAATGGCACCCCGGTTATATATATTATACAAACGAAGATTATTTAAACTCATTCATTATTTATGGACAATGTGAAAAAGTTATTTCAAGAACATGTGATACATTTATGACACGATATCCTCAAAAAAAGAAACAATCACCAAATACTATAAGACGAATTATAAAAAACTTGAAGAACTTTGGACCCGCAAAGGAAAAATGTACAGAAATAAACCAATGAAAATATTGATTCCATGAACTGGAAATAGAAATGTTGAAAAAATTATGTAAGTGAATGTTCGAATTGGTGTCTTTGAACTTCTAGACATTCTGCGCATTTAAGCCGCAATTGTTCATGGTTGGCTCTTCTTATTGACTGGTAGTCTTCAAATGCTGTACTTAGGGTAGGTAGGATATTATTTTTCTTCGCTGAAGATTTTACCATCATTCAACAACTGTACTAACGGATATGTAATAAACAGAATTTAGTTTGAAGAGGAATACGACATTTGATAAGGCAATATTAAAATTTATATAAAGAATCTGCCAGGAGTTTCACCACGAACTTCCCCTGTGACTGGAAGTATTCAATTGATATCTGCCGGTTTTACAACCGTCGTAACCTCGGTCGTACCACTCCGAATCGGTAAAAGAGTGATTTTTTTGAGAAGAGTAGACAGAGTGTGGGAAAACATGACCGAGATAATAATTCTGACAAGCAATACCTTCAGGACCTTAAAACATAACACGAATACCTTAGAATGTCCATAGAATATTATAATAGTTATTTATGTACCAAGTGCGTTTTATAGATCTTCACGCCCGGAGGGAAACATTCGACCCGAGGACCTTTGGCCCGAGGGGTAGCGCACGTGGTGCATACAAGATTTTATTTTTCACGAAAATTATTTTATTATAATAAAAAAGAGATTTCAAAATCGGTTCATTGCTCCTATCCATTTTCCTTCACATAGTAGGCATGTCATTTGGTGATATTTGGACGTTTGTGAATATTTTTGTCATCATATTTAGTGAATGTCATTGCTGCTTTCTTTGTGTAGTCTTATAGAAATAATGGAAATGAAAAAGAATTTACCCAAGAATATCATAGAAAAGCCAAAGCTGCGAATAATAGTCGTATACTCGGTCGTATACGACAAGGATTATGAAATATTTAATCAATGAAAGTTGCTTCATTTCTTCTCGTACTATTAGCGGGCATTATGATCCATAACGCCTGCAAATGCGGGCGTCATGGCCTAGGGCATAATGAGTGTATTTATAGCAACCGTATCCAAGGTGAAATAAACATATAATATACAAGTGAAAAATAAAATAATTTTCAGTTTCGATCCAAGGACAACCTTTGATCACATAAGCTTTTAATGTGATTAGTAGAGTGGCATTTGTATGGTAAGAGGTAACCGGTGCCACTACACATATTAATAATGATTCATTCACAGTATGATTTTTGGTGGTATGATGAAATATAAACCGAACTGTACTCACCACATTATCCAAGGTATAATATTCTTATTAGCTCGAGTGAAATCAGGCAATTTGAACGTAATTTGTCACAGTTTAATGGTTTCAAGGAGAAAATACGGATTATTGAATATAAGTGTAGTGATTTTGTTGTCGCAAAGAGAAAATATTCTACTCTTCACCAATTAAAAGTTGAAGTAGAAACGAACCTTGCATCAAGTTTATCAAACTTTGATACAGCTTCTTGTAATCGATGTTATGTTTTTATACATTCATCGAAAAAATCGTGACAATGAACTAACTGAGCGAGATCAAGATTAATATTGTATATGAGAGGCATAAGTGAGAAACAAAACGAAATATAACCAGAACAATTATCTGAAATATCGAAATTCACCATATAGTTTGTTTTTGTTGAGGCTCTACAGAGGAGAATGTTAAGAATATTAAGATGGCCATTGCAAAGGATCGAAGTAATTTCAATGGATTGCAATGAACCAAATCAATGTCGCAACAATTAACAATCCAAACGAACGAACCACGTAGTGTGTTACAAAAAAATAAACCAATGAAGTCGTCCGTCAAACACCTGTAGTTAGAGAAGAAACAATATAAGTGTCGAACTTCATCATCCAAAATACTTAATATGCAAGGCAGAGCTACAATAATATTTTCCATAGCCCGCTGTAGGATTAATATCGTCTATTAGGCACATAAGTAAAAATATCAAACGAAATATAATTAGGACAATTATCTGAAAAATCGAAATTGATCATTTAATACTGGATGACGGAAGACTTCGTGTTTTTAGTTGCTGCAATCGATTGCATGCCATACTGATGAGTGCCCAAATTAGGTCGAAATAGCTATCTATTAGTTCAATCCTTTTCAAGGGCCATCTCAATGTTTTTTACATTTTCCTTTATGAAGTTAAGTGAAAACAACGAGATATCGCAACCTCAGTGAAATTATATGTTGGATTTCTATTTTTCAGGTAATTATCCTATTGATATTTTGCAGAGTATTTTGCATTGCATATATACATATATATATATATATATATATATATATATATATATATATATATATATATATATATATATATATATATATATATATATATATATATATATATATATATATATATATATATATATATATATATATATATATATATATGTATATATATATATATATATATATATATATATATATCATTGAATTCAGCTACTCTCTTCCAAATCGGGGACGTGAGATTTTGCTTTTGCTCTCTTCGCCGAAATTGATCAGAAAGGTCCGCTTTGAGGAAGGTATATCTAAATATTTGAAAAACAATATTTTGAAAACAGTTTTTGAATGGTCATTGCGAATCTCAGGATTGTCGAACATTACTTCATAACTCATGGAACCAGTATGCATTTAACATAGGGTTAATAGAAAAACTGTTTCAGTAACGAAAAGTTGAAACCATTTCATCCGAATTCGAGGCATCATTTTTGATTCAACAAACTTAAGCGACTATCGATAATTTCACTCGTGATACATGCGAGTATAAATATACCATTTCATAGCGTGCAAGTATTGACGATCCATACCGACCTTCATTAGTAGTTTGTGTCTTCATGGTAAAATATAAATGCATTTGTATCTCTACACGCAATACCCTCTGTTTTAGCTCTAAATTTGAATAATTGAACACTAAGTCAAAAGAAATCGATGGCGAATGATACTACGTGAATAGGTAATTTGACTATTCCCTCCTTTCCAACAAATGGAACCCTTTGAATGTTTCATTGCGATTATTGAAATGTGACATATAACCCACATATGGTAACAATTCCTTAAAAACTTTTGGTATGAGCTAAGTACAACGATTTGCATATCGAAAATGAAATGATGAGAAAATTTTTTTACGATTTCCGCATTTTCTTGAACAATATTGAATAATTTGAACTCAGAATTAAGGCAAGTCCTCACTTCACAAATGTCAGCATGCCTACAGGACGGGATGATCAACAGAGACCGCTCTGTATCAGCTGACTGAAGTCATCCAGAAAACTCTGAATAACAAAGAGATTGCAATGTGTGCTTTACTAGATATAGCTGGGGCTTTTGACAACAGAACACATGTGTCTGTCAGGGAAGCATTCAGAAGGCGAGGAGTAAATGATACCATTGTACACAATAGATGTATGAAGTGTTGACGACGAGGACAGCTGAGACACCAGTGGCTAATAAATCCGTATCTGTCAAAGCCACTCAGGGGACACCTCAGGGTGGAGTAATATCTTCACTTCTATGGAGCCTAGTAGTGGATGAACTATTACATAGGCTAACGGAGCATGGCTTCGAATGCGTAGGCTATGCTGATGACATAGTCTTCATAGTTAAAGATAAATATGAGGGCACCCTATGTGATTTACTACAGAAGTGCCTCAGAATTATTGAGCACTGGTGCTTGTCAGTGGGGCTGAATAATGACTCAACCAAGACCACAGTAATTCCCTTCACCCGGAAAAGAAAACTTCCGGCCATGAAATCCCTCCTATTAAATGGAGATACCATATAATGGAAGTCTGAAGTTAAACTTCTGGGAATACCTGGACAGCAAGCTTCTTTGTAACAAGCATATTGATATCGTTGCTAGTAAAGCAACAAGGGCTCTGATGGCGTGTAGAAGGATATCTGGTAAGAATTGGGGCTGTAACCCTAAAATACTTCGATGGATGTACGTCATGATTGTGAGACCAATAATTACTTATGGGGCAGTAGTCTGGCATGCCAGAGCAGGTCAGACAAGTACAAGGAAAATGCTCGACAAAGTGCAAAGGCTGGCCTGTGTGTGTCATGGGAGCTATAAGAACGTGCCCAACTAGGGCACTTGAGATCATTACAGATCTCACACCTCTACATCTAGTGATCGACACGTTAGCCCATGAGACCATCTTTAGATTATCTGAGGAGGGCACAGGTGGCGAGAGGATTAAAAGTCAGAGAACTTGGTCCTCTCTGAGCAATTACATCTCAGCAGCAAACCTCCCTAGTGATGCAATGGTAAAGAAAGTAAGCACTGAGAAGAACTTCACTACGATGCTAAGTAAAAAGGAAGAATGGGAAATGGAACAAACGATCCAAAGTTTCAAAGACAAAACCATAAAATGGTACACAGATGGTTCAAAACCACTACAGGAGCTGGAGTGCAGGCACCAAGTGCGCACTGTCGCTTGGCTCCTGTTCGAGCGTCTTTCAGGCAGAAATACTGGCAATCGATAGATGTCTAGATATGAACCTAGAAAGAAACTATCAGAAATGCAACATAGCTATCCACTCAGATAGTGGCACATATGGTGCCAATTCCTTGAGAACTTTTGGTAAGAGCTAAATACAACGATTTTCACATCGAAAATGAAATGCTGAGAATTTTTTTCACGATTTCCCTATTTTTTTGAACACAATATTGAATAATTTGAACTAAGAATTAAGGCAAGTCCTCACTCAACTTACATTGTCCATCGACACTTGTCAGAGAGTACGCGGCAATCGACTTTGCAGATCGACTTGGCTACTGGATTACCACGCAATGTCGGTAAAATCGAAGGGAAGTCGATGGACAATATCGACTCTGTGAGGACGCGCTTTCAGGCAGAACAACCTGGGAGTTAATGGTATGAGAGTAATGGAAAAGATCAAAAATATTCTTAAGATCTTAGATGCACATCATCTCAATTATTATCTAAATTTCTAAATTAACACGAATAGTAGCGAATTTTTTGGCTTCATATTTTTTATATAGATGAACATTTTGTATATGGACATTATGCATGTTCGATCTTCTGAATATGTTTGCAAGAACTTGCTGCAACAGTTGATATTAGGTGTAGTTTAGTTCACACAAATTTTGTTTGATACATCTTATGAAAGCAGAAGATTAGGAATTTTCTTTGAAGAACTTGGTAGAAATGCTAATGATAGCTAGAAGTTAGGTGTACAAAAAGTTTGTAGGTAAATCACTAAACAAAATAACTGAATTAAGTAGCGTTTCGTAGTTTTTGGTACGGTCCTATGAGACTTATACACTTGATTAGGAATTTCTGAACATCGACGAATTTTAGTGAATTCAGTCAAAATTTTGAATCTTCGAATTTTGGGGAAGGGAGTGGCAGGAAGGTACCTACTATAGTGAAAATTTTCAAAACCGATGGGAAAATATATGGAAATTAATTATGAACAACATACCCGAAATTCATCCATCCAAGAATCTTTGGGAGGTGTATGGAGCTAAAAAACAGTTTTCTTGAGGATTCACCCCCAACCCCTTCAAAATTGGTTTTAATTTATACGTGGATTAAATTATGTTACGGAAACGCCTTTGGTGGTACAACTTTTTTCTTTAAATTCCACCACTTTTATGGAGAGATTTCTTTGTTGTGGATTTTGAGGTTTTAGGTCTCTACAACTCCTCCAGATTGATTTTGAGGATTGAGGTTTTTTACGTAGTTTCAGTTAATGTTAGGCGAATGTATTTTGTTATTTTCAATTATTTTTGTTAACCAGCGCCATTTTAATGCAGAGCTTTCATGTTTTTTTTCAAGGTTCTGATTACTTCCACAGCTTCTCCAGTCTGAGGTAGAGAGTTGAAAATTCGTACGTCGATTGAGTTGATGTAAGGAAAGTGCCTTTTGGTGATTTCAACTATTTTTATTAACTGCCGCCTAATCAATTTAGACATTTCATATTTTTTGATAGATTTAAGGTTACGATCACCTCCATTGCTCATCTAGATGGAGTTAGAAGGTTGAGATTTCGTACGTGGATTAAGTTATTGTTGAAAAAGTGCTTTTTGGTGGTTTCAACTATTTCCCTTAACCGTCGGTGTTTTAGTGTAAATATTTCCTATTTTGTCGGAGGATCTAAGGTTTAGCTCACCTCCACATCCTTCCGAATTGACTTAGGAGGTTTAGAATTTGATTGTAAAAAAATGAGGAAAAATACGACCTCAGTTCTGTTAATAAATTTGTTTGCAAACAATTTTGCGGCTGTTTCATTGATTTCAATAAACTAAGAATTTTGACTAGTTCCGCTTCTTCTTAAACTGCAGTATATTACTCTTTGGTGAACGAATTAAGACAAATTCTAAGGCCCCTACACACGGACGTTGATGTCTTGATACATCAACGTGCATCCAAAAACGTGCAGATTGCGTGCACACGTTCGAACAAAACCATAGTTTTGTTCGAAGATGAATGTTTAGCTCTTGTGACAGTGGCGTGTACTTATGCTCTTGAAAAGGAAAATAGAAATAAAAATAAAGATTAACAGCAACCACTGCTTTAAGAATGCACAGACATCGGTGAATCACCTCCACACGTTGAGAGATGCACGTGTTTATTTGAATGCGCATTCAAAAATTCAAGCGATTCAGAATTCATCAACATTATTGGATGCACGTTTTTGAATGCACACTCCGGATGAACGCCGCGTTGATGAATTCTGAATGGCTTGAATTTTTGAATGCGCATTCAACGAATACGTACAGGTGTGAACGTGTGGATGCGATTTAACGTTATATTGTTTGTACATTCTTGGATGCACGTTGATGTATCAAGACAAAACTGTAGTTTTGTACGTACGTGTGTATGCAATCCGGTTGCGCAGGGTGGAAGCACGTTTTTAGATGCACGTCGATGTATTAATTCATCGACGTCCGTGTGTAGCCCGCACTACTCGAAGTTGTAGTTGTTTCATAGATTTCAGTGTACAATCAGTGTACAAAGAAAAACTTTTATATACAGGAGTATGTTTCATATTTTGAGGCAGAGTAGGTGAATGATTAAATATTAAACGATATATTTCCAGACTATCAAACGCAATCGGACATAATTGAAATGAAATTCCTCAAATTAACTGATAACAAATGAGTCACTCGTTTTAAAGCTTGTACGTCTTTGATATGAACGTTGGCCCCGAGTGAGTAATGAGTTTCCGAATGACCTTTATAACGACAGATTGGTTTTTTAGTGTGAAGCTACAGTTCCACAAGGAGGAACAATGAGGAACATTTCTGTTGGTGTTGCGTGTTTCCGAAAATGTTCCCAAATATTCCTGAATGTTCCTTAGAACTTCTTTATAAAAAAAAAAGCAATTTATTTCCAACAGGGGTACCCAGTTACAGGAAATGTTAACATTAATTATATACTATATTAAAACAATGGTTAAAAATAACAATTTACACATTTATTATAAGAAATAACGCATGACGCACGTTTCGGTGGAACTTCACCTTCTTCAGATGCTAATGGCAAACTAACTATGATTCTCTGTTATATCGAAAACAAGAAATGACAAATTATGTAGAAGGGGTAAATAAAAAAATGGTTATAAATAATTATTAGAAAAGGAAAAACCAATTCTGAACTGCTAGTCAGGTAGTTCGGTAATTTTGAAAAGATTAAGAAGGGGGCTTGAAGTATGATCGATTTGGCTATTCAATAGGAGACCGGAATGCTTGTATTTATTTATCTGTAATGATTCTAAAAAATTAAGTTTAATTCCCTTACTTTCAGTATTTAATATTTTAAAATCGAAATTGAATGTGTGATTTGTGATTCGATTTTAAAATATGAAATACTGAAAGTAAGGCAATTAAACTTAATTTTTTAGAATCATTACAGATAAATAAATACAAGCATTCCGGTCTCCTAATGAATAGCCAAATCGATCATACTTCAAGCCCCCTTCTTAATCTTTTCAGAATTACCGAACTACCTGACTAGCAGTTCAGAATTGGTTTTTCCTATTCTCATAATTATTTGTAACCATCTTTGTATTTACCCCTTCTACATAATTTGTCATTTCTTGTTTTCGATATAACAGAGAATCATAGTTAGTTTGCCATTAGCATCTGAAGAAGGTGAAGTTCCACCGAAACGTGCGTCATGCGTTATTTCTTATAATAAATGTGTAAATTGTTATTTTTAACCATTGTTTTAATATGTTTATTAATTTACACCAAGTATCGGCCCAATCAATCCAAAATTATATACTATCTTCTAAGTGACAGCAAGTAAGTATCTCGTACAAATGATAAATGAAAAATATACTTAATTACCAAATATTAATACACGTGAAACTCAAAAAAAAAGTATTCAAATATAATTGACTAACATTATCGTAACGTAACAATACAACACGATTATTATATGTTATTCACAATACATGACATAACAGCGCTCAAAGAGTCAAAATGAATATCACACACCCTACAAATTTTGTTGAAGCTATTGCACATAAAATTTACAGGTGATCGTATCATAACATTTGTTCGCGATGCTTCGCAATAAAATTTCAAACATTGTCGGCCTCCGATTCTAGGTACTAGGAAATTTATATCGTTTAGAACATTGATTCCCAAAGTGGTCCACGGGAGACTTGACGGGGGTCTACGTAGGCGTTACAAAAATATGGGGGTTCCCAATTCATAAGCTGGGGTCCACGAAAATTTATTTGGTTTCGATATTGAAGAAATAAAAGGCTTGACTTCACCTATCAATGTAGGCAAATAATATTTTGAGTAGTTCAGCGACTGTTAGGTACTTGTAAAAACTTGCATATTCCATATTCAGTACATCAGACACTGCAAAGCATCGTTCTCCGTCGTCCACAACTCTTGTTCAGACTTGCAAAGGGTCGAAATACGACTGGTGGTGTGTGTGCTTGCAATCATGCATGAACTTGTTTGATTCTTTACCATAAATCTTGGCATACGAATGCCAAAGATAAACGTTACTCATTTCTTTCCTGAATTTCGAAAAGAAAAGTAAAGCGAATCGATGATAGTGTTTGCCAGTGTCGGAAAAAATAAGCACTTTGTCACAGGTAGAATGCCTTGATGAGAATATTACATACATTCAACATTTAATTGCCCTGCATGATAGCTTCCAAATCAGTTTCGAAGATATTCTGACGATGCAAATATCACCATGGATCATGAATCCATTTGATGAACCGGAAGTGGAGAATGTGATATTACAAGAGAAGCTACTCGAGATTAGTACTAGCATAGTTCAGCATAGTGCTGAAGATGAAATTTAAAAAATGGTATCAAACATTTTGCCTGCAGGCAGAAATACCCAAAAAATATACTGGACAGTGGCGATTTGCGACAAAGCTTTTGATAGCGTTTTCCTCGTCATATCTTATCGAAAAAAGTTTAAGTGTCGTTACCAACCTTTTAACAAAAAAAACCTTCATACCTTTCCTCGAAATTATGGCTATATTTTGATTGTCATTGTAGAAGTAACGTTACGTTATTATTATTCAATTTTCAACAATCACAACTGTTATCATATTACAATGTAATGTAAACCTTACAATGTAATATGATAACAATAATAATTAATAGTATATTAATTACATATTTGAATAAATACAACACAAGAAAATATATTATTTCTGCTTTTATTTTTTCCACTCCGAATGGGGGAGGGTGGAATTTTCTATATAAGATAAGGGAGAATTGATAGGTTTCTTGTACTTTGAGTAGATGTCAAAAAAGTGTAGTTGGACGGAATCTCTTTTTTGATTGGCCAACTTTGCTTTTTTGGCATCCGCTCACAGCACTAACAATCAGTTAACTAATCAACCAATAAATTCTCACTTTTCTCTCGAAAACTGTTAATTCGTAGTTGGAACTCAGCCCCAAAGCAAATTTCCATAGTTAGGTATATCTAATCTTCACATTTTTTGTCGAATTTTGGGAATATGGTAGAAATGTAGCTGCAGGGGGTCCACCGGAACCAGCAAAATTTTCTAAGTGGTCTATGAGAAAAAAAAGTTTGGGAACCTCTGGTTTAGAAGAACACTACTATCGATATTGTTGTTAATTAATTTATACAAGAATTTTGTACCAAGTATAATTCTTCTTTTTTCCAAAGATATCATTTCAAATCGCGACAACAGAATGTTATGCTCGATACCTCTTACAGGATACTGTCCTGGTCGATACCTCTTACAGGATACTGTCCATCGACTTTTAGACATAAATATTTTAGGAACTTTCTCTGTACAAGCTGTCCCATTTTCGATGTCCTTACGGGGTAACTCGGTTATTTTTAAAGATAGAGATTTGCGGTTTTCGCGAACGTTGGCTACTTTTTTGTGAATCTCACGATACCGTAAACAAAATTTTCATAGCTTGCTTCGTTTTTGAGATACAGGGCGAAGTTGAAAATATTGCATTTTGGCCCCCGCCTTGTATCACAGCTATCTTTCAACTTATAGGAAAAGTAAAAACTGTGTTTTATACACTTTTTTACGTAGAATCCAGTGGCGTAGTGAGATTTTTGAAATGAGCTGTCATTGTTCAGATATAACCCAAAGTTATATTTTTTTAAATGGGACACTCTATATATTTTTCCATATTCAAAACATAAATGCTTTGAGCTCTTTAAAAATATATAATACTTTTATAATATTTCAAGTATTAGCCCTGTATTTAGATAAATTTCATTTTTGTTATAGCAAGTCAAGACAAATATCACTTTAGTAGAACGTTTAGCGCAATAAACAAATATCACTCTCATTTATATATGGTAGCATGGAAAGTATTCATTAAAAAAATATTATTTAATATAAGTTACTAAACAAAGATTAATTTAAAAATTATTATAACAGAAATTAAAACTTATATGAAACACTGCTACAAAACAAAGCTCTATTATTTTTCGGTTGAAAATATTTTATGAATATTGTTCAAATTGCTGTCCATTCTGTTGAAGACACAACCGACATCTTCTGAGGATAGCGTCAATCGACCGCAGTAACAACAAAGGTCTTATGCGTAAGAATTCGAAAGCTTCTCTCGTGGCATTCATGAGAGCATCTCGATTTTCTTGCCGCGTGTGGTTTATTTTATTTTTCATAAAGCCCCATATGAAAAAATCTAATATCGATAAGTCAGGGGACCTTGGTGGCCAGTTAATGGAACCATTATTACCAATCCACTGGTTTTGGAATCTTTCATTAAGAAAAGCCCTAACGGGACCTGCGTTATGACAAGGTGCGCCATCTTTTTGGAAATAACTGTGTCCGTATTGAGCCAACGGAATTTCGTCAAGTAGTTCACAAAGACAATCATCCAAAATTTCCAAAATGCGGTATGCCAATCTTCCTCCAAAAACGAAACAAGATACATTGAAGCCGCGAATCTGCCTTGCTGTTGACGAGCCACCGTAACGTGCTCATTTTCATTTGACCAATAACGATGATTATTTCGATTAAAAATGCCAGCGCTACTTATATAGCTTTCATTCTCCCGTCTTTTGTATATACCAACTACAAAACTCAATGCGCTTCTCAGCATCACCTGGGTGCAGATGATGTATAGTTTGAGGTATGTAGGGGGTATATTTATGCATTTTCAATATCTTCGAAACTCTTGTCTTTGGAATGCCAATCGAATCTTCAATTTCTCTGCAAGAAGTATTTTTGTTCTCTTCTACCTTTGCGAGGACACTAATTTCAACATCTTCAGCATTTTCTTTTCTATAACTTTTTGGTCTAGGCTTTTCAAAAGATCCAAAATTTTCCAAATTTCTTTTTAGTCTGCCAAATAATCTCCTACTCGGTTGTCTCCTTTCAGGAAACCTAAATTTTCTATCTTATTATCTTACTGACACCCAGTAAATGGGTAATAGTAAATACCTTTCAACATAGAGGTCCATCGCTTGATTTGGATTGAAACCTACTTGGTAATATATCCCAACCATATATAATTTTTCGTAATTTTGATATCTTGGATTATCATTCGCTATTGTGAGAAAAATTTGTTAACTTTGACAGGTAGGTGACAGGACCTATATACATTCTGCACTTGCTCTTTTTCCATAGCTACCTACTAATTAGGTCCACAGCGTTTATGGTCGATAAAGAGTGTTTCATAAGAGTTTAAATTTATTGTTTTGTCAAATTATTTAGTGACCCATACTGAATAATATTTTTTTAATGAATAGGTACTTTCCATGCTACCATATACGAATGAGAGTGATATTTGTTCATTGCGCTAAACGTTCTACTAAAGTGATATTTGTCTTGACTTGCTATAACAAAAATGAAATTTATCTAAATACAGGGCTAATACTTGAAATATTATATAAGTATTATATATTTTTAAAAAGCTCAAAGCATTTATGTTTTGAATATGGAAAAATATACAGAGTGTCCCATTTAAAAAAAATATAACTTTGTGTTATATCTGAACAATGATAGCTCATTTCAAAAATCTCACTACGCCACTGGATTCTACGTAAAAAAGTATATAAAACACAGTTTTTACTTTTCCTATAAGTTGAAAGATAGCTGTGATACAAGGCGGGGGCCAAAATGCAATATTTTCAACTTCGCCCTGTATCTCAAAAACGAAGCAAGCTATGAAAATTTTGTTTACGGTATCGTGAGTTTCACAAAAAAGTAGCCAACGTTCGCGGAAACCGCAAATCTCTATCTTTAAAAATAAGCGAGTCACCCTGTAAGGACATCGAAAATGGGACAGCCTGTACACTTGCAATTGACTGTTTTTGGTAATCGTAGATTGGGTTCCATATCAAAGAGCCATATTCTAACCTTTATGTTTCGGTAACAAATGTTGAGTGTTTTTACTGGTCACCCTTCAAGCTACGATTCCACCGGAGGAACATTTTTGTCGCTGTTCCGTGTTTCCGTAAATGTTCCTTAAATTTCTTTATTTCTCGGCAACAAAAGTTGACTGTTCCTACTTGTCGCCGGTTTCCATTTTGAGCGGTAAACTTCAAAAGAAAATACTAAACATTTGTGGAAAAATCCGTGTTGCTATCGCAGTGGAAACGTATCGAGAACGCAACTAGTGAACATTCGTGTCGCAGATTTTCAGCGTGCAGTGACGTACGAAAACGAATAAATATATAGCTATGTTTCCGCCGGAGGAACATTTTTGTTGCTGTTGCTTGTTTTCGTAAATGTTCTAAAATGTTCCGAAATGTTACTTAAAATTTCTTTATGTTTTGACAACAAATGTTGATTGTTCCTACTAAATAATATGCAACTCGACAATTTTAGTTGCTTCAGTGGAAACAAGAAGTTTACGTATGTTGCTTAATGTTTCTCCTTGTTGCCAAAAGTAGAAACTTATAGCAACAAGGAGAAACATTACGCAACAAAACGCAATTTTCCTCCGGTGGAACTGTAGCTTAACTTTCAGGTCACATTTATTCGTATGAACAAGGGATGTTACAGGATAACTGAAAACTATCAACTAGGGTATAATTTTATGCGACCAAGAAACTCGCCATAACGGCGAATAATAATAATGGCGTCAGCAGAAGAGCTTTGTCGTATTTTCCCCTCATTTTTGTTCTTTTTTACGTACAAATTTTCAACCTCCTAAGTCAATTCAGAAGAGCTCTGATGGGCGATCAAAACCTCTACGAAATAATATGAAATCTCTGAATTCAAATGGCGGCGGCTAAGAAAAATACTTAGTTCAAACCACCAAAAACCGTCAACTCAATCAATGTATGAAATTTCAACCATCCAACTCTCAATTTGGAAAAGCTGTGGAGGTGCGTAAAACCTCAGAAACAACGTAAAAAAAACATGAAACCTCTACATACAGATGGCGGTGGCCAAGGAAAAGAGTTAAATACTCGAATGCAGTTTGCCGTCACATCAACACACTCTACGTACCATATGCTAACTCTCTAACTCAATCTGGAAATGCTGTTGAGCTACGCAAAGCCTCAGAAACCACGGAAACGTTACCACCGATCGAGATCTTTCGGCTCGGCTCGGTCCAATCGCGTCGTAGTAACGAGCCGATACCTGTCGATCGCGAGGTTCTAGACGGCGGCAAGGTTCGATGACCGGGCGCTCCATAGGCGTACCGTTCGACAG
>JARQZK010002898.1:895000-932500 GCA_030704885.1 Cynegetis impunctata | reverse complement strand
ATGGTAGAGTTGAATGAATAGAATATTCGGTACGTTTTTTGTAAAACATTTAAGCAGAATAGGTAGCGCAGTGTTCATTTTGCCGCTGATCAGAAGTGAATTTTTTGTATTTGTCCCTTTCTCATAAATATGGACTAAGAAATTCTCTACAAATAATTCTATATGTACAGCTGGCCAATTTCGATGGGATTTGGTGGTTTAGGGTACTTCTAGCATAAATAGCGAAAAACGAATAGATATCTCCTGAGCTCTATTTCCGAAGCTATATATATATATATATATATATATATATATATATCTATATATATATATATATATATATATATATATAATATATTTATATATACCTATATATATATATATTTATATATATATATATATTATATATTTATATATATTTATATATTTATATATATATATATATATTTTTATATATATATATATATATATATATATATATATATATATATATATATATATATATATATATATATATATATATTTATATATATATATATATATATATTATAATGTTTTTTCCAGTACATACTGGTATTGCACGCTGAAAATAGGAATCTGGAATTGTTTTGAAGTAGACTTTCAAAATTTGGGTAAATTGAATGAATATTTGAGGAAGCGAGTGGTGGGGA
This sequence comes from Cynegetis impunctata, assembly GCA_030704885.1. NCBI lineage: Eukaryota > Metazoa > Arthropoda > Insecta > Coleoptera > Coccinellidae > Cynegetis > Cynegetis impunctata. The sequence continues at coordinate 931,850 of JARQZK010002898.1, read as the reverse complement.
AGTGTATGAACGGGCATTTTTCATATTATGACTCCTTCTCCAAAATTTACCATTCTGGGAGTTTTCGGAGGGTGTACAGAGCTAAAACAAAATGGTGGAATTATATTTGCACCCTCAACTCCTTAAAATTGAGTTAGATGTTAGGTGGATTCGGTTGATGTTAGGGAAATACATCTTTGCAGTTTGAACTCTTTTCTCTACTTGTAGCCATTTTTATGTAGGTATTTCTTATTTTTTAAGGTTTTACATACCTCCACAGCTCATTCAGATTGACAAAAAGCATTGAAATTTGGTGCGTGGATTGAGTTAATGTTAAGGAGATGTCGTTTCGTGGTTTGAACTATTTTCCTCAGCCGCCGCCAGGGTTGCAATAAATCACGATTTCTTTGAAAAAATCGAAAAATCGGATTTTTTCGATTCGAAAAAAATTCGTTCGTCTTTATGAGGTGCAGTCGACGCGAGACGAATCATTTCTCAACTTATAGTCGGCCCATACGTTCATAAGTTAATTACGTGCTCCCATCCTTTCTTGTTTGAATCGTAGTATGTTTTCAAACATAGCGAAATGTTTCTACCACTACGGTAGAGAAAAATGCCCTATTTGGCAATATTTTATTGGAAAGTCGAATAAATCAAACAGAAAAACGGGAAGCAGAGTTTCCTGTAAGAAATGAATATTTTTTACACTGGACTGATGATGATTAGTGTAGTTTTTACAGTTACATAGTGTATGTAAACCGAGATGTAAACACTTGGTTGTTTTAAATAAAAAATCTTCCTTTTTTTTGAACTTCCTGCTTGGGTGACTTGTTTTTACAGCCATTTATGATTTGATTTAATTCACATTTAAAATTGTGAAAATCACTTGATTTAAATTGTCGCAACCTTGACTGCCGCCAGAAGGTATAGGTTTCATTTGCATTTTTGTGGCTTTCAACGTTTTGCTAACATCCGTAGCTCCTCCAATTTTCCTGAGGGGGTTACGAGTTTGAAAATAAAAAAGAACAAGAGTGAGTGGAAAATAATACCCTACTGACGCATCTCTGCTACTCACATGTGCTACATCAAAACTATAATTCATATTCAGAAGGAAGCGAAAAATCTGGTTTCTTGATAACTAACGCAAACAGTTGGGCGGAAATAGTTATTTATGTACCAAGCTACCAAGTGCGTTATATAGAACCTAACGCCAAGAGGGTAACATTCGGCCCAAGGGCCTTTGGCACAAGGGATGAATGTTGCCTGATGGACGTAAGGATCTAGTAACGCACGTGGTGCATACAAGATCTCCGAATTCTCTAATTCCATCTGAGAGAAATTTATGGTATATACAAAGAGCCAGTGCTACCATATGTTCCACTAGAAATTGAAGCGGTTGTTGAGAACGATAGAGCTCGCATATACTGGAACTATGCTTTTCCAACAACTCGGCAGATCCACGCAATAAAGTCAGATATAGTCCTACTGGACAAAGAGCTCAGAGAATTGTTTGTTGTCGAGTTTTCGTCCCCTGCCGAAAATAATGTGGTGATGAAAGAAGAACAGAAAAGGGAAAGATTACAGAGATTTTATGTTCGAGCTGAGGACACTATACCCAGGGCCTACAGTTAGGATGGTCCTACTAATCATAGGTTGTCTAGGTGGAATGAGAGCTAACTATGTGACAGAATTGAAAATTATTCCGGCATGCAGATCTCTGGCCGATATATTGACGCGCAGAATGCAGAAAGCAGTGTTGCTCGGGTCACTTCGAGTCATCATGTCCCATGAACTATAGAGGCCGCTTGCAGCTCATCTCTTTTGTTAAGGGACGATGTAAGGGCAGGATGAAGAACTACTCCAAGGAATGTGTAAGAGGTTTTTTAGTGAGTAACCAGTAACATCCGGACTCTCACACACCCTGAGAATGCGTGCGGGATACTCTCAGGGTAGTCTATAAAAGATTTTTCCTCTCACACGAACGTAAAAAAAAAATAATAATCTCTATTTCCAACAAAATCTTAACAGACACAACAACGTCAGAAGTACATCACCATTTTTAATAGAATTTCTATGAGCCGACACAGTAGATTAAATTCGAAAACATATAACATGTTTTCCAAAAAGTACCTGCTGGTTTCTTCAGTATAACGCAGTAAGCTTTGTTTGCTCCTCAAAGAAAGTAACTTATATGCTTCAACTACCATGCAGAATATTGAATTTTCGTAAAGTTTTGAGCTGTGTGGGAGCACATCTAGATCAGTCTTACCAAGGGTAGTCATTGATATAGCTTCAGCATAATTTCGAGCGTTTGTAATAAATAGTTGGGGATGTTTCCTGACGCACAAGATTAGCATGAGAAAAACGATGGATGGTAGGGTTATAAAACCAAAATCTTTAAAATAAGGTTTGCTCGATGGTCAAGAATGCAATCGAAGTATGCATCTGATTAGGTATGCGTTTCTGCTCAATAAAGACAGAGGTGGCCACCAAGATGACCCCCAGAACGTGACACTGTACACAATTTCGGATTGCACACAGGCAAAATAATATTGTCGAAGAGTGTCAATGGCGACCAACAAATACCAAGGGATTCCCACCACCCTGATATTTTTTCGAAGATCAATTTAATTAAAATTCAATAATTTTTCAAATTCAATAAAACAAAGACGAGAGGTATCGTGGGACATTCGATTGGAACGAAGTTGTTCTTACACTATAGCATGTATTGAATACCATGAAATAAGTAAACAAAATTTGAGACTAGTTAAATGAGAAAAAAATCAGAATTATTCATATTAGGATTTATACCCGAGTGCAAATGGAATCTATTTGAAACAATAATCTTTTCAGAATAGAAAATTTCATTCAGAACAAAAACAGTGTTCCTTTTTTTCACGAAAAAATTATTTTATTATAATGAAAAATCGATTTTAAAATCGGTTCATTGCTCCTATACTTTCCATTTTCCTTCTCATAGTAGGCATGTCATTCGTTGATATTTTGACGTTTGTGAATATTTTTGTCATCATATTTAGTGAATGTCATTGCTGCTTTCTTTGTGTAGTCTTATAGAAATAATGGAAATGAAAATGAATTAACCCAAGAATATCATAGAAAATGCAGCCAAAGCTGCAAATAATTCATTGCCGGAGAAAACCCATTGTCGTATACGACAAGGATTATGAAGTATTTAATCAATGGAAGTTGCTTCATTTCTCCTCGTACAATGAGCGGGCGTTATGATCCATAATGCCCGCTCATAACGCCCTAGGGCATAATGAGTGTATTTATAGCAACCGTATATAAGGTAAAATCAACAAATAATATACAAGTGAAAAATTAAACTTATATTCGACGAATTTGTGTAATACGGTTCGGCATATAAAAAATACATTCAAGTATCGTACCGCAATATTTCCTTCCTGTCGAATCATGATTATTTTAATATTCAATAATACATCTCCTTATTTGTCGAGCCTCCTACATCCTGCCTGTAATTTTATTCCGTTCTCGATATCATCCTGGTAACTTCTGAACAAAAATTGTGAACGTAAAGTGATAGGACAATTTCGTTCGTTGATTCCTTGAACTAATTATAACACAGGTCTTTATATTTCAATGAATTTTGAAACAAAGAAGAGTTCATGGTTATGATAATTTTCAATTAAAAAAGATCTTTACCTATATATTATTATTATCATAACTAAACAACTTTTTTCAAGGAAAAATGAATTAGAATTATTTATTCTAACTGCCGTCGTATTAAGATATTTCTCATATTTTTTAGGTTTTGCTGAGAGTTTTGGGCAACTCCACAGTTCTTCCAGATTGAGTTGTGGTGATTCCCAACGGGGGGCGATACGACCCCCGAGTGGATCCCGGAGCCTTCCATAGGGACGATATTGGATCCGGAGGCGAATAGAGAGCGTTCAGGCAGTCTAGAGGGGCATTCCAATAATTAAATAAATTTCGAGATAATTTCAGAATATTAAATATAATATTCTTGTATAACTATTTATTTTCCAATATAATAATACTTCGAAAATACAAGTTTTCATGCCTCAGCCATCTCATTCATTTATTTGTATTATTAATTTTACATTGATCCGAGCATTGATCTCAGTATTTTTTTATTGATTCTGTGTTAATTTTCAAAATGTTATTAAACAATTTTATTATACATTTGGTAGTCGTTTTATTAATTTCTAGTTTATAATTTTTAATAGATAATAAACACCAATATGTTTATTTTTCATATAAAATTAACTATTATGAGCAAGGGCTATGGACTAGGGGAGGCGATGTATTTTTGGTTTTTTCTAAAGTGGTGCGATCGTCCAGAAAAGGCTATAGTTGGATGTTAGGGGGTTGAAATTTCCTTCGAGGTTGATATTAAGGGAAGTGCCTAGACTGCCGACATTTTACCGTACAGATTTCATGTATTTTCGTGTATTTTAATGTTTTACCCGCCTCTACAGCCCTTCCAAATTCTTAGTGGGGTAAACATTTATATTTAAAAGAGAACTTAGATAGGGGAACATACGACCGTAGTGATGGAGCTCTCTGTCACACTTCTTTTTCTTAAAGAGCAACTCTCGAATGAAGCGAACGTTTATCGCACGTCTGGGGAGGTCCTTAGATGATTTCAATAATTATGTTTTCTACAGTATTACAATTGGGTTATTTTTTTATTTTTGTTTGTTTTCGTAAGCCGACAGTTCCCGAACAAAAGTGCGTGTGATGTCATAATGTTAATTTCTACCCATCGCACATAGCGGATACAGTGTTCTGGCTTTTAATCGATTAAACCTTGTTGTTATCGTCAACATATTAATAAATATATCTAAAATATCAAACCTGAAAAGTTATTGTGCTTGCTTCGTACCATTACGTACCAATACTACAGAAACAAAACCCAAAAAAATATGTTAAGATGTTCCGCAAGATGTTATACCTCAGGTACATTATCAGTTATAATATCACAAGATATAATCAAAAATAATCGATTATACTTCCGAGTCACGAGACGTATTTTGCGAAACGTCATGAAAGCGCAGGACGAGTGATGTTTTAAGAAAATACGTCGAGTGGCGATGTCAGTATAATCAATTATATAACTCGTGTATGAATAAGCCAATAGAATCCGTGAATTTTGCATAATTACTGCGTATTGATAAGGGAATATACCCTTGATGACGTGATATAATCGTCTTCGTGTTTCGACTCGTCCAAAATGTGAATGTTTTCATATTGACGATGTTTTGACGTTTGTCAAAAAAAATTAATATTTTTTATTCGCTATATAATCGTACCGAATACCACTCGAGCAATCGAAAATAATCGTTATACTGACCTCGTCACTCGACGTATTTTCTTCAAACACCGCAAAATACGTGACTCGGAAGTATAATCGATTATTTTCGATGCTCTTGTGATATTATAACTGATTATTTTCGATTGCTCGAGTGGTAGTCGTTACGATTATATAATAGTAGGGGAGACCGAGATGCTAAATGGGGATTTACTCGAGCGTCGTGGGGACCCTTTGGATTGTGAAGATTAGATGCTAAAACGAAAAAAAGGTTATATGATGTTTGCTATTTCACTGGGGAGGAAAACCTGTGCAGATCTTCAAAAATGTAAAAAAAAATCGTTATATAGATTTACTCGAGCGCGTCAGATATTAATAGTTTATACACCCCACATCGTCTCTGATAACTAAGGTTAGTTAATCTGCCGATTTGCATGGTGGGGGTGACCGTTCGAGACCAAAACTCATCGCAGATATTCAAAAATGCAAAAAAAAACGTGACATTTCCTTCAAAATGAAAATAAAAATTTAACCGTGCTCGAGAATGTCAAGGTGACGTTTTCTTTTTGCAACTTTTTTAGTCTCTTATTTCCTTTTGCCACGTGCAAATCGTCAGATCAGTTGAATGCATACTCTTCTGCATGTAATTAACTCACCTTGCCTTAATCTGACACGATCGATTTTTTTTTACTAATCTGATCGGCTGCCCTAGACGAACGCCCCCATATTGAGGGTTCATGTATATGGTGGGGATACTCAACAGGGTGCAAGGTTTCCCCCAATATGTTATTCTGCCGCGCTCGAGTAAATCCCAAAATCCCCGCTTGGGCTCCCCTACTATAACGAATAAAAAATATAAATTTTTTTTGGCAAACGTCAAAACATCGTCAATATGAAAACATTCACATTTTGACACGAGGCGAAGCACCAAAACGATTATATCACGTCGTCAAGGGTATATTCACTTATCAATACGCGGTAATTATTCAAAATTCACGGATTCTATTGTCTTATTCATACATGAGTTATATAATCGGAATAATATTTATAAATCGTTAATCACAAATGACTAAATGAAAGTAGCTATTATAAATAGGTTTTGCACCAAATTTCGGATATTTTAGTCAATTTACACGTACAGGCTGTCCCATTTTCGATGTCCTTATACAGGGTAACTCGCTTATTTTTAAAGATAGAGATTTGCGGTTTCCGCGAACGTTGGCTACTTTTTTGTGAAACTCACGATAACGTGAACAAAATTTTCATAGCTTGCTTCGTTTTTGAGATACAGGGCGAAGTTGAAAATATTGCATTTTGGCCCCCGCCTTGTATCACAGCTATCTTTCAACTTATAGGAAAAGTAAAAACTGTGTTTTATATACTTTTTTATGTAGAATCCAGTGGCGTAGTGAGATTTTTGAAATGAGCTTTCATTGTTCAGATATAACACAAAGTTATATTTTTTTAAATGGGACACTCTGTATATTTTTCCATATTCAAAACATAAATGCTTTGAGCTTTTTAAAAATATATAATACTTATATAATATTTCAAGTATTAGCCCTGTATTTAGATAAATTTCATTTTTGTTATAGCAAGTCAAGACAAATATCACTTTAGTAGAACGTTTAGCGCAATAAACAAATATCACTCTCATTCGTATATGGTAGCATGGAAAGTACCTATTCATTAAAAAAATATTATTCAGTATGGGTCACTAAATAATTTGACAAAACAATAAATTTAAACTCTTATGAAACACTCTTTATCGACCATAAACGCTGTGGACCTAATTAGTAGGTAGCGAAGGATAAAGAGCAAGTGCAGAATGTATATAGGTCCTGTCACCTACCTGTCAAAGTTAACAAATTTTTCTCACAATGGCGAATGATAATCCAAGATATCAAAATTACGAAAAATTATATATGGTTGGGATATATTACCAAGTAGGTTTCAATCCTAAATCAAGCGATGGACCTCTATGTTGAAAAGTATTTACTATTACCATTTACTGGGTGTCAGTAAGATAATAAGATAGGAAATTTAGGTTTCCTGAAAGGAGACAACCGAGTAGGAGAATATTTGGCAGACTAAAAAGAAATTTGGAAAATTTTGGATCTTTGAAAAGCCTAGACCAAAAAGTTATAGGAAAGAAAATGCTGAAGATGTTGAAATTAGTGTCCTCGCAAAGGTAGAAGAGAACAAAAATACTTCTTGCAGAGAAATTGAAGATTCGATTGGCATTCCAAAGACAAGAGTTTCGAAGATATTGAAAATGCATAAATATACCCCCTACATACCTCAAACTATACATCATCTGCACCCAGGTGATGCTGAGAAGCGCATTGAGTTTTGTAGTTGGTATATACAAAAGACGGGAGAATGAAAGCTATATAAGTAGCGCTGGCATTTTTAATCGAAATAATCATCGTTATTGGTCAAATGAAAATGAGCACGTTACGGTGGCTCGTCAACAGCAAGGCAAATTCGCGGCTTCAATGTATCTTGTTTCGTTTTTGGAGGAAGATTGGCATACTGCATTTTGGAAATTTTGGATGATTGTCTTTGTGAACTACTTGACGAAATTCCGTTGGCTCAATGCGGACACAGTTATTTCCAACAAGATGGCGCACCTTGTCATAACGCAGGTCCCGTTAGGGCTTTTCTTAATGAAAGATTCCAAAACCAGTGGATTGGTAATAATGGTCCCATTAACTGGCCACCAAGGTCTCCTGACTTATCGATATTAGATTGTTTCATATGGGGCTTTATGAAAAATAAAATAAACCACACGCGGCAAGAAAATCGAGATGCTCTCATGAATGCTACGAGAGAAGCTTTCGAATTCTTACGCATAAGACCTTTGTTGTTACTGCGGTCGATTGACGCTATCCTCAGAAGATGTCGGTTGTGTCTTCAACAGAATGGACAGCAATTTGAACAATATTCATAAAATATTTTCAACCGAAAAATAATAGAGCTTTGTTTTGTAGCAGTGTTTCATATAAGTTTTAATTTCTGTTATAATAATTTTTTAAATTAATCTTTGTTTAGTAACTTATATTAATAATATTTTTTTTAATGTATACTTTCCATGCTACCATATATAAATGAGAGTTATATTTGTTTATTGCGCTAAACGTTATACTAAAGTGATATTTGTCTTGACTTGCTATAACAAAAATGAAATTTATCTAAATACAGGGCTAATACTTGAAATATTATAAAAGTATTATATATTTTAAAGAGCTCAAAGCATTTATGTTTTGAATATGGAAAAATATATAGAGTGTCCCATTTAAAAAAATATAACTTTGGGTTATATCTGAACAATGACAGCTCATTTCAAAAATCTCACTTCGCCACTGGATTCTACGTAAAAAAGTGTATAAAACACAGTTTTTACTTTTCCTATAAGTTGAAAGATAGCTGTGATACAAGGCGGGGGCCAAAATGCAATATTTTCAACTTCGCCCTGTATCTCAAAAACGAAGCAAGCTATGAAAATTTTGTTTACGGTATCGTGAGATTCACAAAAAAGTAGCCAACGTTCGCGAAAACCGCAAATCTCTATCTTTAAAAATAACCGAGTTACCCCGTAAGGACATCGAAAATGGGACAGCCTGTACAATTGCGAGCATAAAATTTTGGCCACTTCTAGACATTTAATTAATGTAAGATGTGAATCTGGCTTAAGGATATTGTAACCTTACTTTAAACTTTTGTCATATTTATTGTCATTTTGACAGTAACCTGGATTGTAATTTCAGTCTTTTAAAAATTCCATGAGCAATTTAGTTGGTTTGTGAAAACATTCAACAGTGCAATAGAATTAGAAGATATTAGGCTACAATATAATGCAAACAGAAACAGAACAATTATATTTATTAATACGTGTATAAACAAATTAATAACAGGGATATTAAAGTATAGAATAAATAATAATTGACAATAAAATGCTAATACTTTGTCATTGCTCCATTTGAATTAATTATTTTGGTTAATCTACCGCGCGTTGATAGGCATAATTTACGATGGTAGTCATGGGGTAATGATTGCCATGCTTCATCAATCGCAGTCAGAAGTTCTTCTCTATTATGAAATATTACGTTACGATGTTGTAAATTTCGCACTAACAGACACCACATATTCTCAATCGGATTAAGATCAGGACTTCGACTCGGCCACTCTGATTTTGCACTACATTTACCAGGGCTTCATCTTCTGCCAAAGTGGAGATTTGACGTCGCCCAGACCCCGGTCTTCGTTCCACTATATTTTCTTCCCTCCATTTCCCAACTATCCAGTTGACGGTGGTTCTAGGAATTTGTAGCAGTTGGGAAATGCGTCTATTGAACATTCCATTTTCATGATGGATAAATATTCGACATTTATTAAAATGCGTAGTTGCAGGCATTTTCGTTAAAATTTCACAGAAACAATATTTAAAATTTCAAAAGTCAATTTGACAGAAATTAAATCATAATTTCAAATTGTAAACGTCATAATGACAATAAAGCATGCCATACGCCTCATTTTTTGTGATTGACAGAAATTTGGGTGGCCAAAATTTTTTGCCCGCAACCGTACTATCGAGAAATTCCTTAAACATTATGACTTCACAAACTTGACCACCCATCGTGGCGTGTTTCTCGCCCTGCGATTCTCTGTAAAATTTAATCAATTTCATATTGTTTAATACTAAGTAATAAAAAAAAATTTTGAGAGATTTTCGCGTCGTCTACTCGTAGGTATAATTTATGATGAAGTTTTCAAATACATAAAAAAAATTGATAATTTGCTGTTTCAAAAACCCAATTGTGTAGTAGTTCGTGGTCATGATTCCGCTAATATTGAGTTTGTTTCTTTTGACATTAGGAATACACATGTGAGAAATATGAATACGAACCCACAGGCCCATAAAGTAAATCACAACTTTTGATCCTGACAAAGAGCGTTGCGACAAAAATAGATACAATTCATTCACACGAGGTCAAGGAGCAACCAGACAATTGGCAAGTTAAATAATTAGGTAGAAGAAATAGCGTCAGATAATGACTAGACAATCGGGTAGTTAATGTGACGATAGGTGTTCCATATGACCTGGGGATAACAATCGTTTTCTCAACAAAAAAAATGCATACAATGTGTATTTTTGTCTTTCCAAATTTATTGGTGCAGTGTAAACAAACTTTTTTTAATTCGTAATTATGGCCTGGTATGACACATTAACCAACTTAATAACTCTAGATTGAATATTTAAAACTCCAGCTTTTTTAGTTGTATTTTTCCATAAAATACCTACTATTGCAGTGTATCGAAGGAAAGCAGTCAGGTGCGGGAGTAGTTTTTTTATCCGATTCAGACCTCCAAGACCACGATTTTCGAAAATTTTATTCATGTCTGATATGTATATATATATATATATATATATATATTTTTATATATATATATATATTTATATTTATCTATATATATATATATATATATATATTATATATATATATATATATATATATATATAAATATAATTATAGCTGGCTATTCGGCAAGGAGTTATGATCTAAACAACCAAATTTGTCTCAGCCGACGTTTCGACTCTTTATTGAGTCTTCCTCAGGACATATACAATTTTTTTTTAAATGACAAAGAATGCAACACTGAAAAAGTTCGTTTTATAGGTGAAAAACAACAAAATTACATGTATACAACAGTTTCTTTGAACTCCAGTGCCATGAGCTGCAATTTACAAGGAATACAAGAAATGGTATAAAAATCTGACTTAAATCTAAAAACAAATGCTAAAATTTGATCAAATACTTACAAACAGTTAGGTTGTAGCACAACAGGAAACAACTCTACAGCAGCTCATTGTTTTTGGAGTGATATAAGATTCTATTTATTTAATAATTTTTAAGCCAGGAGCCAACCATAACCTCAAGAAAAACAATAACAAACCCAAGTGACTGTCAAACGAAACAATGTATTATTAGTCACCTGCGCATGTGAGCAATTTCATTGAAAGGAATGTAACGATAATATGAAGAAAATATAGCTATGTTTGAATATGCGAAAAGATGATACTAAATATTATATATAGGCCAAGCTACAGAGATTTTTTCATGTAAAAAGTGTTAGAAGAAAACCAGCTCAGCCATTGTGTGTAAAATAGTTCCACATGATATAGTGATATGTTTTTCACTCGACTTTATTATTTATGTCTTTGTTATTAACAATTTTATGCAAAAAATCGCTAACTATTGAAGTAATCGTGATGATGTTAATAGACTTATTGTAGGAAATGAAAAGATGAAAAAAATAAGAGGTCAGACGACTCGATCAGACCCTTAGTCTGAGGGAAAATTGGAAAAAACCGTCCAAAATGCAGTTTTTTCAAAAGATCATAACTCGGTTGTTTTTTGAGTTGTAGCGTAGATCCTCCGGTTAGTATTATTTATCAAAGTGCGAAGAGCAGGAACTGTCCGATTCATAGTTTTTGATCTGTGGCCATTTGATTATGTTACTATGCAATTTTCCAGCAGACCTGAATGCGACAGATATGGTCTGATTTCAATTTACTAAAAAGATTTTGAAAGTAGAATTCTCATAGTTCAAAACGTTCATCTTGGTTTTCCATAAAAACGCTGAGAAATATGTTAAAAATAAAGCTGAACATGACGAAAAACGGCCGAGCGCGTAAGAGTAGTTGAAGAGTGGGGGTAGAGCAGCAGGCAAGGAGAAGTATGACATTCGAAAGCGTCGGCATTTTGAACGTGACAGTAATTTCTAAACGTTGTCAGATAATAATTGTAAACCCCCACTCTTCAACTACTCTCACGCGCTCGGCCGTTTTATGTCATGTTCAGCTTTATTTTTAACATATTTCTCAGCGTTTTTATGAAAAACCAAGATGAACGTTTTGAACTATGAGAATTCTACTTTCAAAATCTTTTTAGTAAATTGAAATCGGAGCATACCTGTCGCATTCAGGTCTGCTGGAAAATTGCATAGTAACATAATCAAATGGCCATAGATCAAAAACTATGCATCGGACAGTTCCTGATCTTCGCACGAATGAAGTTCATATCAATAGCTAAGACAGGCCGGAGGATCTACGCTACAACTCAAAAAATAACCGAGTTATGAACTTTTGAAAAAACTGCATTTTGGCCGGTTTTTTCCAATTTTCCCTTAGACTGAGGGTCTGCTTGAGTCGTCCGACCTCTCATTTTTTTCGTCTTTTCATTTTCTACAATAAGTCTATTGACACCATCACGATTACTCTGATAGTTTCAAATTTATAAGCAAAAAACTAAAAAAAACGCGATTTTTCGCATAAAATTGTTAATAACAAAGATATAAATAATAAAGTCGAGTGAAAAACATATCACTATATTATGTGGAACTATTTGACAAACAATGGCGGAGCTGGTTTTCTTCTAACACTTTTTGCACTTAATGCTCACTCTAAATCTCTGTAGCTTGGCCTAATAGCATTCAGGGAGGATTTATCTAAACTTAAAACATATTTATATATGTCACTAAGATTACCAATATCGTCTCTAAAATTAACCCTTTCACGTAAATCACATATGAAACACATCTCCATGAAAACTCACTTTTCGGTCTTAGTTTAATGTCACTCTTGTGCAATGATATCCGTTGTTTTAATGATTGCGAAGTTTGTCGCACATAAGAAGCCCCACAACTACAATTGAACTTATAAATTATATTGGTCCTACAAAGGTCGTCATCTCTATTCTTTACATGAGAAAACAGATTCCTATTTGTCAGAATATTACAAATAGCAACTATCAGATTCGGGACCTCGCAAAGGATCTTTCCTAGTCTGAAAGTAAGGGAACCAACAAAAGGCAAAGTCACAAAACGAAACTCCGTCACCGCGTCTGATGACCCTGTGTTTGATTGAACACCTGATGAATGTGTCAAACTATCCAACAGATTTTCGATGCCCGAAATGGGCAGAAAAATTCTATTGAGGTACCAACGAGGATAGCCATTGTCAAGTAACAAATTTTTCAAACGCATCAATGCAGGTGCTATCAAAGTTGGATGACAGATCCTTTTAATTCTATTAATAAAACCTTTTATTGTATTAATTTGGACACTAGGTGTGTGGTAGGATTGATAGTGAATAAATCTACCTGAATGCGATGGCTTTTGATGCCAATCAAGAATAATTTTATTATCACTAGTTCTCATAACTCTTGTATCTAAAAAAGGCACAGACCCTTCAGTTTCCTTCTCCACAGTAAACTTGATATGATCATCAAAACTACTGAAAACACCCAAAATTTCCTCAATGCCATCCGACGGAAGTGACAAAATTAAGTCGACATACTGATATATAAAACCCAGTTCAAAACAAGACATTACCATGTTCGCTAGTTGAGGTGACAAACAAGAACCCATGGGACAGCCAAAAATTTGGGAATAATATACGTTTTCTCATACGAAATAGTTACACTCAAAAATGAGTTTGACAAGATCACAAAAATCCTTCATGGGAATGTTTGTATGCTCCTGAATTAGATTCCACTCATTTTTTATAATTTCCAGCGATAACTCAACTGATATGTTAGTGAAAAGACAAACCACATCCAACGAAACAACAACACAATTTTCTCCCACACATACATTACTCATCCTCTCCACAAATTCAAAAGAATCTTTTATCGCAAACGAATGAAATGAACTGAAAGAGACCTTCAAAATATTTGGAACATACTTACTAAGATCAACATACTTACTAAGTTCGTAGATCCTACAACGTAGTACAACGTAGTACAGACAATGGTTCTGATCGGCACATTCGTTTTATGAACTTTTGGTAGTCCATAAAATTTCGACGGAACGGCATTGTACGTCGTGAGTTTTTCTTTTTGACATTATCGACATAGCCTTTATCAAAGAGTTTTTAAAAAAATAAGTTGCTGAGTCTCTGATATCTTGACGTCGGATCATCACACAGAACCTTGTATACACCCTCGTCTCCCAAAATTTCAGCCACCCTCGAGTCATATTGCTGTCTCATCAGGACAGTTGAGTTACCCTTATCCGCTCTTACAACTACTATTTCCGGATGTTGTTTCAAAAACTTTCGAGATCTTGTCAGCATCGAACCTCAAAATTTTGCCGTTGCAAAAAATTAGTAATAACACGAGTAATAACATTGATAACTCTTCCCATCAAAAGATCGCCAACTTCAGTTTCCTGACCAGCAATATCACAATCTGCTAGCAATCTTTTAACCGAAACATTACGTAGGCCTGGCTTATAAGCAAACTTATCACTTAGTGATAAGACAGTTTTTACATCATTTGGAATATCAACACCAGTAAGATTAACCAACCACTTATCTTCCACCGCAAGTTCACTTTTTCCCCATACAAAGGACATCTGTGTTTGTTTCTATTGGCCACTTTAACTCAAAAATTCTTTTAAACCTGTGTAACTGCCTATTATTGAAATCATCAAACACCGCTGAAGGCAAAAAATCACTAGCCATATTTTCATGTCTTGAGTGAGTCAGATAGACGAGCGGCGTACCCCCAAAATTATGACACTTAGCCATAACTTTTTGGTAACCGACAAATTTTGGTACCAAAATGTTCGTTGCAAAAATATGCACAACTTTTCTCAATAAAATTAATCGATTGGAGTGGGGGAACATTGAGTTTTTTGAGAAAAACTGGTTATTTTTTCGAAAGTAATACGCGCTCGGATTACGATTCAACTCGCTGTCATTTTTCTCCACTTTTATATATTGAAATGAAACTTTTACGGTTTAATCGAGATATTAAGCACTTTTAAAAAATTTTTAGATTGATAACCAAAGGTGACCTGTTTTGATGTTACGTAACTATATATAATTATTTAACGAATAATCGGGTTTTTATCTTCGTCGAATAGAAGAGTCGAGAAAATTTTCAAAATGATGCTTACGATTAATAAGGTTTTCATTAATATAGTTTTAAGAAGTTTTTGGCAGAATTTCAAGAAATTGTGTTGCAAAGAACGAAATCTATAGCACTTCGAATATACTGCGGGCGATTATCGTTTGAACGTACACTCGCTATTAATTATCCTCTCACTATCTATCGCTATTAATAAATCAAATTTTTATGTAACTATCTTCTTTAAAAAGTGGATGAATGTTTTAACAAATTTTACAGACCTTTTTTTTACCATACATTTTTATTATTTTTTTACATTTTTTAAAATTTTTGTCTAATAAAGTTATAGAAGAGTAATATATACAAGGGTAAAGAAAAATAATATCATTTATTTGTTAACAAAATTCATTATTTAGCTTTGGATCATCACATGCATTTTTATCGCATTGGTTTTTACTCATATTGTAACATGATTCAGAACAAGAGCATATATCACAACAGTCTAATTCAGGTGCAAAACATGGGCACACAATGTTTGTACAGGGTTTATTTCTGCTCTTGTACGAACAAAAATATTTTAGCAGATATTCCATCGCGGTATTTCCTTCGAAATAATTTGGAAGTAACACTTCATCATTCAATATGGTTTTATACAGGGACTGTAACTCCTTTATTAAATCAACGAAGATACCTACCAATACATATTTTGGCTAACAAACTTGGTTCAAGCATCACTGATTCACTTCTGCCTCTTCACGCTATAAGTGGATGTGATACTACTTCCGGTTTCTTCTCCATTGGAAAGAAATTTTTTCAAATTTGACAAAATTTACAGATACAGCAAGCTATAAAGATTATTAGTAATTTCCTAGCTTCAGCATATGACCCCTCAAAAAAATCAAAAGCTGATAGGTATTGTGTACATTCTCTCAGATCTTGTTGAGCCATTGAAAAAAATACTCCTATAGATAAACTGCCTCCGTCGGAATCAGCATTAAAACAACATATTTTAAGATCTATGTGGCAAATTAATGAGTGGAATCAAGCTACTTTATCAGAAATGATATCTTTTGAAGTAACGAACTATGGTTGGATTCAACAAGATGAAGTGTTACTTCCAAATTATTTCGAAGGTAATACCGCGATGGAATATCTGCTAAAATATTTTTGTTCGTGCAAGAGCAGAAATAAACCCTGTACAAACATTGTGTGCCCATGTTTTGCATCTGAATTAGACTGTTGTGATATATGCTCTTGTTCTGAATCATGTTGTAATATGAGTAAAAACCAATGCGATGAAAATGCATGTGATGATCCAGAGCTAAATAATGAATTTTGTTGACAAATAAATGATATTATTTTTCTTTACCTTTGTATATATTACTTTTCTATAACTTTATTATACAAAAAATATAAAAAAATGTAAAAAATAATAAAAATTTATGATAATAAAGGTCTGTAAAATTTATTTAAAATATTCATCCACTTTTCAAAGAAGATAGTTACATAAAAATTTGATTTATTAATAGCGATAGATAGTGAGAGGATAATGAATGGCGAGTGTACGATTCAAACGATAATCGCGCGCAGTATATTCGAAGTGCTATAGATTTCGTTCTTTGCAACACAAGTTCTTGCAATTTTGCCAAAAACTTCTTAAAACTATATTAATTAAAACCTTATTAATTGTAAGCATCATTTTGAAAATTTCTTTGACTCTTTTATTCGACGAAGATAAAAACCCGATTATTCGTTAAATAATTATATATAGTTACGTAACATCAAAACAGGTCAACTTTGGTTATCAATCTAAACATTTTTTGAAAGTGCTTAATATCACGATCAAACCGTAAAAGTTTCATTTCAATATATAAAAATGGAAAAAATTGACAGCGAGTTGAATCGTAATCCGCGCGCGTATTACTTTCGAAAAAAAAACAGTTTTTCTCAAAAAACACAATGTTCCCCCACTCCAATCGTAAAATTTTATTAGAAAAAGTTGTGCCTATTTTAGCAACGAACATTTTGGTACCAAAATTTGTCGGTTCTGTTGCTCTTGTTCTTATATGAGGCGGAGTTTCGTTTTGTAACTTTGCCTTTTGTTGGTTCCCTTATATAATTTATAAGTTCAATTGTAGTGTCGGGCTTCTTATGTGCGACAAACTTCGCAATCATCAAAACAGCGGATATCATTGCACAAGAGTGACATTAAACTTAGACTGAATAGATGTGCATAAGCTAGTCATGTGAATCAAACTGGACACAATATCAATTTCAGTGAGCGAAGAATAATAATATTATTAAGTGTTCCTACAACACCACATTGACAAAGGGGATCTTGCTGAACATATTCAAATATTCAGGGCAATTTATGTGGCCACAAACGACAGATAGTGCGAATAAAATCTATGCCATAATCGATGTTTCTAAACTATACTCTCGAATCTAGATAATGAAGTAGGCTGAACACTCAAATAAAATTTATCCTTAAGGCCCCTACACACAAGCGTCGATGTCTTGATACATCAACGAGCATCCAAAAAATGCAACTACTAACGTTAATGTGGATGCAAAAAACCAAACGTTTTTGAATGTACAACCCGGATGAACGCCGCGTTGATGTTTACTGAAATCGCTTGAATTTTTGGATGCGCATTCAAACGAACACTTGCAGAAGTCAACTTGTGGAGGCGATTCACCGTGATGTGTGCGTTTTTAAAGCAGAAGCGGCGGTTTAGTTTTTTCAAACAATTAGTTACTGCAGTAGGTATTTAAAATAATAAGTTAAATTCAGATTACTCAATGTATTTCACATTGTTTGGGATTTAGAACCAATATTAACATTTAATAAATTTGTATAATACTTATTTACTAAAAATATTTGCAGATAGTTTCATTAGTATGTCTGACTGCACAACAATGTCTCGGGAATTTCTATGGGAATTGGTTGAGTTTTACAGGGGCCTACCATGCTTGCGGCAGACAATATCAAAACACTATTTCGACCGAAATAAAAAAACGAAGCATACAAAATATTGATAAAGAAACTCCAAATAATTCAACCAAATGCTACAAATAGTACAGTTGTCTCTAAAATCAATAGTCTTCGAGGTGGGTTTCGGAAATTTTAATGACAGAGGTGAATTTCAAGAAGAGAGTTTTCATGGAGATGTGTTTCATATGTGATTTACGTGAAAGGATTAATTTTAGAGACGATATTGGCAATCTTAGTGGCATATATAAATATTTTTTAAGTTTAGATAAATCCTCCCTGAATGCTATTTAATATATAGTATCATCTTTTCGCATATTCAAAATTAGCTATATTTTCTTCATATTATCGTTACACTCGTTTCAATGAAATTGTTCACATGCGGAAGTGACTGATAATACATCGTTTCGTTTGACAGTCATCTGGGTTTGTTATTGTTTCTCGTGAGGTTATGGTTAGCTCCTCGCTTAAAAATTATTAAATAAATAGAATCTTATATCACTCCAAAAACAAAGAGCTGTTGTATTTCTTGTATTCCTTGTAAATTGCAGCTCATGGCACTGGAGTTCAAAGAACTATTGTATAAGTACATGTAATTTTGTTGTTTTTTACCTATAAGACGAACTGTTTCAGTGTTGCATTTTTTGTCATTTTTTAAAAATTGTAATGTCCTGAGGAAGACTCAATAAAGAGTCGAAACGTCGACTGAGACAAATTTGGTTGTTCAGATCATAACACCTTACCGAATACCCAGCTATAATTAATATTTTTTAAAAACTAGCGGCAGTTACTTACTTAATTGAATATATATATATATATATATATATATATATATATATATATATATATATATATATATATATATATATATATATATATATATATATATATATATATAAATATATATATATATATATATATATATATATATATATATATATATATATATATATATATATATTAAAAAAAATTAAATTCTGTGACATAATAATATTATCTGAATGTTTTCGATTACAATCAACTACTAACTTCAATCTGCCGAACTATACCACATTCTATAACAATAGTGACATAAACAGAAACGATGGTGTAATAATATTTATCAAGTCAAATCTCAGTGCAGAAGTCAATACCACTAAATTGGAATTATCAAACATATGTGTCACTAGGGTGAGTTTAAAAGTTAATAATTTATCCTTTGGCGTTAGCGCTATATAGCTCTGTCCACACATTTATCCTCGACCTTGAGAGTTATGAAAATATTGAAATACCAATAGGAGACATGAATATTGACCTTCTAGATGTAGCCAATAACATTACAAATGATTATCTGGCAACCCTACACTCAAATGGATTTTTATCTCATATCAATACTGTTACAAGACCACAAAGTCAGTCATGTCTAGATCATATTTTCTTAAGAAATAATATAAAAACTGAAAAAATACTTACAAGCCCATATGTAATCAGTTATGACATAACAGATCATAACCCTATTATGATAAACATCTCACATCCATCAAAAAAAAAATACCTCATCATGTGATACATATAACACAGTGATTAAAACTGACAATGATGCATTAATAAGGCATTTTGAAGTAGAAACTTGGGAAAGCGTATGTAGTGAAAATAATCCAGAAATAGCAACACAAAATTTTTATGAGAAATTCCAATCCTACGTCAAAACTAGTCAAACAACTGAAAATATTAAGATCAAAGTTCACAAAAAAATTAAACCATGGATAACAAATGGCTTAATTAATTCTATAAAAACCAGAGACAAACTAAAAAAACAACTGCAAAAAAATTACACAACGGAAAAAGCAAATTACTATAAAACGTTTAGGAACAACTTAAATAAAATAATATCCAAAACCAGAAACAACTACTATAGAAATGAATTAAACAAAAATAAAAATAATCTAAAAAAAACATATAAAATAATTTCAGAAGCAACCAATGAAAGATCTAAAAAGGGTAATAATCTTCAAATTGTTAACAGTCAACTTGAAGAATTTCAAAATGACAAAGAAATGGTAACCTACTGTAATGCCTATTTTTCTTCCATTGGTATCGCAATGCATGAAAATATTCCCCATGGTAAGACAGTGTTTCCCGTAAACCCAATAAATAAATCAATGTTTCTAAAACCAGTTTCGGAAAATGACATCATCAAATATATAAATAGTCTAAAAAATAATAGCGCTCCTGGATTCGACGGTATAACTGCTAAATATCTTAAACTATTACATCCCTATTTACTGAAACCCATAAAACATATTATAACTCTTATATTTAATTCTGGAATTGTACCAGATTAATTTAAAACCTCTGTAATAACACCCATCTATAAGGCTGGAAATCCTAATCTAATAACTAATTACAGACCAATCAGTTTAATTAGCAATTTATCGAAAATATTTGAGAAATGTTTAAAGGAAAGATTAATGGACTACTTGATAACCAATAACCTACTCCCTAAACATGAATATGGATTTACCGAGGGCCTAAACTCAAGTGATGCCATGCATGAATTAACATCACATGTTGCTGATGAAATGAATAAGAATAATAAATGTATAGCAGTATTCCTGGACCTAGCAAAGGCCTTCGACACGGTACCCCATCGAAAACTCCTTGATGTCCTAGAACAAAATGGAGTGAGGGGTCTTGTGCTGAGGGTCTTTGAAAACTATCTAACGAACAGAAAGCAAAAAGTCAAAATTAGAGAAACTGTTAGTACTCCTGAAAATGTACGGATTGGTATACCTCAAGGAACAGTTCTGGGTCCAATACTATTTAACCTATATATTAAAAGCTTACCTGAAATAGATATTCAGGGTAAAGTAATATCATATGCAGATGACACCGTACTTGTCTTTAGTGGTATAGATTGGGAAGCCGTGAAGATACGAGCCGTTGCAGGAATTAAACGCGTCAAAAATTGGTTAGATGCCTTTAAACTATCACTAAATGTTGAAAAAACAAATTATATTGCATTTTCCAAAACATCTGATGATCGTCCCCAATTTAAGAAATTAATATATGATAACCTAAACTCCGAAATACAAGAAACTAAAACCTCTAAATATTAAGGTATTATCATCGATCAAAATTTAAAATGGGACTCCCACATAACCTACGTAACAAAAAAACTTAGATACTTAGTTTACAAGTTCTATCTTGTGAAACAATTTCTTAGCTTAGACCTCTTAACCCTTTCACTGCTAACCATAAATTGACATACTACCCCTGGGTGCTGATTGCATTTTTTCAAGTGATAGTTTTTTTTTTCAAAAAATTTGTTTCATATGAATATAATATTACAAAAAAAATTCTCCCACTAATTTTTTTCAAAAAAAAAACTATGACGTCTGTAGACGTCACGCGCACTAACCGTGAAATTTGACTCCCCAATGCTCATGACTTCTACAGACGTCATGGAAACCATTACAATAACTTCCTTATAAACTTGTAAACTATTCCCTATAAACTGAAAAAGTTGTTTTGAATTTGAACTTTGTAGAGGTAAAAGAAAATAAAGTAAGTCCTGGAACATATTATATTACAAATAAAATCACAAAAACATTAAAACAAACATATGATACACATAAAAACATAAACTAAAATAAAACGCAATAAAAAATTACAATATCAATAATATTACATTGAAATAAACAAATGTCAAATTCAAATGTGCACACTTCAAAATATAGAATCATAAAAATAAATCACAAAGAAACCTTGCAAAAAACAAAAAATTTAATTCACTGATTTTTATGGTACACAAGAAAAGCAAGCGCCAGTAACACACAATGCTGGTTTTGTGGGGCATGTGACACAGCAATAAGCTGTCTCTCTTCGTAATTTATTTTTGTAGCAAACCACACATCGTCGATGAGAAACTTTCCTTGTTCCAGTTGAAGCATTTTTCTCCAAAACATGTTCGATATTAGGCCTTGCAGGGGCAAGTTCTCGAACAGTTCTTGTTACTGGCAGCAACTGTCGTATGATATGCAGACGGAAATCATAGAAAAGGCATTTCTTGAATTGGGACTGGTATTTCTTGAAAATGTGATAGCGCATTTGTTAGTAGCATGTGATAAATATTGAAGTCCTAATTTCATGTACCATCGAATTGTTTTTCGTTCGAAATGGGTAGTATGCCATCATCTGGTCTTTTTAATCTACCCCAACCCATGTTCTTGTTGTATTCAAAAATAGGACGAGGCTTCTGCCGAATTTCATATCGGTCTGTTTTCAAATTCCACATTGAAATTATCAAATTCTGTGCTTAATATATGTGACTTTCTCGTTTATCGCGCCACTTGCCGATCATTACAACCATTTGCGTAACGAGCTAACGTTTTCTCCCTTACCAAGTTTAGTATTTTTTATATCAAGTGGAATGTTCTGTCTGTTACTCCGTAGGGTTCCGGTGCAATGGGTTTTTCTCTGTAACAGTTGAATAGCTAAATCATAACTATTGTAATAGTTGTCCATATAAACTGCATGACCGGCGTCCAGTTTTTCATCCATTAGATGCATGACAACCTTGCTGGAGTGTCCCCTGCCACCACAATCATCAAGTGTACCTGTGTACACAGAAAATTTGATGATGGTTCCATCGGGTTCTGTTAACGCATATAACTTAATCCCGTATTTGTGTTTTTTATTTTTAATATATTGGCGAAATGCAAGTCTGCCTCGCCAAAGCAACATTGACTCATCAAGAGACAAACACTTGTCCGGATAGTAGATCTCTACCATTTTGTTATTGAAATAATCAATAAGGGGACGTATCTTGTAGAGCCTATCCTCCGGCACAGGTTCACCATCCGCAGGATTTTTTTTGAAATGTAAACATCGAAAAATTAGGAGAAATCTGTCTCGGCTCATATTTGCACTAAATATCGGTATATCAAGAGAGGATCTTTTCTCCAGTAATCTTGTATACGACTCAACTGGATAGTCCCCATATGTGTCAATAAACCAAAGAACGTTCGAATTTCCTCCCCTGTTACATCCTTCCAGCGACTAATACGTGAATTTTCTTGAGCTCCTGCTTTCATGAAGACTTCAATCGCATGCTGATTAGTTTCCAGTGCAATTAATTCAAAGAAAGTTTCATTTACGAAAAGGTCAAAAAAGTCTATAGGAGCATCTCCTTTTGGTACAACAAGCAGTTGCCGCGCTTTTTCAAAATTAAGTTGCTGAACAGCAGCACGTGGCGTATTTTCCCAAGCTATGATTTCACTATTATTGCTCCGCTTTTGTTGGGGTTGAGGCATATGCAAACTATCGTCTGATGAAGATTGGGCTGCTTCGGTTTACTGAAAAGTCTTCTTCATGTTCGTGTTCGTCGTGCTTCCTCCTTCATCTTCTTCATCAGAATCAAGCCCACCCACATTTTCTCGCTTCAGCTGCTAACGAAAATGTCGGATCGTCTACTTCATCGTCAGAGTTGTTCAGAATAGCTAACAAGTCTTCATCACTGTATGAACCTTCTAATTTACGTTTTCTACCTGCTTTGGGTGTGCCGACTCCCGACGGTCCCGGTAAAGATTCGTCCATTATTGAAATCGAACTCACGTGGTAAATACAATAAACGATACTACTAGTAGGTGCTCAGAACGACACAATGCGTTTCTGGTCGATGCTCACTGAATACTGATTCATTTAACACAGGTATAGTTCGCGACGTCTTTGAACGTCATGCGCATGGCAGTCTAGCTATGCTATGACGTTCTTAGACGTCATCAGCAGCGAAAGGGTTAATAACACTGTACTTCAGCTTAGTGGAATCTATATTACGTTATGGAATCCTGGTATGGGGAGGCTTATATGAAGTGGCTCTGAGGCCATTAAATGTTATTCAGAATAGAATTTTAAAAATTATTTTTAAGAAAAGTCGAAGGTACTCTACTCTGCTATTATATAATGAAAAAATTCAAAATATTAGATGCATATACATTCATACCATATGTTGTTATATACGCAAACACGAACATTCAAAAAATTATATTAATGATTGTCATATCACTAGAAATGTATCTAACAAATGTATTGAAGTTCCAAAACCAAATAGTGAATTATTCAAAAATTGCTCTAACTACCTGGGCCCAAAATGCTACAATAACTTACCGATTGGGGTAAAAATGCTGCATAAACCTCACAAATTTAATAAAACTGCCTCAATGTATATTTATCAAAATTCTAGAAATTTCTACAGATATTTTCTAGAATAATATATGTTATATTATGGTCATTATATATTTTTCTCACATTAGTTCCCAAGTTTAACGTTTAAGTTTTTCCTGTGTATTGTATGTAATTCTATCTCTCTTTAGACTTATTGCTTATAACTCTATCTCCTTTTAGACCTCTAAGACCTATTCAAATGGCACATACAGGTTTCCCTAACCTAGGTGCCAAATAAAAGCCATTGAATTTTTATCAAGTGTCTATGAATCTAGCATTCTTTTATGTTTTTATCTTTTCTTTGTGATTCAAATTCTATCTAATAGTAATAGTAATGTATAACTAGTATATGAATACATGTATGTAAGGAATGTAATGTAAACAATGTAATCGATTAAACAATTAAACAATAAACAATTAAAATATATATATATATATATATATATATATATATATATATATATATATATATATATATATATATATATATATATAGTGTACCGTAAATAACACGCCAGAGTGACACTGGAGGTAGATTGGCTTCAGGTCAATCAGATAACATCAACATGACCTCAGTAAAAGTTTTCTGGTTCTTGAGATATTGCCACTCTTATGTTTTTTCAAAAAATCTATACTTTTTGGTCATTTTCTCCCCTGTTTTGAATATAAATAACTTCTAAATTATAGTTTTTTTTCTTGTGCTATTATCAATAGTTGCTTGAGACAACCGACCTATCCTTTCATTAAAAACTAGCTCGTCGACCTTAAAAAAAAATCAAGTTGTTCCAATTTTATTCAAATCCGAAAATCTTAGCTAAAGTTTGACTATTTACTTCGATAAAATATCGAACTGGACTGAATCAGCAAATTATCTTAAAAACTAGCATATTCAATGCTCTTTCGGAAACGGTATAGCATTTGTGGTTTTTTTCTTTCAAAAGTCTAAATATTCCAATTTTAGTCAAGTCGTGCTACTTGCGAAATAATTCGAATAAAAAATAATACTCAATAAAAGGTACAAGCGTATTTTGTCGGCAAATTACAACGTGGTAGTTGTTGTAGAAAATATCTGAAACCACTATTCATTATTCTTTTTTATTCATTGTTGTAGGTAAGCGTCCAAATAATGAACAGAACATAAGGTCGTATTAATTATTTCAATAGATTTTCACATCGTTAAAAGCAAATGAAGAATTTTGATCTGAAATTTTAATCATTATTTATTTTCATAAAAGATTTTCGGAACGTCCACCACTGACTTTTTAACACAACCTGCATATTCTCAAAAATGGTCCAAACGCTTTGAACTCAAATCATTTATTTATTAAGAATGATGTGGTTGCAAAATGATGGGTGCCCTGCACACCATGCTCGTGCAGTAAGCGATCATACATTCCCATGAAGATGGATTGGCCGGCTAGGACCAATTGTGTGGCCCCTGCGCTCCCCATACCTCAATCCTCTCGATTTTATTTTTATTGGGGATGTTTAAAAGATAAGGTCTATGGAAAACCAATTCGATCGGCAAATGAATTGCGTCAACAAATCAATCAAGCAGCACATGAAATATCTGATTTGAGTTTAAGGCGTTTGAAAGGACAATTTTTGAGAAGATGCAGATTGTGTTCAAGAGTGGTAGACATTTAGAAAATCTATTGTGAAAATAAGATTCAAATTTCATACCAAAATTCCACGAATGTTGTACCGTTTTCGAAAGAGCATTAAATAGGCTAGTTTTAAAGATCATTTGCTGATTCAGTCCGGTACAATATTTTTTTACAGTAAATAGTCAAACTTTAGTTAAGGTTTTCGGATTTAAATTAAATTGAAACAACTTAATATTTTTTAGAGGTTAGCGAGCTAGTTTTTAATGAAATGATGGGTCGATTATCATCAACGAGCATCCAAAAAATGCAACTACTAACGTTAATGTGGATGCAAAAAACGAAACGTTTTTGAATGCACAACCCGGATGATTTCTGATGTCGTTTTCTGAAATCGCTTGAATTTTTGGATGCGCATTCCAACGAACACTTGCAGGAGTCAACTTGTGGAGGCGATATACCGTGGTGTGTGCGTTTTTGAAGCAGAAGCGGCGGTTTAGTTTTTTCAAACAATTAGTTACTGCAGTAGGTATTTATAATAATAAGGTAAATTCAGATTACTCAATGTATTTCACGTTGTTTGGGATTTAGAACCAATATTAACAATTAATAAATTTGTATACTATTTACTAAAAATGTTTGCAGATAGTTTCATTAGTATGTCTGACTGCACAACAATGTCTCGGGAATTTCTATGGGAATTGGTTGAGTTTTACAGGGGCCTACCATGCTTGCGGCAGACAATATCAAAACACTATTCAGGCCGAGATAAAAAAACGAAGCATACAAAATATTGATAAAGAAGCTCCAAATAATTCAACCAAATGCTACAAATAGTGCAGTTGTCTCTAAAATCAATAGTCTTCGAGGTGGATTTCGGAAAGTAAATAAAAAAGTTTTGGTCTCGTAGAGAAGTGATACGGTGAGGGTTTCGGAGATATTATAGTAGAAAATTTCAAATCTTCAGTCGCTAAATATCTGAGCAATGCTGTCATTGGCCATGTGTCTTGACGTTTTATTAATGGAGTAACCACTACTAAGAGTTACGAATAGGTTTCTTTTTTTAGAAGCCAACCTTCAAACCAGATTCGGCGACGATTTCTTTTTTCCTTTTACTTGCACAAGTGCATAAGTACCCGCCACTGTCACTAGAGCTGAATATTCCTATTCCTCAGACATCTTGCCAATCAGTTTGGTAGACTGGACAAAACTATGGTTTTGTACATACGTGTGTACGCAATCAGGTTGCACGTTATTGGTTGCACGTTTTTGGATGCACGTCGATGTATCAAGACATCGACATCCGTGTGTAGCCTGTCTTAGAGTATTTTCCCTGCCAATCATTCAATACTCTTTCAAAAGCATTATATAGATCTGAATTATGAATCTGAATGTATGACTCATCCCAATTTTCATTCACTGCAGTTTTTGCTAATCCATCAACCATTTCATTAGATGTAATTCTAGCATGTGCTTTCTCTAGCATGAAATTCTCGACATCATGTTCACCTTCCTATTCCTTCCTCTGAATTAACAAAAAAGTATTACAATGCAAAAAAAAAATTACAATCACCTTCCAGATGAATTAAATTCTATAATTTCCTTTGCCAATTTTTGAAAACGAAAAAATTTTATTTTCTTGATAGACCTCATTACTGTGTAGAGGCCTATTATTTTGAGCATAGATTGATCGATATGTAGGCCAAGCTACAGAGATTTCGAGTGTGCAAAAAGTGTTAGAAGAAAACCAGCTGCGCCGTTGTTTGTAAAATAGTTCCATATGATATAGTGATATGTTTTTCACTCGACTTTATTATTTCTAACTTTGTTATTAACAATTTTGTGCTGAAAATCGCGTTTTTTAGTTTTTTGCTTATAAACTTGAAACTATCACAGTAATCGTGATGGTGTCCACAGACTAATTGTAGAAAATAAAGAGACGAAGAAAATGAGGACGACTCGATCAGACCCTTAGTTTAAGAGAAAATCGGATAAAACCAGCCGAACTGCAGTTTTTTCAAAAATTCATAACTCGGTTATTTTTTGGGTTGTAGCGTAGATCCTCAGGTCAGTATTAGTTGTTAATATGAACTTTATTAATGCGAAGAGCAGGAACTGTCCGATGCATTGTTTTTGATCTGTGGCCATTTGAATATTTTACTATGCAATATTCCAGCACACCTGTATACGACAGGTATGGTCCGATTTCAATTTACAAAAAAGATTTTGAAAGTAGAATTTTCATAGTTCAAAACGTTCATCTTGGTTTCGCATGAAAACGCTGAGAAATTTGTTAAAAATGAAGCTGAACATGACGAAAAACGGCCGAGCGCGTGAGAGTAGTTGAAGAGTGGGGGTAGAGTACCAGGCAAGGAGAAGCATGACATTCGAAGCTTTATTTTTAACATAAATTGAAATCGGACCATACCTGTCGCATTCAGGTCTGTTGGAAAATTGCATAGTAAAATATTCAAATGGCCACATATCAAAAACTATGCATCGGACAGTTCCTACTGACCGGAGGGTCTACGCTACAACTCAAAGTTATGAATTTTTGAAAAAACTGCATTTTGGCTGGTTTTATCCGATTTTCTCTTAAACTAAGAGTCTGATCGAGTCGTCCGACCTCTCATTTTCTTCGTCTTTTGATTTTCTACAATTAGTCTGTGGACACCATCACGATTACTGAAACAGTTTCAACTTTATGAGCAAAAAACTGAAAAAAACGCGATTTTCTGCATAAAATTGTTAATAACAAAGTTATAAATAATAAAGTCGAGTGAAAAACATATCACTATATCATATAGAACTATTTTACAAACAACGGAGCAGCTGGTTTTCTTCTAACACTTTTTACATGAAAAAATCTCTGTAGCTTGGCCTAATGACCAAATTGAAAGGCAAAGGCATCAGATTCGTTTGAAAAATGAATTTAGATTCCATCGTTGATAATATAAAATTTATATATACTTATTTCGTATGAAAATCCAGTTTGAGGTTTTTTTATTTATGTTTTACATTGTTTAGTTCTTAGATTTTTTTGCTTGATGTGTTTTCATTTTTTACATTGTTTAGTTTTTAGCTTTGTCGATAAATTGTATAATTTTAAAGACAATACCTAAATCATATTTTGAATTTGATGTACTACAAATCAACGTGGATACCATAGTTTAAAGTAATCGGGAAACCGAAAATATAATGTATGAATGTGAGAGCGGTAGTCACATATTAAAAAAGAGAACTATAAGATCGTTATATTCCATGTGATTTAATGATGCTGAAATTCAATTCTCCTAATCTAATATTACTTAGATTATTTTCAATATTTCCCGAGACACTTTCAGATAAATTTCTGGTTGAATGTTATGATTTGTCCTGATAAATTTTTGGCAACAATTTTCAGGTTCAGGGTTGTGTTTTTTCTGGGGTCACCTCGAGGGTCAGATTAAATATAATCGTGTTGTCAACTGTTTAATTCAAACGGTAATATAGTAGATATCGAGTACCGTATTCAATATCTACGATCCGCTAGAATGACTGCAACATCAACACTCTGTCAGTGATAAATAAATGAATGAATGGTTTAGTTAGATTTATAGACACAAAATAATTAAGTACATATATACGACATATAATATACATACTTGTTCATCTGTTTTTGGCAATAACAGACCATCTGAATACGAATTAGTAAACCTATTTTCACTAATCTCGAAAATTTATTTTCTTTCATAATGATCTTTCTACAAGCTGACAACGGTGATTTTCTAGTTTTGAAATAATGAAAGGTTGGTAACCGCGGAGCTTCCCCGAATTTGTTAAATATTGTTAACGTTTTTATATATATATATATATATATATATATATATATATATATATATATTATATATATATATATATATATATATATATATATATTATATATATATATATATATATATATATATATATATATATATATCATATATATCATATATATATATATATATATATATATATATATATATATATATATATATATATATATATATTTATATATATTATATATATATATATATATATATATATATATATATATATATATATATATATTTAATCTAATAATCTATAACATACCCGAATTTCAGCATCCTAGGACTAGTTTTGCAGGGCCTGGACCCCCCAAACTCTCTCTTAAATGTGATGGAGGGTTGAAAATTTGTATAGAGATCGAGTAGTTTTTTCAGTAATCGCTGCCATTTTTATGTAGAGATACCTTTTTTTTTCGTATTTGCCACTCAAATTGCGTTTTTGCAGGTATAAAAGCTTTGTGTTAAGCTTTGTGTTAAGATTTATTATGTGAAAAAAAAAATGAAGGGATAATACGACCTCAGTGACGAAGGTCAAACAATTTTTCCTACGCTGCCTTTATCTTCTGTCAGTTTAAGATCACTATGTCCGTAAAATACTCGAATGATAAACTGCGAAGCGCAGGTTAAAAAATAATTAAAACATAATTAATGAAGTAGTGAAAGTACCTATTCGGTTTTGAAGCGTCCCAAAGTTCGAAAAAATATCGTACACTGTCAGGTGATTCAAAACATTCGCAAATGACGTAAGCATTTCTAAGTGATATCACACAATGCCGAGTAATACCATAAAATTTTAATAACAAAGTACAAAATTATCTATGCATTCATAAGATATATAGCCATCTACCACTACTTATATTTTGTATTGTAATTTTTTATACCTTTACCAATGGAAGTTACTTAATGAGAATAATACAGTTTCGGTAATTAAAATGTTTGGATGAATTATTTCTAAAATTTTTCTGTATTGAACTACAATAAAAGGAGTTGGTACCTACTTATTTTCCAAGTAACCTTAATTTTCCAAGTAAGCAGTAGTTTAAATGGACATTACAAAAAAACGTGTGACGAGCAGCATAGCTACGTCACTTATGTTGTATTTTCCCAGCATTTGTGTTCTTTTACACATACAAATTCTTGATCAATTTGGAGGGACTGAAGAGATACAAAAACCTTGAATACCAGTTAGAACACATTGAATTTCTACATAAAAATTGTGGCATCGAGCAAAAACATCTGAAACCTCCCTAACATCCACTGAATTCACTTACAAATTTTCAGCCTTCTAACTGAATCTGATGAGAGATGTGCAATGCTCAAAAATCCTAAAAATCGCTTGAAATTTCTACACAAAACTTGCGGCGACGATGAAAAGACACAACTGAAACACAGTGTGCACTTCCCTAACCTAAACTCATACCAAAGTTTACCCCTCTAACTCAATCAGCAGAGGCGATGGAGATGCGCAAACACAGCAAAAAAATGAAATTTCTGAATTAAAATGGCGGCGATAAAGGAAATTAGTTCAAACCACTACCCTACACTTCCTCAACACTAACCCAATTTACATAACCACTACTGAACCATCTAACTCAATCTAGGTATATGAGCTTAGGAGGTCTTCAAATTTTCGAACGATACGAAAAAGCAAGAAATCTATAATTTGTAATAGCGGCTTCGGGAAAAAAATAATATCACCAAAGGGCACTTTTGTAGCATCAACTCAATCTACGTACACATTTTCAACCTTCTAACTCATTTCGGAAGGGGTTTAGGAGCTGCAAAAACACTAAGGTTTTTTCATCCTCCGAAAAGTCCTAGGAGGCTAAGTAGTGGATATATTTTAGATTATATAACTCATGTATGAATAAGCCAATAGAAATCGTGAATTTTGCATAACGACGTAGTATAGATAAGTGAATATACCCTTGACGACGTGATAATATAATCGTTTTGGTGTTTCGCCTCGTGTCAAAATGTATATATATTTTCATATTCACGATGTTTTGACGTTTGTCAAAAAAAATTAATATTTTTTATTCGTTATATAATCGTAACGAATACCACTCGAGCAATCGAAAATAATCGATTATACTGACCTCGTCACTCGGCGTATTTTTTTAAAACACCACTCGAGCTGCGCTCTCGTGGTGTTTCGCAAAATACGTCTCGTGACTCGGTAGTATAATCGATTATTTTCGATGCTCTTGTGATATTATTACTGATTATATAACTCATGTATGAATGAGCCAAAAGAATCCGTGAATTTTGTGGGTCCCAGTTAGAACGAAGCTTCTTTCCCTATATATCAAGTATTAAGGCACAATGAAACAAATTAAAAACTTCCAAGAGTGAGTCATTTTAAATCACAACTATTTAAGTTAGGATTCATACTTATATTAGAATGTTTATTCAGTATTTAGTAGAACAAAAACAATATTCTCACCAGGGCCATGTTCAATGAAACATATTTTCTGATAACTATTAACATGCAAACATATAATAAGAACAATGAATGACTAAGTATGCTATCACATATATCCCAAATATATTCATTATCACATGCATAAATACTAAGGATTCTATTAATTCTGTAAATAAATTTATTCTATATATACAGGGTGGCCCACCCCATTCGCCTCGGTGTTTCTATGAGAAATGAAAAGAGTGGGGAAAATTTAGCACAGTCATATGTAGGTCCATGAGGAGCATATTCCAAAATTATTTTGAAATATACAGGGTGACGCAAAAAAAGGTACATATCAAAGTTATATTTTTTCTTATGGAACGCCCTAAATTTTTTTATATTTTTAGATACTTACTATAGACCAAATAAAGGTAATTTACTGTTATATTCCCTATACCTAAAATTGACCGTTTCTGAGTAATTTTGATAAATTAAAAAATACAGACCATAATTAAACAATTGTTTACACCCTGTAACATGTAACAAGCTGCTCGTTACTGAATTCACTGCTTAGCTGAGAGGTTAAAGTTAACTTCCACATGAAAGTTTTATTTCAATATTGTACAGAGTGGTGAAAAAAATTGCATCAAAGTTTGGGCACATTTTTTATGGAATAACTTCCTAAAGTTAAATGGAACATCCTGTATACGATGACATATTTTGACGCAGAATCAGATTTCCTTTAAAACTATATCAGGGTTCCCTACACCTATCTCTTATGATGTTTATGCAAAAGACGTTTTTATATTCTACTTATAGTTATTTCTTCATCTTAAAAATGGAAAATCCTTTATTGCAATGAAAAACTAGGAACATTTTTGAACTCATTCTTTTAGCGAATCTACAATACAGGATGTTCCATTTTAAGATAAAGAAATTAGTCATAAGTAGAATATAAAAACGTCTTTTGCGTAGAAATCATAAGAGATAGGTGTAGGGAACCCTGATATAGTTTCAAAGGGAATATAATTCTGCGTCAAAATATGTCATCGTCTACAGGATATTCCATTCAACTTTGAGAAGTTATTTCATCAAACTTTGATGCAATTTTTTTCACCACTCTGTACAATATTGAAATAGAACTTTTATGTGGAAGTTAACTTTAACCTTCCAGCTAAGCAGTGAATACAGTTACGAGCAGCTCGTTACCTACATGCTACAGGGTGTAAACAATTGTTTAATTATGGTCTGTATTTTTTAATTTATCAAAATAACTCAGAAAGTGTCAGTTTTAGGTATAGGGAATATAACAGTAACTTACCTTTATTTGGTCTATAGCAGTGGTGGGGAAACTTTTTTTAAGACGGGCCATTTGTAATAACTAGACAATCGTAGCGGGCCAAAGAGTAATGCTTAATCGTTAAAAAATTTATGTGTTCTATAAACATATACATATATTATTACATACACTTATTATTTTAATAGTAAAAAAGCAAAAGGTAAGAAAATTATAAGCACAAAATATAAAATGAATTCAGTGTAGTTCTTGATGTGAAGTATTATTACTTTATTTTCTGGTGTCGTTTCTCGTTGATGGTGCATGAGAAAAATGAAATTGAGACTGTTTCATCAAAATTTCATCATAGTCCGGTTCCATTTGCGAAGCAGAAATTCTTAAAACTGATGAAAGGTGCTCATCTGTAATTCTGTTTCTTAAAGAAGTTTTTCTGAGCTTCATTGTTGAAAAGATTTGTTCGCATATATAAGATGAGCCAAACATTGTCATTATCCTCATTGCATGAGTACTTAGATTGGGAATTTATCTGGACTTAAATTACGCAAAATAGCGGCCGTTGGAAAAAATTTTACCAAATTTTATAATAGTTTAGTTCTGCTTCGGAAAACATTTCAAATACAAAATTTTCGGCTCATTAGGTGTGATACGATCCGCTGGAGATGCAGTATGCTGTTGAGAAATTTTACCTAAATGTTGATACTTTTGTTCTGGCAACGAAAAAAATTAAAAATATGAAAAAATTTGTTGGCTGATGACACAGGTCAAGGCCATTCAGGCAATCTGCCTATTGATTTTAAAAAAATATCAGGTACCTAATTTCAGCTCATCTGAGTCGATGTGAGCCGCTAAAGAAGCAAACATATAGGTAAGACATGAAAAACATTTCGAGAATTCTGGTCTAGGAGATCTAAAACGGATAAAAAAACCCTCTCCCGCACCTGACTGCTTTCCTTCGATACACTGCAATAGTATGTAATTCATGGGATAAAATAAGACTAAAAAAAAAACCACAAAAATGATCACAAAAAGTAGTAGGGTTTCTCTTTACTAATATCAAAAATATGCTCAGAGCCACACTCGCCACAAATAGCGAGCAATTAAATAATGATATCCTAGCTGTTAATTATCTACTAAGATTTTTAGAAATACATGAAAACGGCAAATAATTTTTCAAATTTATCAACAATCGGCTATCTTATCACGAAAATATAAAAGTTGACCATGGTCATTTACTATATTACGCATAAGG
Organism: Cynegetis impunctata; assembly: GCA_030704885.1. NCBI lineage: Eukaryota > Metazoa > Arthropoda > Insecta > Coleoptera > Coccinellidae > Cynegetis > Cynegetis impunctata. The sequence goes on along the minus strand of JARQZK010002898.1, from coordinate 897,036 downwards.
TAAACAAGGAATTTCCTCAGTAATTTAAAAAATATCAACAACTTCCCAAGGGAGCGGTTATATGTATTCCGATCTGCGAATTCTACATTCACAATCCTACGGGAATTATGATGTTTTCTATAATGCACCGTAGGATTGTGGATGTAGAATTCGCTGCTAGGAATACATATAACCAACTCCCTTGTGAAGTTGATTGATATTTTTTTAAATTATTGAGGAAATTTCCTTGTTTACCTTATGCAGGTAATATATTAAATTGACCATGGTCAACTTTTATATCTTTCGTGATAAAATCGCCGCAGGTAGTTTTTATGCGGGTCGTCACATTACGAAGTAAGAACGCGTTCTAACATTCTCACGACGGCACTCTTAAACGGGCCGGATTAAACCTTTCCGCGGGCCGGACTTGGCCCGCGGGCCGTAGTTTCCCCATCACTGGTCTATAGTATCTAAAAATATAAAAAAATATAGGGTCTTTCATAAGAAAAAATATAACTTTGATATATGTACCTATCTTTTTTGCGTGACCCTGTATATTTCAAAATAATTTTGGAATATGCTCCTCACGGACCTACATATGAAAATTTTACGTAATTTACAATGAATAACGAATATTTGTGCACTCCGATGAACAAATTTTACATGGTGAACATATCAGTCCCTGAAACTGAATGTCGCCCGCGTTGAAAACACATATAAATACGCATATACATATATAGATGACATTGAGAGTGTTACTATAACATTACGTTTTCTAATTTTTAGGCCTAGCGCCAAATGTATGAAGTGTAACGTACGATAAAAAATAGCTCACCTGAGTAACGACAAAGGACCCTTTCCAACTAAACAGCGGCTTATGGAACATCCTAAATTGAAACTTCAATTTTCCCATATCATCGGTAACCCTGAACGTGTCCGCCAGTGTGGTAATCCAATTCACCACTTCCTCATTGGCGTACGTGATCAACCCTTGTCCAAACTGGTGCTTTCCATCCATAACGAAATTAAGAATTCCCCGTACAGAATTCTCAGTAAGTAACGTTTCTTCATCGAGATGGACCAACCAGTCCAAATCGTTGAGAATATTGACATTATCTTCTAAACAGTACTGTAGGGCTCTAGCCTTGAATAGTGCCCCGGTTTTGGTACGGTAAGTTGGCGGAACGACGATTTCTTCGATACGTTTGTCTTTTTCCAAACCGATAGGCTTGTCGGTAACTACTTGTATGAGGAAATTTTCGAGCCCGGCATCGATACATTTATTTTTGTTACGATTCACGTTGTTCTTGACGAGATGCGGGAAATCTCCCCTTGTTACAACCCTGAAACACACGAACGGTGCCAGCAAGGGCGATCCCTTGAGTATCACCTTATCAGGAAATGCATTATAAAAAGTAAGTCCGATAAAGTTAAAGAGTACTTGAGGTAACGAAAGGAACGAAATAAATCTCAAAATATACAAAATCGTAGCACCGAGGTAACCATACGTTTCCCAGGGATTTATTTCGTAAACAGATTTATCGATCTTCAATCCACCGCTTAATATTTCGAATAGTAAAATGAACGATATAAAAAGACAACAGTGCAAATAATGCTTGGTTTTACTGTCAAGCATTATTCAAAAAAAATTGTTCTTGATTGCAGCACAGTTCGAGTTTAAATCAGTCCGAAAAGAACTAGCACTCCGGTAAACAGTTGAATTTATCTTAATTCGATTAGATAATTAGCTATATCACTAACTCTCCTCATTGGGATGCATATCTTCCAGTAACACTCACTTCACTTTGCACCCGCCGTTTCGATGAACATTACGGTCGTTAAATAAATATTTTCTTACACGTATTTCATCTTGCTCTCGGGGCAACTGTCCGAATGAGTCAGCTCCGAATTACGAACAACTGCATTATCCGCCGAGGGCAGGATGTCTACCTGTTTCTTAGAAGGGAAGCGGAATTGTGATGGGGGTAGCTGAGTAGCTGTTAGCTGCTGGATACTCGGGTTCGTTGCCGTTGCGTGTTTTGGTAGCGCACGGCGCA